>JARBWK010000007.1:29842867-30261730 GCA_030556195.1 Anolis apletophallus
CATGGCATGGACCATCATCGGTCCCTTCTCTTGCGACCAGAGGGAGACCATCACTAGAAACAATTGTCCAGTCTGGGGTTCTGGGGGAAGGTCAGTGACTGCGGCCGAGTTAGCGAACCCTCTTAAACTCGGCCGACCCCTTCCCCCGCCGTCTGGATAGCTTCTTCAGCCCCCTGGGGGCCCTTGAACGCAGCAGAGGCCCGGGGGGTCTTGCCGCGTGGCTTCTGGGGGCACTCTCTAGAAAAGTGTCCAGCTCCCCCACAGTACCAACACAGGTTCAAACGCTGGTGCCGGGCCTTCTCGGCAGCGTCCACTTTTGGCCTCACATGCCCAAGCTGCATGGGTTCCGGTTCATCCAAGGGCTGGGGAGCCAGCACGAACTGCCGAAACGACAACTGGCTGGCTCCCATTTCCTTTCGCACCCCTGGTCGCTCCCCGGGCCCTTTGTCCCATCGCTTCCGGGTCTGCATTCCAGCCTCCACCCGTATGCTCACGGTGATCACCTCCTCCAGGTTTGCAGGCCGAGTAGCCCCTCTCAGGATCTCCTGCTGCATCTTCGGCGACAGGCCTTTCATGTACTGGTAACGCAAGGCGGAGGGATTCCAATCCACTTGAGCGGCCAGCACACGGAATCGGGAAATGTACTGAGACAAAGGCATATCCCTCATAGACAACCGATCCAATTCCCTCTCCGCCAATTCGGTGTTTATTGGGTCTCCCCAAGTAGTCTTAATAGCCTCCAGGAACGCCGCCACCGTGGCCACTTGTGGGGACACCGACTGGATCTGCATGGTCGCCCATGCCGCCGCGGTGCCTTCCAGTAGCGTGTAGACGAAGCCCACCTTGGCTCGTTCAGTGGCGAACTCCGTGGGCCAGAGTTCTAGATACATTTCACATTGTCCAATAAACACGTTGACTTGGGCCAGGTTGCCTCCAAACCGAGCCGGTGCAGCCACGGAAGGGTGTCGGCCAGCCCTGGCCCGTAGTTCTCCCAGTTATTGCTGCATTGCTGTAATTTGAGCATCGGTCAGTAGAGCCATGTTGCTGGCCCACCGTCCGCGTTTCCTAGGGCGTCCCGTGATGTGAAAAAGGGGTTCGTGGAGTACCTCAGCCAACTGTCACGATGCAAGGACGCAGCCGGCCCCTTAATCACACACAGAGAGACGGTAATCAGCTAACTATTTATTGTAGAATAAAGAACAAGTAAAAAAGGCAATTGTCCAACAAAAGATAAAATGTAATGCTCCGGAAGGGGGTTCCGATAAACCAAACTCACTCCAAGCGAATGGAAGATAGATCATTTATTGGCTCCTTGCTCCAGGCTGAACAAAGATAGACTAAAGAAAAGCCCGCGCAAACATCCCTCAAGACTCCCTCCCCGGCCCGCCCCCTGCTGGGTCCCTCCTTCCAAGGCTTGACCAAATGGCCAGTCCACATATCAAAGACCAGGAAGGTATCTGGCAGATCAAAGGGGATGAGCCTGGTGGTTTCCCGCCCGGCAGTGTCCATATCAATTGGCGCGATCGGCTTGGTCCGTTATGGCATGAAACGAACCAACCGGAGCTGACATAGCGCCCCCCTTCGCAAGATGGTGACCTGCAAGGGAAAGAACAAAGAAAGGGAAAAAAAATCAGGGCCCCGGCTTGTCCGGGAAAGCGGCGTGAAAAGCCTTAACTAGTCTTGGGGCGCTAACATGGGGTGCCAACACCCATTCAGGGTGTAAGTCCTTGGCAGTCCATTTAACTAAGTAACTAAGGCGACCCTTGTGGCGCCGAGAGTCCAAAATGTCTTTAATCTCAAAGTGGGTGTGGGATCCCACCATAATAGGCACCGGCGCGCCCTTCGGTGGACCACTTCCGGTCGGACACAGCCTTTTTCAATAAGCTCACATGAAATACAGGGTGGACCTTGCGCCAGGTGTGCGGCAGGTCCAGCTTAACCGCCACGGGGTTAATTATCTCCACCACGCTGAGAGGCCCTACAAATTTGCTTGCAAACTTGCGGGACGGCTGAGTCGACTTAAGGTTCTTGGTGGAGAGGAATACGCGGTCTCCCACCGCATACGTAGGCTGGGGCCCTCTCTTCTTGTCAGCATACAGCTTGTAGGAGTCCCGAGCCTGCCGCAGCGCTGTCTGGATGGCCGGCCAAGCTGCCGCCACCTTGGCTCCCCATTCGGTGGCCGGAGTTGCCGGGTCGGCGGTGGGGCCCGCCGCAGGGAAAGGCGGAAAGTCGCGGCCGGAGACAACACGGAAAGGAGAGGCCCCCGTCGAGGCGTGCTCGGCGTTGTTGTAGCTGTACTCCGCCACCGCCAACAGCTCGGCCCAGTTGTCTTGCTGGTAGGTTGAGTAGCACCGGAGGTATTGTTGCAAGGTGCGCTGGACCCTCTCCGTGGCGCCATCCGTCTCCGGGTGAAACGCCGTGCTCAAAGCCCGTTGGGACCCCAGCCCTGCCAGGAACGCCTTCCAGAATCTGGACGTAAATTGAGGCCCTCTGTCACTCACCACTCGCCGCGGGCATCCGTGGAGCCGGAAGACGTGTTGGGTGAAGAGGCGTGCCAACTCCGGGGCTGTGGGCAGTCTCCGGAGCGGGACAAAATGGGCTTGCTTTGAGAATAGGTCCACCACCGTCCAAATGGTGGTGTATCCGCTGCTGGGCGGCAGGTCGACGACGAAGTCCATTGCTATTTCGCTCCAAGGTTCGGCCGGGTCGGCTACCGGTTGCAGCAGCCCCGTCGGCCGGCCCACCTTGGGCTTGTTCCGTGCACACACTTCGCATTCCGCTATGTAGTCACTAGTGTCCTTTCTCATGGCCGGCCACCAGAACTGCCGGGCCAATAGCTTTAGAGTCTTAGTGAGGCCGAAGTGGCCAGACAATTTGGAGTCGTGGGCTTGGGCCAGGACCGGAGCCCTCTGGCTTTGGGGAACATATAACTTGTCTTTGTAGTACCATATGCCTTTAGCTTCAGTTAAGTCCTCACGGTGTTCTTTAAGCCAGGCGTCTGCTCCATAAGCTGCTGCCAGTTCTGCTAACAGTTCTGGGGTCCCAGGGACCGTGGGGTTTGGGGCCTTATCCGCCGCCCGGGTGCGGGCCACTAAGCCCAACTGATGTTTGGAGAACACGGTCCCCACCTCCTCCGGCGCCGAGTAGTCAGCCTCAGGCATTCTGGAAAGCGTGTCGGCCAACACGTTTTTCGGTCCCGGCAAGTACTTGAGCTGGAAATTGAAGCGGCTGAAAAACTGCGCCCATCTCAGCTGCTTGGCGTTGAGTCTCTGGGGGGTCTGGAGTGCCTGCAAGTTCTTGTGGTCCGTCCACACTTCGAAGGGCAGGGCGGTGCCTTCCAAGAAGTGCCTCCTCAGCGCCGCCCGCACGGCAAAGGACTCCTTCTCCCATACATGCCACCGCTTCTCCGATGGGGTGAATTTCTTAGACAGGTATGCGCAGGGGCGCAGGGTCCCGTCCTCATCCCGCTGCAGGAGAATCGCCCCATAGGCCGCCTCCGAGGCGTCGCACTGCACCGTGAAGGGCTTGTCGGGCTGGGGATGCCGCAGCAGCGGCTGGCTGGTGAAGCTCCTCTTGAGGCTGTCGAAGGCCTCCTGGCACTGTGGGGTCCAGTTGAGCTTCGCCCCGGGTGATTTGGCTTTCTTTGTCTCCCCCAAGCCCTTGGTTTTTAATAGCTCAGTTAAGGGGAGAGCTATTTTAGCAAAGTTCTGGATGAACTGCCTATAAAAGTTGGCGAACCCCAAAAAGCCCTGTAGCTGCCGCCTGGTTCGCGGGGCCTCCCACGCGAGCACGTCCCTCACCTTACTTGGGTCCATGGCCAGGCCTCGCGTGGAGATGCGGTACCCTAGATAGTCCAGTTCCTGTCGGTGGAACTCGCACTTGGACAGTTTGACGAACAGCTGGTTCTCTCGCAGCCGCCGCAGCACCTCCCGGGTCATCTCGACGTGCTCCGCCTCCGATTTGGAATATATTAACACGTCATCCAGGTACACTAGAACTCCCTTGTAGAGTAAGTCCCTGAAGATTTCGTTGATGAATTGCTGGAAAATCCGGGGAGCGCCTTTAAGTCCGAAGGGCGTGACCCGGAATTGGTACTGCCCCAGGTGGCAGTTGAACGCGGTCTTCCAGCAGTCTTCGTCCTTCACCCGAATCCGGTAGAACGCTTCTCGGATGTCCAGTTTGGTAAAGATTTGCGCCTCCCCCAGCTGGGCCAGGATCTCGGACATCAGTGGCAGCGGGTAGGGGCTAGAGGTGCTGATAGCATTGAGGCCTCTGTAATCCACACACAGTCGCAGTGACCCGTCCGCCTTTGGCCTGAACAGGACGGGAGCCGCCATCGGGCTGGTTGACTTCTCAATAAAACCTCTGTCTATATTTTTATCAATAAAGTCTCTTAATGCCTTTCTTTCGGGTTCAGACAGGGCATACAGTTTTGGGCTGGGCAACTTGGCGCCCTTTTCAATTTCGATTGCGCAATCGGACTTCCGGTGGGGGGGCAGCTGGTCACTTTCCCGCTCACTAAAGACCTCCCCTAAGTCCTCATACTCTCGCGGGACTTCGCTGGGTAGGCTCTCTGCTGCCCCCACGCCCGCTCCCTCATGGATTAGGGTGTCCGCGTCTTCAAGGTCATCTAGCCTTGCCCGGGCCTCTCCGCTCCCGAACTGCACTGCTCCTGTCTCCCAGTTGATCCGAGGGTTTTGGCTGCGCAGCCAGGGAGCCCCCAGGATGATGGGTTGGTGCGCCATTGCCGAAATGACGAATCTTAGCTTTTCTCGGTGGGACCCCATCTGCACTCTGATCTCTCCTGTCTTGTGGGTGGCTGGCTTCCCATTCGCCGGGGACCCATCTAGCTGGGAGAATAAGATCTGCTCGATCAGGGCTTGTGGCCTTATCCCCAGCTGCCTCGCTAATCTCGGGGACATCAGGCACCTGGTGCACCCGCTGTCTATCATGGCCGTAGTCTCTATGGGTTGGCTGGCCTCGGGGCCCCACACCTGAATGTCCAGCTTGTATGTGCCGCACCCAGGGGGATCTAACTCACCGCCCGAAGGGGTCTGGATCTGCCGTCGGGCGTCTACAGCAGATCGTTGTCGTTTCCCGCCATCCACTCGGAGTCGCTCTCCTCCGTCTCCGGCTCTAGTTCCTCAGCCTCCCGTAGGGCCTGGGTGCCAGCGCCGTCTCCGCTGCTGCTGCTGCCTTGCCTCGGCCAGGGGTTTGGCCGGTGTTGCCGGTTTGACCTCCGGCGCCCGCTCCGCCTTCGGCGAGGGGACTTTTCTTTGGCACTCCGCTGCCCGGTGCCCTTCTCGTCCGCACGAGAAGCAGGCTCCTCTCTTCCCTCTCGGGGCTTCCCGGCTGGCCGACCGGGGTCGGGAGGAAGGTCGTCGGGAGGGCCCCGACCGCCCGGGTGGGCCGCCCCCGTCCCGCGGGACCTCCCGCCATCTCGGTGGCGCCTAGGCATTTGCTCCATGTCGCACTCCACTCTCCCGGCCAAGGCTATCCAACCCTCCAGGGTCTCGGGATTCCCTCGGTGCATCGCCCATTCTAGAATGTCCTGTCTTAGGCCTGCTTTGAAGCACTCGAGTATAGTGGATTCAGACCAACCCCGGATCTTCCCCGCTAGGGCTCGGAAGTTCAGGGCGTACTCTGAGACGGTTTTCTGGCCCTGGTAAATCCTCCTCAACTGGGCCTTGGCTTTCTCCCCGGCTAACGGGTCCCCGAACCGGATTCGCAAGGCCTCCAACAGGGCGTCTAACCGCAGCAGATGCGGCGATCGAGTGTCTGTTAGCTGTATCAGCCAGTCGGCCGCGGCCTCCTTTAGGTTGGCCCCCACAGCCCGCACCTTGGCCGCCTCTGAGGGGAACGTATCCCCATAGTCCACCATGTAATTCTGGACGTTGGTGACAAAGTATGATAGTTGGCGGGGGTCCCCGTCGAACTTTACCTTCAAGTCTCTTCTCGATCCCGTCATCTCCTGGCTCTGGTCCCCCAGGCCCGGATGGGGTGTAGAAGCATCCCCTCTGGGTCGGAGGAGCTCCTCCGAGAACCTCACCGAGGCCCTCCCGGACCTGCTCGCTCCTCGGCTCCTGCCTCTTCCG
Organism: Anolis apletophallus; assembly: GCA_030556195.1. Classification (NCBI taxonomy): domain Eukaryota; kingdom Metazoa; phylum Chordata; class Lepidosauria; order Squamata; family Anolidae; genus Anolis; species Anolis apletophallus. Next base: position 29,848,963 of record JARBWK010000007.1, read on the forward strand.
GGGAAGACGGGCTCGGGGGTCTCCCAAGGCCTCTCCTCCGGCCTACTCATCAGTATGTCCAACTGCGCCTGCATCTTTTGCATCGCTTCCGACATCTGGAACATCTGCACCTCCATCCGCAACATTTCGGTGCTGGGTGCTTTTACCTTGCGACGAACATCTTTCGGTGGTCGGGTCTGGTCAGGGATCCCCCCATCTTCCATCCCGGTCACCACCACCTGCGGTTCTCCACCGGACGCTCCGGCTTCGATCTCGTCCTCGCCTTCGTCCTCCTCCTCCTCCTCATCTGGGATTACCGGAGGTTGCTCTTCGCGAGGCGTCCCTTCGGCTTGGTACATCTCTGCGAAGTTGGTTACGGCCGGAAGGCTTTCACGGCCGCAAAAGTTGGTGAGTCTATCTTTATGTAATGCTCCGGAAAGGGGGTTCCGATAAACCAAACTCACTCCAAGCGAATTGGAAGATAGATCATTTATTGGCTCCTTGCTCCAGGCTGAACAAAGATAGACTAAAGAAAAGCCCGCGCAAACATCCCTCAAGACTCCCTCCCCGGCCCGCCCCCCGCTGGGTCCCTCCTTCCAAGGCTTGACCAAATGGCCAGTCCACATATCAAAGACCAGGAAGGTATCTGGCAGATCAAAGGGGATGAGCCTGGTGGTTTCCCGCCCGGCAGTGTCCATATCAATTGGCGCGATCGGCTTGGTCCGTTATGGCATGAAACGAACCAACCGGAGCTGACACCCCCGGTTTCTCATAGCCTTCGCTATCACTGCTATCTGAACTCCTCTGAACTTCCACATTCTCGTACGGGTCAGGCCATCCATCATCCCAGGCCAGGCTCTCTGTGGGAGAAGAAGGCCCAGCTAACTCATTAACCCCTTCTTCCAATCCCTCCAAATCCTCCTCAGAATCTTCTTCAGCTGCCGCTGGTTCTAATGCGAATGGGACCCCCAGTGCTGCCCCTTGCCCCCCAGGCACGAAAGAGAACTGGGTTGCTACAAAAATATCAAAAATATCCACCCAAATATCCAATTTACTAAATAAAATGAAGGGAAAATCTCTCGGCATTACTTCACGAATGAAGATTCTTAGGAAGGACTCATCCCACGCTTTTTACAAGCGTGTTGATGACTAAAAAGGCCAATCTGAGATAGGCAAGTTCAGTTGCAGAAAGCACAGCAGAAAGTCTCCTTGGGTGATGTTGTTTCCAAGTTGCGGTTCTTTCTGTGTTGTCGTTTCTCTTCGAGACCCATTCGATGTGTCTTCTTGAAAGAGGCCGCAGCATTGTGGATAGTGCATCTCCATGCCTCCCAATGTGAGGCCAGGGTGGACCATTGTTGGTGATCAATCTGGCCGAAACTGAGATGTTGTTTCAGGGAGTCCTTATATCTCTTTTTTGGGGCGCCTCTCTTGTACTGACCCGTGGCGAGTTCTCCATAGAGTAGTATCTTTGGGAGGCAGTGGTCCTTCATTCTAGAGATATGCCCTGCCCAGCGCAGCTGTGTTCTCAATAACATGGCCTCAATGCCGGTGATCCCTGCTTGCTCAAGGACAGCAACATTAGTCACATAGTCGGTCCAGTGTATATTTAGGATTGTGTGAAGACAGCGCTGCTGAGGAGTCGTAGGTGTTGGCGACAGGTGACCCATGTTTCAGACCCATATAGGAGAATAGACAGTACGAAAGCTCTGTACACACTGATTTGGGTGCTTTGCCTCAGGTGCTTGTTGCTCCAGACTCAGGGGCCTCCAGGTATTTTGGACTTCCTACTGACTGTTTGGAGTTGTGGGAGTTGAGGTCCAAAACACATGGAGGGCTGAAGTTGGACCATCCCATATATACAGTATATACCTTCCTTCCCACCATTTTCCCTGCTCTATTCCTATTCTCTTTGAGTGTGTGTGTGTGTGTCTATATCTATTCCCCTTCCTTCGTTCCTTCCTTCCTTCCTTCCTTCCTTCCTTCCTTCCTTCCTTCTCAGCCCTATACCCCAGAATATCAAGGCAGAAATCCCACATTATCTGAGTGTGGATTCAGATATTCAAAGCAGGTATTGTGGGATATAGGGCTGCGTGAAAGGGCCTTTACCCTTTTCCCTCCCCTCTTTCTATTCTTTGTGTGGGTCTGTACATTCCCCATCCTTCTCCTCAGTTACTCACATGCTAATGGATGGATCCCACTCAAATTAGGCTTGCTAATTGCACCTATCACACTTGGTTAATAGACATTGGTTCTTTCTTCCAACCTGGACATTCCACAGCTATACTCCACTTGCTTTATTACCATCAGATCCTCTGAAGATGACAGTGACAGATGCAGGTGAAACGTCAGGAAAAAAATGCTGCTGGAACACTCCAAAAATAAGAATAACTGTTTGATTTTTGATACCGTGGTGGAGACATCAACTTTTAAAAATGTATGGACCAACATAACTTGTCTGGTTTTGATTATTAGACACTGATTTTGGGAGGAGACATTCATTGCTCCACTTCAAGCAGTGATATATTTGAAACATCCCTGTAAAGGTATCGCTGCTGAAGATGTTAGACTATCTCATATAATCCGAGGGTGGTTTTCCTGATAGAAAAATTTACATTGTTTCAGCTGGGTGAAAGAATCCAGGACTAACTTCTATTTCAAAAGTTACAAAGAGTTGGAAATGAATGCAAATACCAGCCTTGTTTGCTTTATCAGGCTCTTAATCCAAATGCATCAGAGATTCATGGGATATAAGCATTTGTACTTTCAAATCCACTACTGCACAGAGCAGGCACCTTAGTGATAAGTGTTGTTCAGGTGTGTACTAGTAGATAAAGCTTTGTCATGAATGTGATCCAGTCTTGATCTCTCCGGCTCAGCAAGTAATCAAATAATATCTTACTCCAAGTTGCATGATTTTTTCTCTATCAGCCTTGTGTTCTGCTTTGTTTTATCCAAAGCAGCCCAGGCAGGCTATTTTGATTCTCCATCCTATTGGCCATTCATGAGATATATTCCTTTTAAAGATGTATTTGATGTGAAATTTTCTTTTCATTCTTAAAGTGAAGTGAGGTGCAGCAAAATTATACATTTGGTGTAGAAGAGTTTCATATGGAAAGGCTGATATACTGCATCAGAGAGCTGGACAAATTGATTTTTGGATGGAAAAAGAAGCCCAGTGAAAAATGATAGAGACACCTCCCTGCTACCATGAAAAAATGCTGCAAATTGAGAGGCTGGCCAATGTATCTGTTTTATTTTATATAGTAACACAAAGAGAACAATCTAATTGGGAGGCAGTCATGCTCTAATACAAATCATTAGTGAAAATAATAGTTCTCTCACATGAAGGTCAGGGGGCATGGAATGGTCTCGTGGTTCTGCCTTATTTTATCAGCTTCTGTCCCAAGAAAGCATTAAAAAGCAATTTGTCAACTGTTATGTACTCACAGAGAGAGCTTGATTGCACACGTCAAATCTTTTTCCAGGCCATAATGTAACAATATTTAGGTTATCTATGGTTCAGCTTGTATTAATAGACATTTACAAGCCACCAATTAGCATGAAAATCAGACACATTTTGTTGTTGGATTTTTCCTGCAATAGAGCTGAAATTTCACACACATTTCAGGAAAGACATATACCCTGCATCTCTCCCAATCTACAAAATGCATAAGGTTGTGGATGAACTACAACTCACATCATGCCAGGTTAACCTCCAGAAACTCCATCAGTACTTAAAGATAGTTATGTTGGGCAAGTTTGCTCTAGATGCATCATCGGTGGGGTTCAGTGTGCTTCTAGCTATAGGGTAAACTACAACTCCGGCTATGGTGAGCCGCTTCCCTCAAACTCCTCCAGTAGGTTTTGTTTGTTATAGGGGTTCTGTGTGCCAAATTTGGTCCAAGTCCATCATCGGACTTGGAGTTGTGGGTGAACTACAACTCCCAGAAAGGAAGACCATCTCCCCCCAGTAATCAAGTTTTGGCATATCAGATATGTGTGCCAAGTTTGGTCAAGGTCCATTGGTTTTTGGGTTCACAGTGCTCTCTAGGTGTAAGTGAACTACAACTCCCCCAAATCAAGGTGAATTTCCCCCAAAGAGCTCCGGTATCTTTTGCTGGTCATGGTGGCTGTGTGCCAAGTTTGTTCCAATTCAATCTTTGGTGGAATTCAGAGTGCTAATTGAGACATGTAAGTTTCCGTGGGTTAGAAAAGTTGGCAGATATTTGCCCAGAGTTAAAAATGTTGAAATTCAAAAGGGGGATTTTCAAATGTTTCTGCAATTCAACCATTGTATAAGATGCTGTGTTGTATATCCAGGCATGTATAGAGTTAAAACAGCACAAGTGGTGTCCAGCACTGTTTTGACCTTCAGCTGTGTAAACATACTGATAAGGGAGACACTGAGCTGCTTGAGTCAGTCGCCATGCTGATCCTGCTGTGAGGTGCAGACTGCTGAATTGCTCTGTGTGAGAATGCTTTAATTTGCTCACTTAATCAATAAAAGAACTTTCTAAGTTCAGACCTGGCTTCGTTTCATCACTGGCGTGCGGACACTAATTGATTGCAGGTGAACTATAAATCCCAGTACCTACAACTCCGAAATGTCCAGGTCACTTTGCCTGAACACTCACCAGTATACAAATTTGGGCATATTGAGTATGCATACCAAGTTTGGTCCAGATCCATTATTGTTTGGGTTCATAGTGCGCTTTGGATGTAGGTGAACTACAATTCCTATAAATCCCTTCAAAGACCTGCAGTAGTTTTTATTGGTCATGGAGGTTCCTTGTGCCAAGTTAGTTTCAGGCCCATTGTTGGTAAAGTTCAGAGTGCTCTTAGATTGCAGGTGAACTATACATCCCAGTACCTACAACTCCTATACATGGTGAATTCTCCCCAAACCTTTCTAGTATGTTCAGTTGCTGATCAATTCCTCTGTTTGCTGTGTGCCATAGAAAGAATAGGAAAGGGTTAAGGGAGAGGCAGTGGGAGGGTTCATGCAAATTCCACACCAATGGAGAGGGTAAAAAACACTGGAATGTATGTGGTGGAGTAAACACATAAAATCTAGCATGAATTTGTCCCCAAATGAAAGCCTTCACTTGGGTGGTGGGCAGTATTGTCTTTGTGGAGGCCATTGGCAGGGCTCTTGTACATGTTCATGGTGCTCACTATAACCTGCCATGTCATTGGAGGAAGGGCCTTTGGTGTCTCCTGAGTAATGGGAGCAATAGCCATTTGTGGAGGCAGGAGCTTGTCTGTGTAAGTGGACACTCCAACTACTTACACACATACACATTTTCACTTTTATTATGCGTATAGATAGATAGGTTGCATTGAAAACTATTCTGGTACAAATAATGTGAAGGGCAGTGTGCCAATGTCACAACTAATAAACTAGTTAAATCACTAACAATCTTTCAGCGTCTCTGGATGGTAAGCTGTAAGTTTCAGGCATATGCACAGATTTTTGGTTCTCTAGCCAATTTGTGCTGCTTCTATTTTTTAAAAGAACATTTCAAAGATTCAGAGCCTCATTAATTCATGATTTCTGTCAGAACCGAGGCTACAGTTAAACCGAAGAGTTGGCAAAAGTTGGTTTAAAAAGACTACCCAGATTTCTTTCCGCAGACATATCAATTAGAATTGGCTGTGTTCTTGTGCCAGCCTTAACTTCTCCTTAAAGAACATGCTACTCACAGTAAAATCCAATATTGCAAATCAGTACTATTTGATTTGAACATTTACATCTGACATAGTTTGAATGAATAAAATACAGATCAGTCCACCCCCTCGAAAAATTACTTTCCCCAACATGTGGAAATGGCAGGTTTAAAACGCCAGAGCTTCAAATACAGCAAGGCATGAGCAATGTAGATATTTTTTAAAAAAACTATTTGACTTCAGTACTCCAGAGATGCAGAACATCCCCATGCAGAAGATAAATGGTTTGTCACTCATAAATTGAGTGGGAAGTGGCAGCAGCAAGTGCTGAGCTGGCAGAGAAGTGGCCCTCTTGGCACAGTTCAAGAGCTCACAGTCTTCCTAGAAGTGATTTTCCATCTGTATCTGCTGCAGCATGCTACTTTTTATTCCCTTAGTAGGGTCAGTTCTATGCAGGAGAGTCAGCCATTTTGGCTCACTTCACTTGCTGGGATAATGACAAGCAAGACAGGTTCTTTCTTCCATTCTCAAATGCAGATTAGAGGAGAAAAAGGATTTTGGGGGTGGGGATGTGTTTAATATTTTCCTGAAGTTGCTTCCTTTTGGAAATCCAATGGATCCAAATTTAACTGGAGTATATAGCATGTGAGTGTGTGTAGGTTTGTGTATATATGCCCCTGCCCCTTCAAGTCATCTGTCAATTGATGGTGACCCCATCAATCCCATAGGGCATTCTTCAGCAAAGCATACTCAGAGATGATTTTCTATTGGCATCCTTTGAAATATAGCCCATGGCATCTGATATTGTGGTGATTCTCCACCTGCTTAATCTACAAGATCAGACAGAAGTTGGCAATTTCAGGTTGTTTAACATATGAAAAAAAAACCCTCACTCAAGTGTCCTTCTCAGAAGAGGAGGTCAAAGGAAATCTTGCAATCCTGTGCAAAGAAAGAATGTATGGAAAATGCAGGTGGCATTTGAAGAAATTCTACATAATTGATGGTGAAATGATATCCTATTCCTAGTAGAGCAGTGTTTCTCAACCAGTGTGCCGTGGCACACTAGTGTGCCGTGAGGGACCTCCTGCTGTGCCGCGAGAAAAGCTCTCTGCCCCCCTTCCTTCCCCCCTCCTCCTGACGAACTCCTGCTACTTGAGGGAGGAGGAGGAAGGGCCGGGCAGTGGCGAAGAAAAAAAAAAGCAGGCAGCCGCCGCCCTTCAGCCGTTTTCCAGCCAGCCTCCAATCCGCCATGACTCTTGCCCCTCGCTCACTGAAGCCGCGTGGAGGAGCCCCGCCCACTGAAGCCCATCCACCGCTCATGCTCCTCCGTGGGAGCGCTGAAGCTGGGGGGGGAGGGGGAGGGGCATGGTGCGGCCTGGCTCCGCCCCCTCCCCCAGCTTTGGCATTCCCAGCAGCTGCTCCAGCCTTGAGGAGACAGTGCGAAGCCACCATTGTCCTGGCTCTGGTACCGCTGGCTTGGCACTGCCCCCTCAAAGGTGGAGCAGCTACTGGGAGAGGTGAAGACAGGGGAGGGGTGGGGTATGGCATGGCCTGGCTCTGCCCCCTCCCCTGGCTTTGGCACTCCCAGCAGCTGCTCCCAGCAGGCCACCATCCCCCAACCGTTCTTTACTGTGTTAGAGTGTCATTTTGTGTCATTTTGGTTGGTGGTGTGCCCCCGAATTTTTTTAATGTTAAAAGTGTGCCGCGGCTCAAAAAAGGTTGGGAAACACTGTACTAGAGACTCAATAAATTAGGGACTAATATGAACACAGTAAATGTACAAGGGTCATACTGCATATAACGCTTGTCAGGTCATAACTCCTTTATTAACAACATTTATTTCTTTCTTTATTATTTTAAACTTATATACCACCATTCCCAATGGCTCATGGTGGTTCATAAAACATATAAAAACATTCGCAAACAACAGTTAAAATCAATAAAACAATTTCTAACTTAGCAGAGTATGGCTAAGCAGGCCCGATTATAGATTGTACACCTGTCGGAAGAGGTTTGTCTTACATGCCCTCTGGAAGGAGGGCAAATTTGTTATTGCTCAGACCTCCTCCGGTAAGGCATTCCATAGGGTAGGTGCCGCCACTGAGAAAGCACGCCGTCTCGTGGATGACAAACGGTAAGTTTTTATGGATGGAACTTCGAGAAGATTCTGATCCTTGGACTGCAGTGATCTCTGGGGAATATGTAGGGAGTAACATGAATGTTACTGCACAAAATAAAACACATGTGAGGATTCTTGGTCTCCAGCTCATATTGATATGTCCAAGTCTCATCATGAGTGCACACATTTGCCCAAAAAGTCTCAACATGACAGTTGTTTCAAACACATATACAGTCTCTTGTCTTTCATATCCGCAATTAGTTGATGATGGGCCCGCCTGACACACACTTTCCTGTATCTAAATTGTGGATAATCTGCTCAACAGTACTGTGACCACAGTCAAGTTCCTCAACAGTCTCTTGGAGAGTCATATGTCTACCTGCACATATCATGCCATCCACTCTCTTTAGGTTTTCATTGCAAACCGCTGATGATGACCTTCCACCATGTGACTTGTCTTCAACACTTGTTTCACTTTCTTTAAACTCTTTCATCCATCTTCACATATTACGCTCACCAACTATCATCTCACTGGACAGATTTCTGAGATTTCTGTGGATATCAGCAACAGTACACTCTTCCTTGGTCAAGAACATAATGGCTGTTCTTTCTTTCTGTTGGAGCTCAGCAGCAAGATGTTGGGGATTTCTTAGAGGACAAGTGGAACTATGGGTTTCTTACTGAGGAGTCTGTGTGTGATCAGACTGAATTGCAAGCCTTAGATCAGAGAGAAGTGACGGCAGTTGCAGATGAGACAGAGGATGTTTAGGATTCCTGTGTTCATTCCTTAGCAATCGGGGAGAAGTCTGTTTCTTTGGGAATTGGCCTTCAGCAGAAGATGGGGAGTTTTGCCACGATATCAGATTAGGCCTCTGCTTGGACAGAGTAAAGGATAGATTTATTAAGCATTCAGAAAGATTCCATGACAAGTTGTTAAAATTCACGTGTCAAATGTATGACAAAATGGCTTCTTGATTGGGCCTGAGCTTACATTAAGTGATGTTTACTTGGTGTCTACAGAGCAGACAATGTTGCTATAGAGTCAAGTTCCTGTTTCAGCTCTCATGCTCATGATTCAAATCTCCTGTGTTTGTCTATGTTCCTGTAAGTGTTTTATCTTGGAAAAGTTCCTGTTTTCATGCTTATGGATTTCTGCATATGATCTGGACTTCCTGGATTTTATGTACCTTGCTATTTTGGACTACTGATCTTTGTATATATGGACTACTGCTATTATATAAAACCTTTTCTACTGCTTTTTGGGAAATGCCCTTTCCCCCTTTTGTACATGCTTTTGTAAATAAACTGCTGTAGTTACATACTACTGGGTTCTGGTGTGATGCTGGGTGAAAAGGTGTACCAAGGCTAGAGTGCAAAAGTTTCTGCTTGGTTATGCGATTCTTAAAATATCAACTTATATGAGTCATGTAGTAAGAATTATTCTGTCTGGTAGTGTAGTAATGTCACAGATGGCAGAGAAAATGATATGCAGGCATTCATTTCAATTTGGCCCTCATAGCTTTGCTTGGTTACATCCCTGGGATTGCAAATGTAATTTCTACCACTGAGTTATGACTTTGAAGAAGGAGGTAATTAGATGAAACATTGAATTTTGATGAAATTACAGTTTGAAGCAAATTTGAAATTTTGTCAAACAAGGGAAATTCATCAGCTAGGGTATTTGTAATAGCAGCATTTTTCCTTATTGTTACCCAAAATTTGTTTAGTTTCTAAACCAATTTCCTGACTTCTTATTTTCTCACATACTAGGTGCCATCTATTACACTTTGATTACATTTTTTGAGAATGTTAAACACATTAAAACTGTCTTAATTATTATGCTTGAGTCTACCCTCATATTTTCTTCAGTATCTGTATGTTAGCTAGCTATTCTGTGTTATTATATTTACTACCCACATTCTAGTTGCTTTTGCTATTAGGCAATAAATTTTACCACCTCATCTTTCAAGCTATTCAATGTTTTATAGTCATGAATTTCATCATTGCTGTTTTTAACTACCATCATGCTGACTTCAGTTTATGGGTTACACATGAATGAAAGACATCCAAGGTACCCTGTCACCAACAGCACTGTTCGGGTCTTGTGAACTTGGGGCTGTGGCTTCCTTGATTCAACTTATCTCCTTGTAATGCAGTCTTCTTTTCCTACTGCTTTTTACTCACCAAGCATTATTGTCTTTTCCAATGAGTCATGTATTTCCTGTCATTTCTATTTGCTTTACCTTTGAGTTTCCTGCTGATTCAAGAATCGTTTACTCTTTTTCTATACACCAGGTGGTATAGAAAAAATGATTTTCAGATGCTAGTCAGAAACATACATGGAAACATGTTCCTTTACTTCCCCTGCAGGAAAGGAAGGATTATTTATTGTTATTTTGCATTTTTATTTGTTTTATAACTCATTTAGCAATGTTTACCCTTATTTTCTTCTTTCTAATAGCCTGCTGCAACAAACCACTCATTATATGCTGTAATCCATTATTCATGCTGGAATGTCTTAAATATTCAGGAAGCCGTTTATGTCATATCTTTGGACTTCTTAGCTACAATAGAGGGAGCAAATGTAAACACTTCCACAACTCACCCTTGTTGCCATTTTTTTAAAAAAATAAAGTAAAATAAAATCAGTAATATCAATTAGATTGGTTATTTCTTCATTTATTTATTTATTTATTTATTTCTTCAATTTTGTATTCCGCTCCTCCCTACAGGCTCGGGGCGGATAACAATAAAATACACATGGGCAGCATGTCACAGACATGCAGTCCGACAGTAAAACATAAAACAGGTTAAAAACATGGTTTGACATGTCACGAGGTGCAAGGAATATACAGAAGTATACGACATACTATCCGTCAGGGGTTTAGTTGAACGCTAGTTCAAAAGGGGCGTCTTGCAGGCCTTTCTGAAAGGGGCTAGTTCCGAGATGGCTCGGAACTGTCCGGCAAAGAGTTCCACAGCACTGGAGCTGCCGCTGAGAAAGCTCTCTGGCGAGTCGCGGATAGATGGCAGGAGCGGACAGATGGTATGGTCAGCAGATTCTGTTCATCTGACCGCAGTGATCTCGGGGGCAAATACGGGGTAAGGCGGTCCCCTTACATTAATGTAAGGATTGGCTTTCTGCACAGATAATTAATTTTTCTGGAATATTTTATAACTCCTTTAGTTGCCCCAAATGAGTGAGGAATGATCTGTACAGGGAAAGATATGATCATGAGGAAAGAGGTTGGCCTGAATCATGTCCTCCACGTGCAAAGTGATGCTGTGATAGGGAAAACAATTGTTCTGATCACTTCATGGGCTCTATACAGTGAAATTTGGATACCTGAGTCATCATGATTCAAGTCCTAATGAAATGAAAAATAGCTGAAAAACAAATCAATATTTTTTTGCAAAGTTGAGGAGCAAATAAATGTTTCTTCATATGATTATTTTAAATGCTGACAATTGAACACAATATGAGCAAAATGCAGTCACCATGCCTTTCAGTTCTAGCACTGATTATTTTGGATACCATGGAAGATTCACTGGTGGGTGTCTTTCAAGTGGGATTTTAGCAATGACTCTAGATGGAAGTGTACATCTCTTAGAATACATGCCATCTTCAATAAGTTTAAAGAGACAAAGTCAACCATGTTGTAAGCTACTACACTATAATTAACTATGACTGTCAAATATCATAGTAGTATTTACACTTTTAGTATTCCAGTTATTTTTCCCTTTACAAGACAGAGTATTTTTTCTCAATTCAAATATTCTCAATTTATTTACCAGATGAAGGGGGAAAACCCACCTAGATTTCTGCTAACAACATGTTTTCTGTGCAGTGATCCAACCTGAAGGTATGCAAATTCAAATTACTTTTTGTTGCATTTTGGACAGATAAATAGTCCAAAGTGTATGCATACCTCCAACAATAATAATAATAATAATAATAATAATACTTTAATATTTGTGAGTCGCCCTCCACCGGCGGTGCTCCGGGCGACTTACAACAGTTAAAACCCTAGGGTGAACGATGTACAACAGTTTAAAAACATGGAATATGAACAGGAGGGGTGGCTCAGGTAGTCCAGGGTACCGAGCCAGTCGAACGCTAGGCGGAAGAGCCAGGTCTTCAAGGCTGGCCGGAATCCAGATAGAGTCGGAGAGGCTCTGAGGGTGGGCGGCAGTGAGTTCCAAGTCGAAGGGGCCGCGACGGAGAAGGCTCTCCGCCGAGTTTCCGCCAGTCTAGCCTCCCGCACTCCAGGGGTAGTCAGGCGGTCACCGTTGATGGAGCGTGCTGGCCTCTCGCTGCATTGGGCCGTCAGCCGGTCACTCAGATAGGAAGGCCCAATGTTGTGCCGGGCTTTAAAGGTGAGCACCAGGAGTTTGTAAAGGGCTCTGAACTCTAGGGGCAGCCAGTGAAGTTCTTTAAGAATGGGGGAAATGTGATCCCTCACTGATGACCCAGTAATGAGTCTGGCTGCGGCGTTATGGATACGTTTCAGCCTCTGAGTTGGTGTCTGGGAGGCCCACATATAGGGCGTTGCAGTAGTCGAGGCGTGAGACGACAGTGGCATGGACCACTGTTCTCAAGGCCTCTGGTGGAAGGTAGGAGCCAGCCGACGGGCCCTACGGAGATGGAAAAAGGCGCCCTTAGCTGCAGCCTGGATCTGGGCCTCCATCGTGAGATTTTCGTCTAGGATCACTCCCAGGCTTTTCACCGCCGGGGCTGGAGCCAGGGACTCGCCCTCGAAGAGTGGAGCAATCAGTAAGCTATTACCTTGTATAAAGCTATGAAAAACATTTTTGTTTATTACTATTGCCTTATAAGTTTTCAAGTCAAAAGAATGCCATCCATCCTAAATTTGGTCTTTACTTTAAAATGCAATGTATCCATAACAACATTAAAATACAGACAGATAAAAATATCTGCAAGAATTCTTGGCTGGAATTGAATTCACGATTGTAGTTAAAAGATGTGACCAAATTTTGAATTTATAACTGTTTTATAGCTCTTTGGAACTCCATAACACTAAATTTGTTTGAAAGTTCAGTAGGATACCTGAGATACAAGATACCTGAGACCAGTATTATAAGCTTCAGCTGCAACTAGGCTTTCAGTGAGTCCTGGATTAGAAACTGAATTTTCTCACTCAGAAATAATGGCTGTGTATTGGTGCACAAATCCTTTTTCAGGACATTCTTCATGTTAATATTTTACTAGTATTACCTTTTAAAGATCAATCTGTACTGATGTGAATTTTAACCTCTCCCTTAATGAAGAAGACCACTACCACATTCAGTGTCCAAAAAACCAAAACCAGGTGTAACATAGCCATATAGTCATAATAGGACTAAAACTGAGAATGCAAACCATAGCTAGTGTGCTAATCTTAATTTACTATCAATAAGTAGCACTCTTTTGTATAATTCAATATTATTCATTGATTTTCCAGCTGAGATGTAAAACCCTTAGAGCTCAATGGGACTTATTTCTGGGACATTCTATAGGCTGAACTGTCATCCCAGTGAATTCTGAATGGATCAAGATAATGATGGTGGTGATGATGATTAGGATAATGATTAAGAATAATTAAAAACTATTTACATTTATACTCATAATCTTCTTACAGGATTCAAAATATAATCAAACTGCCAATTCCTAAGAGAAATTATTTCATGAATTCTATATATATTAAGTGAATTAAATACTGCATTAAGCTATGCAAATCACAAGATAAATATTGCTTACTATTTATGTATATTCTAAAGCATTATTACTTATGATATGGTATGAACACACATTTTGTTATCGTTATTCATCATTTTTGTCTGATTTTATGGGCTTATTTTACAAATTTCACTATTAATATTCCATTTTCTCTCCTCGACCCATTCCTCTTCCAGCTCTAGGCTCTGCTGTGTTTTATTATGTGTTTTATATTATGTGTTTTGTTATGTATAAATTGCTTGTTACAGCTTTGTTTTGATGGGGAAATGAAAGATAAAAATAGAAAGGGAGTGGAGCGAGAGTTAAGGAAAGGAGAAGGGAAAGAGAAAAAGAAACAGGAAAACAGAAAAACAAAACCAAAAGAATAATATAGGCTGTTGTTGGCATTCATTGGCTTGCATGATATGGTGTATCTGAGTAGAACGACATTTCATCCCAGCTTGCTGGGATGAGGGATTTGCCCCTCCCTGCCCTGATGAGAGCAAAGGGTCCTGGGGGAACCTTTCGGCGTGGGGGCGGGGCTTTCAGCGAGGCCCCGCCCCAACAAGCCATTCCGAGCTTGTTCTGCGGTCAGAGAGGTCGTGGTTTCGCCCTCTCTGCTGTAGGCCTGGTGAAGAGAAAAGGAGGGTGGAGCGAGAAGAGTGGAAGACAAGAAGAGGGAAGGAAGGAAGTAGTGGAAGAGGACGAGGAGAAGACGGGAAGAGGAAAGGAAGAAGGAGGAGAAGAGCTGAGGGGAGAATCGGGAGGCGAGCGGAGTCACCGGGAGAAGAAAGGAGACGGGAAGCTGAAGTAGGAAGATACGAAGAGAAGAGAAGAAGAGTGGACACGTGAAGACAGGGAAGAAGGGAAGAAGTTGAAGACGAAGCGAATACCTGGGAGTAGCAGCGGTCATCCAGTGCAGGCTTGTGCTGAAGTGAAGGTCGGTGCCGGGTTTGGGGGAGGGGAGGGGAGTGTGCTCTGCCTCTCTCCTCCTCGGGGATCTTTCTTTCCTTGCCCCCCCCCGCGCGGCTCCGGGCCTGCGGGGCTGGGTGGCACCGGGCCGCCCGGGGTTTTCGGGGGTGGGTGCGGCGAGGGGGAGGTTGGTTTCTGACCCCCTGCCGAGTGGTGGCTGGGGGGAGTGATCGGGGACCGCCTGGAGGGCCGGGACGTGTTCCCCTCATCCCCCCCTCTCTCCCTCTCCTTCCCGCCCTCCGTGGGTTGTCCGTTACCGGACGTGGCGGAGGCCCTGGTGCTTCGGGGGTGCTCTGGGGGGGGGGGTGTTTCTCCTTGCGCCGGTCCGGCTTGGGTGGGCCTCTGCGGTGAGGGAAACTGCCGCTGGCTGGGCCCGGCGGGCCGTTGTGGGGCTGGGCGCCATTTTGGCCGCCATCTTGGCCTCGCGGGCTGGCCGGGGCGCGCGGGGAGGCAGCTGTTTGCCGCCCTGCCGCCATTAGTGGGTGGCCAGGAACGGGGTGGCGGCGAGGGGGACTCCCGCGGTGAAGGCCGGCTTTTCGGCCGCCGGGGGCTGGCGGCCGGTGCGGGTGTTCCCGGCAGCGGCGGGGGGGCCCTCGGGGGACTGAGTGGTGCGGGGCGGCCTGTACGTGGCTGCCATTTTTCCTAGCCGCCATATTGGGCGGTGGTAGTCGGACTCCGCCATCTTGTGGGTGGTCGGTGGCGGCGGCCGCCATTTTTGTGGCGTGGGGCCCCT
Source organism: Anolis apletophallus (assembly GCA_030556195.1). Taxonomy (NCBI): domain Eukaryota; kingdom Metazoa; phylum Chordata; class Lepidosauria; order Squamata; family Anolidae; genus Anolis; species Anolis apletophallus. The sequence continues at coordinate 29,864,149 of JARBWK010000007.1, forward strand.
CGAGCGGCCGTCGGGGAGCTGCCGCCATGTGTGGGGGCCACCGCTGGTGCGGCCGCCATTTCGGGGGGGCGCCGTTTGGTGCGGCCGCCATTTGGCTGGGCGCCGGGGTGCGGGCGCCATTTTGGGTGGCCGCCGTCGGTGCGGCCGCCATTTTGGGTAGCGCCGTTGCCGCGGCCACCATTTTGTTGGGCCGCTATGGTGCAGCCGCCATTTTGTGAGGCCGCACTTGGCGCGGCCGGCATTTTGGGCAGCCACCGTTGACGCGGCCGCCATTTTAGGGGTCGCCGGGGTGCGGGCGCCATTTTGTGAGGCCGCCGAGGTGCGGGCGCCACTGGGGAAGGCCGCCGGTGGTGTGGCTGCCATTTTGAGTAATTTTGTGTGAAACTAAGTGTGTATACATTGAACCCTCAGAAGGGAGAAGTGCCACTGTTTTACTCACTCATCTAGAAAAAATTGGAATTTGGAGTATTCTGGATTTCACAATTCAGGATAAGGAATACTCAACCTATAAACACAAGTTTCTTTTTAGTTGGCGTATTGCAGAACATGAACAAAAGTGCAGCGACTGCTGAAGTTAGCAGATGAGTGTTGACAGTGGAACTCTTTTGAAATGGCGTGTGTGGGCTTATATGTTGATTTGGTCCTTACTCAGTGAACACAAATGCCCAAGCCCTGCTACACAGACAAATATAGGGCATTGCCATGCTAGAATAACCTTTTCTGTACCGCCAACAGGAAGATCAGTAGAGAGTGGTCAGTGGTGGCTCGCCGGTACAAGGGCGCTCATGGGTGTGTATTTGTCTGATTTTTTGCAGGATGGAGGCAAGGAAGAACATCCCCGGCGCGAAGGGGAAGGGACCGGTGCGGAAATCCGGGGAGAAGCGTCCACCGCCGGCTGAGGACTCATCGTCGGACGAGGAGGCCATGTCTTCTAAGACGCTGGCGGCCATGATGGCCAGGATCGAGGGGCTCGAGAGGCGCAGGGGCTCGCAGTTTTAGAAGCTGGCCAGGAGGCGGAGACACCGGAGGAGATCCCGGAGGAGACGGTCGGGGCGCCCATGGGGGGGGCGGTGAGCCAAAGCCAGCTTCCGGAGCCGGTCGGTCATGATGTGGAGGTGAAGAGCCATGCGGCCGGGACGGAGGGCCGTGCTATGGAGGCGGGACTGGCTCGGGCACCGGAGCCGCCCGCGGTACGAGCAGTCCCGATGGTGGTGTCGCAGTCGGCTTGACCAGCGCCGGAGGTTGCAGGCCCTTCTGGATACGGTAAGGAGCCCAGTCCTATTTGGCCCTGGGAGGGTTTCCGTGGGCTCGGGGGGGGCCCTGGGAGCGCCGTGCGGAGCTTCCTCCCCCCGGCGCTAGTGTTAGCGTGGCGGCGGCGGGGGAGGGGTTGTAGCCGGGTTGGCGGGCTCCCCCCTGGTTTTCCCTGGGGCGGCGGCAGTGGCGGGTTTATCCCTGGGTGTGGCTGCGCCGGTAGCCACCGGGGGCGCGGTATCCTTGGAAGCCGCGCGTACGGGGGATATGACCCAGTTTTGGGGACGGATAGGTGGACTCGCCCATTTTGCCGGCCGCAACTGATGGGGTGTTGGGGGCCCATTTGGCCCCTAAGACATTGGAAAAAATCCTCCGGAACGAGTTCGTCGATCTGTTCTCGTTACTCTATAAAGAGTTGGAGAAGAAGGAAAAGGAGGAGTTAGAGGACGAAGGAAAGGAGAAGCTCAAGCGGCGCAAGGTTGATCAGAATTGGGAAAACTGGCTAGCGTGCTACACGATATACATGGGCATACTGGTGGATGCCCAGCCCTACAGGGCAAAATCGTTGGTTCGCTATCTCAACATCATCTATGGGGCCAAGGTCAGGTTCATTGGGAAGGCCTGGCTCGAGTACGACCGGCGCTTCCGAGCCTTGGCGGCCTGTGACCCGCGGATCCGGTGGGACGTCATTCACGAGCAGCTCTGGCTGGCAGAGATGACTGCCGCCAAAGGCGGTCCCCGGGAGCCGGCGACAGCAGTCACTTGGTGCAGAACGCCAAGAGCGTCCAGCCCTTTTGGTCGGTCGTCCCGGGGGGGCAGTCCCAAAAGCAGCGACCGGTGTGTTGGGAGTTCTCCTCCCAGGGGGTGTGCAGCAGAAAGGTGTGCAGATACCTGCACGCCTGTTCTACTTGTGGTGGCCAGCACGGAGCGAAACAGTGCAACAGGGGGAAGCCTTGGAGGGGAAATCCCAGGGAGGGATACCCCAAAAAGGCTTCGGCTCAGCCACCCCTTCCAAAAGGGTCCCAGCCCAGTTAAGCTGGGCCCGCTAGGACAGTGGCTGAAGATCTATCCGAACAGAGCCGCGGCACACTATTTGCTGTCCGGGTTCACCTTCGGTTTTCGCATTCCAGCCCTGGGTCCTAGGGCGCCACGTCTTTCTCCCAATTTAAAGTCTACAATTGGGATGGAGGACGTGGTGCGGCAAAAAATCGCCAAAGAGTTGGGGGAGGGACGGGTGTTGGGTCCGTTTGAATCTCTCCCGGTTGTGAGTTTGAGAGTTTCCCCGTTGGGAATTGTGCCTAAAAAGGCACCGGGCGAGTATCGCCTCATTCATCATCTGTCCTATCCAAGGGGCAGCTGTGTGAATGACGCGATACCGGACGAGTTGTGCACGGTGTACTACACGTCGTTCGATGTGGCTGTGGGCGTGGTCAAACGACACGGGCCGGGAGCGGAATTGGCTAAGTGCGATATCAAATCTGCTTTTAGATTGCTCCCGGTCCATCCAGATGATTTTGATCTGTTGGGTTTTCGGTTCGATGGCTTGTTTTACATCGATCGGGCATTACCCATGGGTTGCTCTGTGTCGTGCGCCGCTTTCGAGACGTTTAGTACCTTTTTGGACTGGGCGGTCAGAACCGAGGCGGGCCTTAGCGGGGTGGTCCATTATTTGGATGACTTCCTTTTTGTGGGCCGTTTTGGGTCGGGTGACTGTGAGTCGCTGTTGGGCACGTTCAAGCGCCTTACCCAAAACTTGGGGGTGCCCCTAGCTGAAGAAAAGACTGAGGGGCTGGCCTCGGTTCTGACATTCCTGGGGGTGGAGTTGGACACGGTGAACCAATATTCCAGGCTGCCACTGGGGAAGGTGGCGGACCTGAAGGTCAGGATTGAGCAGTTTATGCTCAAGAAAAAGAAAGAATTGAAAGAATTCCAGGTGCTGATAGGTCACCTGAACTTTGCTTGCAAAGTGGTGGCTCCTGGCAGGGCTTTCCTGCGCAGGTTGTGTGATGCAATTTCTGGCACTGTGCTGCCGCATCACCGTATCCGGGTTACCAAGGACATCAAGTCTGATTTGGGAATTTGGCTGAGTTTCATTTCAAATTTCAATGGCATTTCCTTTTGGCGGCAGGATTTGCTAGAAAAGGATGCCCTGAAGGTAGCCTCGGATGCCTCCGGATCTCTCGGTTTCGGAGTGTTTTTTGAGGGTCAGTGGTGTGCACAGCTGTGGCCGGAGGAGTAGCACAGTTTGGGTGTTAGATCTGATCTGACTTTTCTGGAATTCTTTCCTATTTTTGTGGCAGTGCATATTTGGACGGAGAGGTTTGCCAACTCCACGGTGCATTTTTGGTGTGATAACATGGCCACGGTGCATGTTATCAACACACTTACTTCACGGTCCAGTAGGGTAATGGGCCTGTTGCGTGCGTTTACGCTTCGTTGTTTAGAGGCGAACATATTGTTTCGGGCATTCCACATTGCAGGGCTTGATAATTCATTGGCCGACGCTCTGTCTCGTATGCAGATGGAGCGCTTCAGGCAGTGGCGCCCGACGCAGAGGTCCTCCCGAAAAACATGCCAGACCATCTCTGGCGGGTTGGAGTGACGAAGTAGCGGTCGGCATGGCTCTGGCGTTAGCCCCCAGCTCCCGACGCGGGTACTTCAGGGCCGTCAGGGAGTTTGCGGAATTCAGGGAGTATTATGGTTTACCTGAGACCTTCCCTGTGCCGTATGACCACATCGCCCAGTTTTGTGTATACCATCATAGGCGGGGTCTTGCGGCCCGTACCATTCGAGTTAAATTGTCGGCGCTGGCCTATTGGTTCAAGGCGCAGGGCTTGCACGACCCGACTAATGATTTTCGCCTTCACAAATTGATGGCTGGTTGGTCCAGAGAAATTGGCAGGTCTGTTGACTCCAGGGAACCCTTAACCCCTGATATCTTGAAGGGTTTGGGCCGGGTGTGGTCATCGGTGTGTGACTCCCGTTACGAGCAGGCTTTGTTCCATTCGGCCGCCCTTACCGCATTTTTCGGGGCCTTTAGAATCAGTGAGTTGGTGGCTTCATCAAAGGAAGACCTCTCTCACAGGGCCTTTTTACTATCTGACATTTTTTTGAATCAGGATGTTTTGGCTTTAAATGTCAGATTTTCAAAAACTGATCAGGCTGGTAAGGGCTCTTTGGTCCGGTTGGGGAGAGCTAGTGACGCCGAGTTGTGTCCGGTGCGAGCCATGTCACAATATTTGGCTGTTCGTGGCATGGGTACCGGTTATCTTTTTTGCCATCTGGACGGGACGCCACTGTCTAAATTTCAGTTTTGGACAGTAACTAAAAAGGCCCTGAAATTATTGGGCTTGGAAGGGGTGAAGTTCGGAACCCACTCCTTCAGAATTGGCGCGGCATCCTCTGCAGCTGCAATGGGGTATGGCACTGAAGCAATTAGGTCCCTCGGGCGGTGGAGGTCAGACGCTTACAAAGTTTATGTTCGTAATGTTCAGTTGTAAGCGGTTTGATGTTGCCCAGTTTCTTTTCATTGCAGGTCCGATGGGATGCGCCGGGAGGCTGAAGGTCCTGATCTGCGGGCACAGCTATGTGTATTAGGCGGAGAAGGCAGCGCTCCAGTCACCCCTCGGACGTCAGTTGGGCCTGGCATCCAGGTTGGATGTGCAGTGGTTGGGCAGACGTGGTCTGCGGTGGGACGGGCTTCGGCCATTGTTGTTCCAAGGAAGGGGAGTCCCACCCCCGGATATTCTGGTCATTCATTTAGGGGGTAATGACCTGGGATTGCTGACCAGCCGAGTGCTGTACCTGCAGGCTCGGGCCGACCTGTATGCAATCTGGCGGGCATGGCCCGCGGTGCACATCGTGTGGTCGGCTATTGTGCCGAGGATGTGCTGGCCCGGTGGTGGCGACTTCAGGCTCCTGGTCAGGGCGCTGAAGCGGGTGAACAGGGCAATGAGGTCGGTGGTACATGGTGCCAACGGCTCTTATGTGCCTCATAGATTTTTGCATCCGGAAAACCACGGTATATTCCGGAGGGATGGGGTTCACTTGTCTGACGAGGGCAACCACCTGTTTCTGTTAGACATCCAGCAAGGTTTAGTAGGGGTGTTAGAAGATTGGTGGCGGTTGGGGACAAGGTAGACACCTGCCCCCAAGTTGTGGCGGTTGGTTGTTAGGGAAATTCCCTAATTGGTGTTCACCTGAAGGCATCCCGTTTAGGGGTGAGGGCCAGTTAGTTAAATCCTCACAGTGGAGTTCTGTTGTTGAGTGAGGTGGATCGGATGGCCCTGGAAGGGTAGGGGGCTATTCTCAAGCTCGGGTGAGTTGGCCCCTTACCCTTTTCCCTGTTGTGGCTGGATCTGGTGTTTTGGCAGACCAGCCTCGGTGTTCACCCCCAAATTTGGTTGAAGTTGATTGATTCCTAACACCCCTTGAGTTAGTGGTTAGGAACTCAATAGGTAACAATAAATGTTGCCCAAAGTTTTGAACCCAAAGTTACTTGTCAGTGTCGTTATTGTTGTCGGCTCGTTATTCGGGGTATGGGAGGGCAACTTTTGTTCTCATATATTAGGGATGTGGTACTATATTGATTAAATTTTGCTTTCATTTTGTCATTAATGGATGATGAATTTACCCACCCTCTTCCCGACATTACCAAAATTCAGTTTTGTTTTCTTACATTTAGGGCTGGGTTAAACATAAGATAAGAATGAGATGAGTTATTCAAGTGGCTGAATTGGGGGGTCATAAGAGCAATACACGTTTTTAGTTGTTTCATTCATCAGTGTAGTTGTAGAGAAACCTGTGGCTGGCTACTTTTCATGATGATTTTAGTAGTTTATCCTGTTTTACCTGTTTATGTAAGTCGCCCTGAAGACTTCATTGAAGGGCGACTAAAGAAATAATAAAGTGAATGAATGAATGATTTATGGAATGTGGCACTATATGTTGTTGTGCCTGAGGCATCAAAATATTTTGGAATACCAATGGCTCCACTGTCTATTTTGGGACTGGCTTGAAGTATACCAATTTCAAATTGCAAAATTTTAACCTATTCCTCTCATCTCATCTTCATTCCTTCACATCAATAATTACGCAAATAGGAATGTGCTGTGATTTTAAAAAAAATGAATATAACCAGAAACCATATTAGACTAAGGACTTCATCCCACAAAGAGAGGAAACCGGATGGGGGTGAGTAAATTCTTCAACTTCTTTGTATAGCATTCCATGGGGTTTTGATTCTAAAGAAGTTGAAGAATTTACTCACCCCCATCACACACGATCACCTCTAGTCAACTATCCACTTAATTCCCATTACACGGGTAGGTGATGTCTCCTCCAATTCTAAGGATATTGGCATACTTTTTTAAACAGGCATCCTTTTTGAGACACTACGGTCCCTAAGATCATTTATCCTCAAAGCCATTACACTAAAGGAGAGACAAGACACAATTCTTAAGATGCCACTATTCTCTTGAATCATTTAACCTTCAAGGTCCTTACTCTAAAGGAGAGAGAAGGCACCATTCTTGAGACTCTACTATTCTTTGGGACAGTTTAACCCTCAAGCCCCTTATACTAGATGAGACACAAGGCACCATTCTTGAGACACTACTATTTCCTAGGATCGTATAACCCTCAAACCTCTTACACTAGAGGAGACTCAAGGCACTCTTTTAAAAACACTAATCTCATTGGCACTCACACCACCTTTAAAGCACTAATAAAAACAAAATGAGCATTAGCAGACTGCTCACAAGGATAGCCACTCTTTAATGTCACTGCAATTGGGTAACCTGACAGTGCCCATCTCATCTTAAATTAGCAACTTTACCAGTTTTGGCACAAGTTGAAAATTCTGAAGATGATTGCTCCATGGCTCCAAAAACCTCAGTTTCAAAACACTTTACAATGAGCAATGAGTTTAAGTTATTTATTTAGAACTATGGAACCATGTCTTTAAAATGTTTTAAACTGTGTAGAAATGGGGGAAACCTTGCATTTTGTGAGGTCCTAAATGTGCCAAATTGGTCAGACAAGTTGTGGAATTCCCTCAACTTGTCTGACCAAGTTTGGAGGCTCAACTGGTGACAATGTTAGAGTCATTTCAGGGCCAACTTAAAACTTACCTTTTTATTAAAACATTTTTATCTATACTAGTTTTATGCAGAATGGGGCAGTTTATAAATATTCCAATAAATAAATATGGTGGGAATCACAACAGAGAAAAAAATTACTCCATACCCACAGCCAAATGAGCATAACCAAGTCAAGGCACAATAAGCAATTCTTAGTTTAGTAAGAACTTATTAGTTTCATGAAGCAAGGACAGGTTAAACACTTTTAAGACTCACTCTACCCAATAAATGCATTATTTGTTTAACACCCTCCCCCCTTTAGCATGAATTAGATTTCAGTGAGTTTGACAATTTTTATCACATTCCAAATTCTGAGTTTGCAGATGACTTAATTATTCTTTAATTCATCCTTTGGCTCCTTTATAATTCATGAGACATTTTAGTTCACAGTGTAACAGGCAATTATTTAAGAGTTTCTAAAAAGGAAAAAAACTTTATTTAAAAGGTTATTCATTGAAATGGAGAAAACTGCTTTGACAGATCTACATTTTTCTAATATGATTCTTTTCATTGATGACTTAGACCTTGGATTGGCTTCTAAATCTTACAAGGATTTTCTCCTGTAATGAAATTTGTGTCATGCATGCTTTACATATCTGCAGAACTTATTTAATTTATGGCCTTTATTCTCCATTATCTCTCATCATCAATGAAATTATGATGTCTTTGTAGCAATAAGACAATGAAAAAATTAATTGAAAACTTTCAAAAGAGCACTATTGATCTCCTGGTCAATTGTAGAATTTTACGTGCAAGGATGATTTAAACCACTGACTATTTTTTATGGATACGAGTAAATACTTATTACATTTTTCTTTAGCATGATTATTATATGATAATGGAAAGCAGCAATGCTGGTGTCACTGTCTACATATCAGAATACAGTTACAATGAGCTCTTGGCATCTAGGGTTTGGTTTCTGGATTCCCTGTTGATACCCAAATCTGTGGATGTAGATGTCTCTTTACATACAATGGAATAGTAAAATGGTGTCATTTTATTATTTTCGAAAATTTTTGGAATGTTTTCAAATGGAAGATTGTTGAATCTATGGAAATTTATTTATTTATTTATTTATTAGTTCGATTTATTAGTCGCCCTTTCCCGTAGGCTCAGGGCGACTCACATTCAGATACATATAAATCCATAAAACTCGATAAAACACGATAAAACCGTCCCCCTATTAAAATTGCAGCAACCAGGCATACAAAACAGTTTACATGTTCACATATCTATGAACCAAACGCTTGAGTAAAAAGGAGGGTCTTGCAGGCCCTGCAGAATGGTCATAAATCAGTCTGGGCTCGAATTGTGGGCGGGAGGGCATTCCACCAATCCGGCGCAGCGGCACTGAATGCCCTCCTCCGTGTTGAACCCAGGCGAATAGATTGGCGGCTAGGCACCACCACGAGATTCTGGGATTCGGATCGCAGTGGTCGAAGAGGACTCTAATGGGAGAGGCGGTCCCTTAGGTACACTGGCCCCAGACCTTTCAAGGCCTTACAGGTCAAAACCAGCACCTTGAAGGTTATCCGGTGCTCTATTGGAAGCCAGTGCAGGTCACGCAGCACAGGCGTGATGTGGCAGCGAGATGGAAGGCTTGCCACCAGCCGTGCTGCAGCGTTCTGCACCAGTTTAAGCTTCCAGATAACTGACAAGGGAAGGCCAATGTAGAGGGCATTACAGTAGTCCAGTCTTGAGATGACCGTGGCTTGGACCACTGTGGCTAGGTCATGACGGGACAATGGAGATATGTTTCTCCATTGTCAAGCGTGACTCCCAAGCTTTTTACAGATGGAGACAGCCGAAGTATCACCCCGTCCAGGGTCGGAAGCCGGATCTCTCCCGTACCTGGACGACCCAGCCACAGGATCTCCGTCTTAGCCAGATTCACCTTCAACCTACTGGCTTGCAGCCATCCAGTGACGGCTTCAAGGCAACGATGGAAATTATCGGGTACGGAGTCAGGCTGGCCTTCCATCCCCAGAATGAGCTGGGTGTCATCCGCATATTGGTGACACTGCAGCCCGAAGCTGCGTGCCAACCGAGCAAGTGGTCGGACGTAGATGTTAAATAACAAAGGGGAGTGAATTGCCGCCTGAGGCACCCCACAAGGAAGTGGGATGCCCTCAGAGACAACCTCGCCCCTTCTCACTCGCTGAGACCGGTTCCGGAGGAAGGAGGACAGCTAATTAAGGACTGTCCCCCTCACTCCAGCCCCGGCCAGTCGGTGGGTCAAAAGATCATGATCGACAGTATCAAACGCTGCTGTGAGGTCCAATAACACGAGCAGCGCTGATCCACCCTGATCTAGTTGGCGATGCAGCTTGTCTGTGATGGCGACCAGCACCGTCTCCGTCCCATGCCCTGAACGGAAGCCGGACTGGAAGGGGTCAAGCCAAGTTGCATCATCTAGGTAGGACTGCAGCTGCTCCATTGCTACCCTTTCAACCACCTTGCCCAGATACAATAAATTCGACACTGGGCGGTAGTTGGAAGTTGGATATCCCCCCCCTTTTTTTTCGGAGTCTCCGCTGACGCAAGCAAGCTGCGCCGGCTTTCTGCCCGCGGGGGAAGACACACTCGCTCTCCTCCGCAGCCGCTTTGCTTGGGCATTCCCCACCTCAGCGCCGCTCCGTTCCTGCTTGTGTGTGTGTTTGCCCCCACCCCTGTGGAATCCTATTTTCAACACATGGACTCTCCAGCCGCCTGCACTGCATTTCATCAACAAAGACTCTGGTAATCCTTTCCATGTACACCTTACAGTGCCAGCTGTGACTCTATGAATGGGACTAATCCGATGTATATTGTCTATATTGCATTTGACTCGGATTTCCACTGTATATGTATGTTGGCTATTTTTAAATATAATACAGACCTTCATCTATTTAGTTGTTTGGTCTGACTGGGGGGACTGTACATATTTATGTATATGCTTGACCACACCCTGCATTGTATTATTTACATTTACACCGCTGTAATACTGTGTTGTATACCAGCCCGCTCGTGTTGTTAACAATTGTCATTTCATTGCTCCGACCACATTCTTTGTGGGCTGGTCCAGTTGCGTGTATTTAACACCAGGGGTCACTGTGCACTGCACTTTCTGGGTTGGCAGGAGTTATGGTGCAATTGGATCACTCTCCCACCGTATAATCATGGTAGGTGTGCCGCCCTCCCCACGCATGTGCTGGCAGTGTAAGGTTCTGTTGTTTTGTATTATTATTGTATTATTGCTTTGAATATAGGCTTCTCCTGTGATGCTGCATTTGCACTATATGTATTGCCGCTTGAGAAAGCTCCAGGCGAAACAGATCGAGGCCCCGCAAATATATTCTGTTGCGGCTCTTCCAAGCGTCCACACTGGCTCCAGTTGGGTATTCTGCACCCCCACCCTCAATGTGGAATTGTACGAGACTTTGGTGAACACTACATGTACGATTGGAACTTTGGCCTGATTTTGGAATGGGATTATTATGCATTTGCTTCCCTCCATATGTTCCTCTTTGTATTGTTTGTTTGCCTTTTCTCAAACACTCTATAGCATTTTTGCTCTCTATGTATATGTGTATCATGAGGGGGTTGCACCCATGTATTATGATGCCTATCCTGTAATAAATGCATCCAATTTTTAATTCATAAATATTTGAACCTGTGCGTTTGTATAATTTCATAGCAGGATACATTGTCTTGGAGTATGCTGGATCTCCTCCTCTGGAGGTTTTTGATCAGAGACTGGATGGCTATCTGTTGGGAGTGCTTTGTGAGTTCCAGCATGGCAGGGAGTTGGACTTGATGGTCCTGGTAGTCTCTTCCAATCCTGTGTTTCTGTGATTATGTGATTATGTCTCTGGAACAAGATAGTAGCTTGGAACTGTTCATTTTTTGTGACAATTGCAAAACAAAACACAAGTAGTCATGTGAACATTTGTTCATATACTTCACGGGGAAATTACACAAAAGCAATCCCTTGGATGTCTACATTAAAAGCTGTCATAGTCTAATAGCACTTTACTTGGCACCCTATAAAATTCGGGGAACTGTGGTGTATTTGCTACAGAGCTTCACTCAGCTACACCCAAATACAACACTGTACTTTATAGTAGGGTTTTTGTAAGGGTTAACCATTTATTGCCTATTCTTTTCTTAACAATAATCAATGGCTTCTTCATTTTTTGACAATTTCTGCCTCTCTCCAAGCTGAAAGCAGTCCAGTCTTCACTGAAAATATTGCATGGAATTACAATCAACCAGGCATGAGAAATGCTAAAGCATGTATTACTTATACCTCACAGTTGGGAATTATAACTAAATCTGAATTTTGACTAAATATGAGGAAAATCTGGAAAAATTCTGGAAATTGGTTCAGTCACCATTCAATCACACTATACTTTGCAAATCAGTTATCATTTTTCTAACTAGGCCTGGGAATTATGATGAAAAATTAGGGTACCTAAAAACATCTCTTGACTCATTGAAAACTTTGTATAGTATTTTTCTTTGAGGAGTACCTAAAAAAGGTGAGTCTGCAAGACGTATTTGCCAGAATGTTTTTCTGAAACTCCAAAACCTGAATTTTTTGTGAGATAAGCATCCAAACTAGCAGGTGAGGTGATCCCACTATTGTCAACAGAGTCAGTTTGTAATATCCAAAAACACTGCCTATGGTATTAAAATGCTACTCACATCATATGAAGTCTGGCTCTTTGCAAATTAAGTAAAGGCCAGGAGACTTATCTCATATATAAAATTCTAAGGATGGGGAAATATAATGCTAAATTAACCCAAGTCTATAACAAGAAAACATCTGTAAATCAAGATTGGCATGAAACCTGGGAGACTTCTCCAATATGCCAAGATAAAAGAGCTCTTGTACAGAATCCTACCCAAATTGTATATTATTTATATTATTTATTTATTTAGGGATTTATTAATCTCCCATCCCAGTTGGCTCTGGGCGATTTACAATAAAACACTAGCTGAATGCCTCAAAATCTAAAAACATCTAAATATCTAACATCTAAAAACAATTAGATTCTAAAACATCTAAAAACAATTGACAATCTAACAGTTCTCAGCCAAACACCCTCTCAAATAGCCATGTTATACAAGCCATGTGGCAATCTTTTAGATCACGGATGGCTCTGATGTAAGGAGGGAGGGCGTTCCAAAGTGATGGAGTGATCACCAAAAAAGCTCTGCGCCGGGTTGATGTTAGATGGGCTTCCATAGGGCCTGGGACCTGTAGTAGATTCTGATGGTCTGAGCGAGGTGATCTCCAAGGTCGATGCGGAGAGAGGCATTCCCATAAATTTGCCGGCCTTTGGCCATACAAGACCTTAAAGGTTAGAACCAGCAACTTGTGAGTAATACAAAATTCGCCCGGAAGCCAATGCAGTCAGTATAGGACAGGTGTTATATCGTTCCTCATGGGAGTTCCCGTGAGGAGTCTGGCCATTGCATTCTGTACCATTCAAAGTCTGTGGGTCACCGACAAGGGAATGCCAACATAAAGGGCATTATAGTAGTCAAGTCTCGAAGTTACTGTGGCATGAACTACTGTGGCCAGATCATCCCTGGACAAGTAGGGTGCCAGCCCCCTGGCCTGCTGAACATAGAAGGTCAACTTACTGACAGCGGAGACTTGTGCCCCCATTGTCAATAACGGGTCAAAAATGACACCAAGGCTTCTTCTTCTTCTTCCTTATTATTATTATTATTATTCTCATATGTGATTTTCTTTTCTGTATAATGTAATTGTAATGTTCTGATTTTCTTTTCTGTATAATGTAATTGTAATGTAAAATGTTATCATGGAGAATTTTATGGTCTGAGCAAATGCTATTCATCTCTTACATCAAGCAGCCCAACCTTATGTACGGCATTGTGTTTCTGTGTATAGTGGATTGTATACTTCAACTGTTGCAAAAAAATTGGCAATTTTTCTTGTACATTTAAAAGAAGGAAGACGAAGAAGAAGAACTCATGTGATCAGTGGACTGAGAATATGCGGAAATTCTCAAAGATAGCAGTTATGGTGAAAATGCTTGTCCTTATATTTCCATTTTGATCCTTCATGCCAATGCACAAACTCTGAGGAGCTGTTAATGGCTAATGTTATTCTTTAAGCTTTTGTGCTATCCCTCACTCGTTAATGGTGTTGGAAAGTAGTCTTGTAAGACATTTTGCACCTTTTAAAGAACTGGTTTGAACTAGGATGGATGAACTTGTAAGAACACCAAGACCTGTAATGTTCAAACAATTCATAGTTCTGATAATTAGGACCATATGGTCAGTTTTGCCTTTAAAAATTGGTGAAGGTCCTCTGTTCTTAATCGAAGTGCTCAAAAATATATGTCTGTCTGCTACTGATTAGTGCTTTAGCCTATAAAGTGCTTTAGCCTATAAAGCTCTAAATGGTCTTAGCCCAGCTTATCTGTTTAAAGGTATCTCCCTCTATAAAAATAGTAATAACAACAATAATAATATAATAATAATTTTATTTTTATACCCCACCTCCATCTCCTTGGAAGAGCCAAGGGAAAGTGCAATAGTCAGAGGGCAGGGTAATGTTCTTTGCCAATTAAAGTGACATAAGTACAGGAAAGGGGCCAACTAAAGTGCCAGAGCTTAGATAAGGTTGGGGATAATTCTCAAGTGAACCACCTAGTCAAAGGCACAATGGAACAACCAAGTTTTTAGTTCCTTGCGGAAAATGGAGAGAGTGGGGGCCTGTCTGATCTCTCTAGAAAAAGAGTTCCTGAGCCGAGGGGCCACTACATAAAAGGATCTCTCCTTCATCCCCAACAACCATGCTTGAGATGGTGGTATGAACCATCTTGGAGATTAAGATCATCCAGGGAGGCCCTGCTCTTAGTCCCACCTCCTTCTCAGATGCAGTTGGTGGGGGCCTTCTCACTGGTAGTCCCTCAGGTATGGAACTCCCTCCCCAGCAAAATCAGGTCAGCCCCCTCCCTCCTGACCTTTTTGTTTTATCATACATGTCTAATTTCTATTGTCTGTTGATGACATTGAATTACTACTGATTGTAAGGCCGCTCTGAGTCCCCTTCAGAGTTGAGAAGGGTGGGATATAAATATAGTAAATACAAAAAATAAGTGTTGCACTTAAGTCATGGTGTCATCTATGTTTGTATCAGTTTTTGTCTGTGTGCATGTATTAACAATATTATGTCATTTCTGAATATGGCACATTTCTGCTTCATTGTTACTAAAAGTTATTTTGTGCTCTGAAATATCTCAGACTAGAGGGGTAATGATCTTTCTTGGTTCTAAGTAGCTTCAAGAACAATCAGTAAATAAAAAGAGGTAAAAAAAGGAGTAGCCAAGGACAAGAAAGCAATAAAAAGGAACAAATAAAGACAACAATCGAAGAAGGAAGATTTGGAAGTCAGATACCCCCGACCCCAGTTGTGTTATCCCTGTTTGACCTCCCCTAACCCCATTATCCTTTTCCCTTACCGATCTATCCTACCTCCTAACCACTACCCAAACCCAGTAGTTAGATAGTATGTCTATTTTATGTATATGATGTGGAAAAACCTGAATAAAATTATTACAAAAAAAAAAAAGAACGATCAGTAAAGATTTCAGACTGAGTTTATAGTAGTAGCCTATCTTGTAGAGTTACTTTTGGATTCTAGTTATTTACGTGTTATCTTAAGAATGGCCTGGATGGGTACACAACCCAAAAGGTTATTCTGTTTTGGTAGAAGGACCTGCATTCCAGCTGCAATTTCTGCTTCTTCTCTTGAATGCCACCACTACTTGCCATTTCTGTTGTGGATCTAAAAACAGTGTCTACCAAATGTGTCTATCTTTCTATAAGTCATATTCTCTTTCTATCTACTAAAATTCCAAATATGAATGAGATGTTTGAAATGGAAATGCATGACATGGAGTTAATTTGTATTCACCATATGTATTCAATAGTCTGGGGCTGTGATTCTCAAACTCTGAACCTCCGGATGTTTGGGACTTTGACTCCCAGAAGCTTCAGCCATTTTGACCAATTGTCAGAGTTTCTGGAACTGAAACTCAAAACTTGTAGAGCCCCTGCAAACAATGCTGGTTTGTTCCTATGTCAGTTGAGATACAGTAGATGTTGACATATGGTAAGGATTGCAACAGGAATCCTACCTCTGAATGTCCCACCAGAAACTGCCAGAGAGAAGGAATGAAAATTATTCTGTGCCATTCTTAGCTGCTGCTCAGTAAGGAAGGATTGTGACGGTAGGCAGGAATCACTATTTATCTACACATCTAAAGAAGCTGATCTAGAAACTGAGCCATTGTTAATTAATTGTGCTTTATAGCATCAAATGGTTTTTCATATTTCACTAAGAGTTGTTTCTTATCACATATGTTATTAATTTCCTTCAATGGAGAAATGTAGTCTGATTATTTATGAGAATGAGTTTTTCTCAAAGTTAGTTGATGTTAATCCAAAGTCATATGAAAAGCGCTTGTTAGGTGATAATGCAACAACTTGCCAAAAATGCTGGTGTTGTTTTTTTCCCCTGTGGCTGGCTGATAAGCCACTGGAGTAATGCTTTACAATGAGAAACATTTATATAAAAGAACTATTTTAATTGTTACAGCAAAGAGACAGCTGTCTTCCCCAGTTGCACCATCCACTTGGTTCTCTTAGCCTATTGCCTTTGAAGTGAACAAAATGAAAGAGGGCTTTCTGGACAGATGGCTTTGATGTCTCTCTATTTAATTCACATCCAATCTTTGTAAACAATTCTGCTTTAGCCATATGCACAGATTTTTCACATTCCCTTTGGAATATTTAAGTACATGCACAAACCTTTCAATACAAAGTACACCAGTGGTTTCCTTAATGTGATATTACTAGAAGTGCCTATTTCAGGTATGGATGGAGAAGCTTCTTGAAATTGTTAACATCACATTAGCTGTACAAAGAAAAACCAGCAAGGGAAATTCATGAGATATCTACAGTATTAACATTTAAAAATGCAGATTTTCCTGATGATATAGTTATGTGGCCATAAAATAAAATATGTAAATAGAATCTGGTTAAATAAGCATATGGATTCTCGTGTCTTGAATCTCTTTTTAGAGGCTAATATGAGATCACATTAAAATGCAATCTTAGAAACAGTACTCTGAACAGATTTTGATACTAATATTTTGTGTTTATGGAAATTATTGAAACGGTAAAAAAAGTTTTGAACTTGGCAGATTCTGGAGTTTGTCCACCAAGATTTGCCAAATTTTTCTGAATTCACCTAACCTTTCCTTGAGCCACTGAGGAGTTATTAATTTTGGCAGGACCACTTCCAAAGTGAGCAAAGTGATGGCAAAATATTTAAATCCACCTGTTGAAAGGACCTACTGCCAACCTTTATTACAATAGATAAAGTTCCTTCATTCATGAGCAGGACTGGATGAAGGTAATGAAAACTAGTAGGCCAACCTTATTTTGGCACCCCCTAGCTCTCCAGCCTGGTGTAGTGTATGCATGCCAGCTAGATTTGCGCTGGAGGAGCATTCTGGAAGAGGAGCATTTTGGAGGGAGGAGCGTTGTGGAAGCAGCCAGGGGCTTTTTGCAGCCAGAGGCGCTCCTTCTCCAGAATGCTCCTCCAGCGCAAAACTAGCTGGCTGCGTGCTTCCGTGCATGCGCCATTGCTGCGGGGTGGGCCCGGCTGCACTGCGGGGCTGAGGGAAAGAGCTTTTCGAAGCTGTCTCTGGCTGCCTCCATAGCGCTCTGCCCCGCCCCTGGCTCTCTTCTCCCTCCCTTTCTTGGACAAAGGAAGAGAGGGGGAAGAGAGCCAGGGGCGGGGCAAAGCAACGACGCATCAGAGTGACGCGTCGTCACTCTGCCCCGCCCTGGCTCTCTTCTCCCTCCTCCCTCTTGGACAAAGGAAGAGAGGGGGAAGAGAGCCAGGGGCAGGGCAAGCGACGATGCGTCAGAGTGACGCGTCGTCGCTCTGCCCCGCCCTTGGCTCTCTTCTCCCTCCCTTTCTTGGACAAAGGAAGAGAGGGGGAAGAGAGCCAGGGGCTAAGCGACGACGTGTCAGAGTGACGCGTCGTCGCTCTGCCCCGCCCCTGGCTCTCTTCTCCTCCCTTTCTTGGACAAGGAAGGGAGGGAGCCAGAGGGCGGGGCAAAGCGACGACGCGTCACTCTGACGCAGCGCACGCTTTGCCATGCTTCTGGCTCTCTTCCCCCTCCCTTGGAGGCCTGGCAGAAAGGAGGTGTGTCAGCGGGAGGTGTGCCGCGGGTCGATGGGCCGATTCTGCGGCGGTGTGGGCGTGGCGGAGGTAGGGCTTACATTCGGGTACGGCTTACATTAGCCGACCCCCTGACACCCCGATATGTCTTACAATCGGGGGTGTCATACTTTCGGGGAAACACGGTAGTACAATGCAATAAGTGAAGTTGGAATATGTGCAACTGGAATGGCTTTTGATTATGACTTTGGATCACTTGGTTTTAATAATGGGTTTTAATGTTTATATTGCTTTTTAATTCATGTTTTTAATATATATGTTAATTGTAATATGTTTGTTTTATTATGTCTATTGATATGGCATTGAATTGCTTTCAATTATAAGGCTTCTCTGAGTCCCCTTCGGGATGAGGAGGGCAGGATATAAATAAATAAATATTCTCCCCTTTTAAAGAAATAAAGAAATGGAGGAATAAAATACAAAGAGAAAAATAAAATACAAACCAAAGAGAGCAACAGCCAGTAACTGGCAAAATACCTTTATATTTGGGGGCATTATATACAACTTTATCTATATATCCATCTGTGTGTCATATATCTTGAAGTGATGAAGAATCTAAACTAAAACATAAAATGAGAAAAATATTTCTGATTCTGCTCTCCTTAGCTGCTAAAGAAAAAAAAAACCTAAGCTGCATTCAAGGTGACAGTTTCGAGCTCTGTATTTAATATTTTTTATGGAGATGCCATTATTTTATAGCTTGAGGCCATGTAATATTGGAGGCTTAAGCCTATGAATTCAGGAAATCTCTCTTTTCTCTAAAATGCTCAAAATCAGCCAGGCTATAATGTTATGAGCTGAAATAATGTGTCTACATTTTGGTTACATATTATGCAAAATAACACATTCTTATCGAGTTCAGGATTGCTTTCTGTTACTCAAGTCCACACTCCCTGGTTAATGCATTTGTGATAACTTCCTAAATATTGGAAAAGAAAATGAGTGATTTTCCTCTTTTGAGTACATAGAGATTTACAGGTCAAAGCCAGCACTTTTAATTGTGCCTGGAAACAGACTGGCAGCCATTGGAGCTGTTGCAGCAATGGAGTTGTATGCACTCCCTAGTTCGGGAACCTTTTTGACTCAGAGCTATGAAAACAAAATATTTGGAAATTAATTTCAATGAGAGCCATATAATATATATAAGATATAAAATATATTTTAAGACTGAATTGAGTATATACGTACATAATATGAGAAAAGGATTCCCTGGCAGAATGATGGGACACTTCAGACCTGGATCTGCAAAAGACATGCTCAGGACTCTGGGAAGGAAGAGAAGACAGAAGAAAGGGGGAAAGAAAGAAAGACAGAGGAAATAAAGGAGGGAGGGGGAGAGGAAGAAAGAAAAGAAGAACTATGGAAAAGGAAGAAAAGAAAAGCAGGAGAGAGACAAGGAGGGGAAAAGAAAGAAGGAAATGGGAAGGGAGGAAAGGAAAGGGTGGGGAAAAGAAAGGAAAAGGAGTGAGGAAAAAGTAAAAAAAATGAAAAGAAAAGAAGAAAAGAAAGAAGGGGAGAGAGGGAGGGGAAAGGAAGGAGAGAAAGAAAGGGTGAATGGGGAGGAAGGAAGGAAGGAAGGAAGGAAGGAAGGAAGGAAGGAAGAGGAAGGACGGAAGGAAGGAAGGAAGGAAGGAAGGAAGGAAGAGGGAGAATGGAGGAAAGAAGGAAGGGGAGAGAGGGAGGGAAAAGGAAGGAGAGAAGGAGAAGGAAAGGGTGAAGGGGAAGGAAGGAAGGAAGGAAGGAAGGAAGGAAGAGGGAGAATGGAGGAAAGAAGGAAGGGGAGAGAGGGAGGGAAAAGGAAGGAGAGAAGGAAAGGGTGAAGGGGAGAAAGGAAGGAAGGAAGGAAGAGGGAGAATGGAGGAAAGAAGGAAGGGGAGAGAGAGGGAGGGAAAAGGAAGGAGAGAAGGAAAGAATGGAAGAGAGGGAAGGAATGAAGAGGGAGGGAGGAAAGAAGATAGGAGAGATGGAGGTTCAATGAGCTGCATTTTGCACATTCACACTTCCCCAATAGCTATCTAATTATTCACTAATGGGGGTTAAAATATTGACAATTTCACATATGTATTTCAAACTAACTATATCAAGGCCAAAAGAGTTGTTCTTGTGAAAAACAGGTCAAAGAGTATGTCAAGGAAGATTCTCTTCTAACTGTGTTGGTCTTCAAATATGTAGTTTGATCAGGTTAATATTATTTTGTTGTTTTTAAAACTGTGTTTGGTCTAGATGCTTACTGAAACTCACTGTGTAATTTCCATATCTGACAGCACCCTGGAAAGCATCTACATGAGCGTGAGCCTCCTGAATTTCAATTTCACCCCAGTTAGTTCAGAAGGAGAGAGAGGAGCAAATTAATCAATGGCTGTTCCTTGGTCTATTTATCAAAAACAAGAAGGCCAGAATTAATACATTTTGGGCCGTGCTCTGATTTGCAAGGAGTTTCCAGTAGGAGTTCTAATTTTAAACTTTCTAGAGGAACAGACCTTTTCAAACAAAGCTTGGCAATGTACCTTTCCTATAGATTACTGACTTAAAAAACAAAAGTACTAATTTATTGCTGTTATCAGATTTGTGTACAGGTAGTTTACAAGGTTAAAGTTTGTATTCTACCTGTTTATCTACTGATCATTAAGCTTCCCTTGTAAAAGCAGAGTCATTTCCTCCTCTGTAATAAAATTGGTACAAATTAATTGAAGAGAAAGATGAATGGAAAGTCATCCAAAATGAAACATGATAACTCTACTTTCATGATATTTTTTTGGCAATAGTGATATTGATCTAAGAGAGTTCACTATAGCAAGCATCAACAACTGTGTAGACTTTAGAGAGCAACCTTCTGAACTTCAACCCATGGATGGTCACCCAGATACAAAAATTGCCATCTATATACCCAAAGAAGTAGTCAAAAGTTGACTTGTATTCCTAAAAATGATACATGTTTTGATGTTAAACACTATTTGTGCATAGGGTGTTTTCAAAATGTATGTTGCATCTCATGGAGGATTTCAGAACAGACAAAAAGAAGTATTAGGAAAATTATTTATGTGGTCACAGGCCTGCACTTTGCTCACCTCTGCTCTAACACATGTCTGGTTTCAAAATTACAATAAAACTGCAGGGAGGTTATGCTTTTGATTACCTCCATGATCAGAGTCTAGGAGACTTAGCATGTAGCTCTGGGTGCTGAGATACAGCATATGATGGAGTGTGTGATACGCGATTTAAGGCCTGCTTCTTTTCATGTGCCTCTTTGAATTGTCTTATTCATGACCTAGTGGTGGAAGGCTGATCTCGGGTTTCCGCTCTTACTCATAAAGTCCAAGACTTGGGTGCGTCAAGGTCTAGAATTCTAACCCAAGGGCAGCAAAGCCAAGATTCAGGACAAAAGTATGATATTATTTGCTATCTCTTCCAACCTCCTTTTTATCAAGAGATCTCAGCTGCTGCTTTTTTCAATCTACTGATTTTTTAGAATTATTTTAAGTTTTTACCGTAACATTAAAAATGTGGTTTTAAAAATAAAAACGGCAAGAGATGGTATGGAAATTGTAGTCATTGGTTGTGTCCACTCTCAGCCTATCAGAGCATGGGCACAACCAGGCCTTTTATTGGCTGAGAAACACACAAAGAGAAACTTCAACTCAGAGACTTTTCAATGCCTGCCCCATGCAAGTGCTGCTAAGGAAGTGAGTTCCCAGCAGGGGCCCCTCTGGAAGAGGGGCCTAAGGAAATTTTCTGTTGCTGGGGTGGGAGGGAGAACAGACATTGCAGAATTTTCTTTAGAAGCCTTGCAGCCTCAGGTATGGTGCAGACTTAACTCCATATTCTCCAATAGCCAATAAATCCAGCTCTCTTGATCCATTTTGCCCAGCTTTTCCGTATCCTCTTCCCTGTTCTGTTTTCAGGGGATTACATGAAATGG
The DNA here is from genome assembly GCA_030556195.1 of Anolis apletophallus. Classification (NCBI taxonomy): domain Eukaryota; kingdom Metazoa; phylum Chordata; class Lepidosauria; order Squamata; family Anolidae; genus Anolis; species Anolis apletophallus. The sequence goes on from JARBWK010000007.1 coordinate 29,885,736, forward strand.
ACCACTAGATATTACAAAGCACTTTTGGTCAAACCGATCCAGGCCCAAGCCTATTAGATTGGTTTTTTTGGGACTCGGGTGTTTTGCCCAAGTAAACCTTTGGACCCTTATCAGGCTCCTAGTCCCCCATTTGCCCCTTTCAAGTTCAAATGAACTAAATAGGTTGAATAAAGTGCTCCTGTTTCTACACACTTTTCTTTGCCTAGTCTCATTATTTCATGGTTGGTCATCAAATGGTTGAACAAAATCCCAGGTAGGTCAGGTCAGAACTATTCCAGACCCTGAGAACCAAAGACCAAAGCAAAATCATAGAGATGATCACCTTGTGATTTTATAGAGGGACAGTTCTTGCAATGTTTACAAGAGTGATATTCTGTGGGGTGAGCCCTGGTGATGCCCTTAAGCATGATACATTCAGCATCAACCCATTCACAGATGGTGTGCCATTCAAATGATAATTAAAAAAACATGTTCCATCAAAAAAGGAAACCATATATAGTTTTAAAGACAGCACTCTTGTCTTGCGATTCCACCTTTTCATCTTGATAACTGATGGAGAGGGCCCAGGCCCTGAGCATTAGCACTCTAGATTTTTTCTTACTTTACAACATTTGAAATTTTCTTTCTAACAAGTGTGTTTAAAAATAATTTGACCTTATATACATTCTAGCTGAAATTCTGTTTATGCTTCTTCACTGGTATCTTATATTGATGAATTGTACTTTCACCCAAATTGGATAGTCTTGTGAAGAAAGCAAGAAATCATGGATGATCACTGGAAAAAGAAAGGTGTTGGCTCTAAGCAGTCTGTTTCTTGAATGCTGGTCTTCAGCAAAGTGAAGACTCTGGATGGAGCTTAAAGTACTCTAGGAAGGCTGTTGTGTAGACCTGTCTTGACCATAAACACAGCCTTCCCTTTTATTCTTATTGCTACTCTATTGCTTGCACTTGCAAAGTTGTACCACAAATGGTTCATTAACAGATTATTGGCTAATGGCTTAAATATTTTATTATTCAGAATTCTAAAATTCTAAATTTCAGAATTTACTTCCCTTTTAAAGACAAAGAAAAGTTTAAAAAAGTGATTTGAGAAATATTCCAAACGAAGCAATTGTTATTCCATTATTTTTCATCTATTTTTTTCTTGTTTTTCTCTCACCATGATATGGAGCTTCCTTTATAGCATTGGTTAGTTTCCAACTTATTCATATTTATTGAGCAGGTACATTGAAATCACACATATCCTTGGTTTCATGACTGCTGCAGAAAGGTTAGTGTTTCTCTAACTCACTCAACATAACTATGGTTTAGATCATTCTTATAGTGTAGCTAATCCAAATCTGCAAACAAAATGAAGATCAGTGGTCGTACTGGTATTTGTTTGCAGGGAGTTTTAGGAGACAATATACCATCATACTGATTCAGAGGCAATATCCAACCCTGTAGTGGAACCTTTTTCAATTTGCTTATGTGCGGTGCAAAAATGAATGTAGCACTGCGAATTTCAACTCCAAAGACTTTCACATACCTGAGGAATTGGTTTGTTGATGCCATTGTTTGGATCCAAACTGTACATACTGAAATTTTGTATGAGTTTAAGAAGTTGAGGGTATGTTCCAGAGACAAGAAGGCCATTCCACCTGATTTGACTCCTCTGAACAGTTGCAGTAACCAGCATTTTTAATAATTTAGACTATGTTGGAGGGGATTGCTATTTTGTGATGGAAGACCTTCATTTTTTTTTAATTTTAAGCTTTCTAAGGTTATTTTTAGTGTTCTATGGCAAATATTAAGGCTTTGGGGTTAGTTGGGATTCCATCACCTCCTGCAAACCTTACCACTGACCTAAAGAAATCTTCAAACTTTTGCTACAGAGTTACAAATTACATGGCAAGGTTAACTTGCCTGGCAGATCTCTATAAACAAATCCTTACAATGTTGAGATGGAGAGTTCATTGCAACAGCTGTTCTGTCTCTTAATACGAGTTCCTAAGGGATTTCTTTTAAAACATACGACCAAGACAAGATTGTAAATCTTACGACTCTTAGAATGTAGTGTGTCGTTAATAAGGAGATTTGGTGTTTCAGCTTCTTTGGAGTATGACTATGAATCAACAATTTTGTTTCAGTGTTATACAATTTGAGCGATTAATAATGATTTTAAAAGATGGGATATGTGCGTCTTCATGCCATCAAATTATGTCTAGCTTCAGCTTTCCTATAACTTTCTTAAAGGCTTTGTTTTACTTAGTAAAATAGATTACAAAATCTAGCAAGCTACTCATAGCATTGCTGGATGCCATGTTGGGAATCCGGGACTGTGGGTGAAATTCTCCATACAATACATGTTAATACTAGCCTGGCATAGAATCTGAACTTTGACTAATTTCTCAAGATGAATCCAAATGTTCTTATTCAGGAGAAAAATTGATGTAATTTCAAAGAAGAAATAGAATTACAGCATTAGCAAAAATTGTCGGGAGACTTGCCCATACCCATAAAGTGATGTCCTGCATTTTTTTGATATATTATTTCTTGTTTTGTGTTATCATTTTTACAAGACAAGATGAATTTATTGTCACAGTAATAAACAAAAATAATGTAAATAACAGTGAACCATTGTTTGGAAGTAACTGAATAATAACTTTACTGGTTATTTGTATTTCATTCTTTTTCCCAATAATTATTTTATACTATATACGAGGATTTAAAGATCAAACAGCAAAGACTCTGCAAAGCCAGTCAATGTGGTCCCAGTGGTAAAGACCTTGGCCTGCACTTAAACACAATCAACACTGACAAAATTACCATCTGCCAGCTGCAGACGGCCACCTTGGTGGGATCTGCACACATTATTCTCCGATACATCACACAATCCTAGGCACTTGGGAAGTGTCCGACATGTGATCCAATACAACAGCCAGCAGAGTGACCTGGTCTGCTGTGAACTAATCTTGTTGTGTTTCTAATAATAATAATAATAATATATTTTTAAAAACAGACCCCATTGACAGAAAGAGGCTGCCTTCAACAAGTGGAGAGAGTGACAGAGAGAGAGAGAGAGAGAGAGAGAGAGAGAGAGAGAGAGAGAGAGAGAGAGAGAGAGCTCTGTGTCTGCTATATCCTAAATTTGCACATGTATTTAAGTTCTATGAATAAATAAGTGTTAATAACAGCATGCATTAGGTGGTACGGCACTTTCCACTACTTCCATTCTTCATTCCTTTATGAACTTTCATGTTTTAAGTACGGTTCTAAATTGCCTGTATATGTAAACAAACACATGAAATTAATAACTTTGTACTGTACAGCCCAAGATATTTTGCAACCAAATGCAGAGATTTCTTAAGTGTCACCAAAAATATAAAAGATAGAAAGAGATTACAAGCATAACGGTACAAACAATTAGACGGTATGAAATGAAAATAAGAGTTGTTGTCCTAATGATGGAAACATTGGACTTTTATGTATGCTCAATTTATTTATTTTATTTTTATGATGCTTTTCTCCTGATATAGGTACTCAAGGTGACATGTTCAACTACCATTCCAATGCGATCTGTTGTTAGATAACTTCAAAGTCTCTGTTCTTCCCATTCTTTAAAAAATCTCTGATTACTACTTCAAATAGAAGACATCTTCCAAAAAACAGTTGCCCCCTGTAAAGTAAAATACTTTGCTGCCTTAGACTCCATTCTCTAGGCAACCAGGACTCACATTTAAAAATTGATGCAGTCATTTACAGAATTGCAGTATTGCAAAGTCCTCAAAGTATTTTCCATACAGCACAGCAGTTTTTGAAATCCAATTTGTAGTAGTCTGGCCATGCTCCTTCTACGTACTCCTTCTGTTCTGTTTGGGCTGGGCTCTCCATTGGCAAATGTTTGGCCGTTGTGTTATGAGAATGCTGGCATAAATCCATCTTGGGTTTACTTCAAGATTCTAATCCATCCTATATTTTTATTGACCTGGATCACTTGCCATCAAGCAATACCGATTGTGCACATCAGTCCTGTATAAGGCACATGAAGAAAAAGTGGCCTAGTTAATAAAAATGTTAACACTCCCATCCCCTTATTCAACAACATTCTGTTCAATGTGATACATTGTGGGAGCAATTTGCATTCAATTAATCTGCTAATGAAGAAGTGGGAATTGCTGTGGAGTGAAACTCCGCTTAATTACCTAATAAACAACTAGGAAAACATTTCAAGTGGACTAAATGCTTTGGTTTGGTGACAGAAAATGCTGAAGGCAAAAAGGAAATTACTTGCTTTTGTTCTCAATGAGAAAATTGTCAGTTTGGGGCTTACATTCTGGCTTACATCTTCTTTAGAAGCATGGGCTTACTCACCATTGGTTTCAGATACCAGTAATCACTATGCTCCCCATGCCTGATTTAAGGATTAAAATTATAATACCCCGTGTATAAATAAATTGCAGACTTTTTCTCCAACTCAAAGTAGTCATTTACAGAGTTGATGCATATGCTGTTGTGAATGTCCATGATTGGTGGGACTGGATGTACATTCAGATATACAGGTTCACCCCTGCAAATTAATTTATTCATTTTTAAAAAAAATTAGAGAAATCATTTCTCTTTATTTTCTGTCCAAACAGGAAAATTGCAGATGTTGTTGTTGCTGTTGTTGTTTTAAAAGGAATGACTGTAGATGTATATGGAAACCTCTATATGCAAAGGTTATCCAGAAGTAAGATTACAAGGCATGTAGCTCTCATGGGGAATTTTTGCAGTGCAAGTTGGTGTTACTGCCATGTAGGGAGAAGCCAGTGAGAGGTGAATGAGCATTGGCAGTCATGAGTAGCTCATCGACTGACATTGTGGTGAAAGTTAGAGATGAGTGTCCTCGTTCCATTTCCCTCCAAGTGTGAAGTTTGCACTGTAATATACTACCTAAATGCTAAGGGCAGGAACGCCGCTACGATTCATTGCAAAATCATTTCAGTTTATGGAGAGGATGTAATATCAAGACAGCATGTGACAGAATGAGTATGGAATATAAGAACATAAGAACATAAGAAGAGCCATGCTGAATCGGACCTCAGCCCATCTAGTCCAGCATTCTGTATCACACAGTGGCCCACCAGTTGTACACGGGGATCTCGAGCAGAAGGGAGGGCAAAACCCTGACCTGCTCCCGACCCCCCACAACCAGTACCCGGGGAAATCCTGCCTACCTCAACCAACTCCGAGGTGGCACTTGAATGTCCTTTTCAGTAACTACCGATACACTTGGTATCCATGAATCTATCTAATCCTGCCTTGAAGTTGTCCAGGCTGACAGCTGTCACAACCTCTTCTGGAAGTGAGTTCCATAACCCAATGACCCTCTGGGTGAAGAAATATTTCCCTTGTTAGTCCTAATTTTCCTACCTTGGAGCTTCAGGAGTGCCCTCTAGTCCTAGTGTTTTGTGACAAAGAAAACAGTTTTCTTTATTCACCTTTTCTATCCCATGCATGATTTTATACACTTCGATCAAGTCACCTCTTAAACGCCGTCTTTCAAGGCTGAAAAGACCAAGGCGTTGCAACCTGGTTTCATAAGGGAGCCGCTCCATCCCTTGGATCATTCTTGTTGCCCTTTTCTGTACCTTTTCCAGTTCCGTTATATCCTTCTTAAGGTGCGGAGACCAGAATTGTACACAGTACTCCAAATGTGGCCTTACCATCGATTTGTAGAGAGGTAATACAACATTTGCTGACCTATTTTCGATTCCCTTTCTGATCAGGCCTAGCATAGAATTTGCTTTTTTTCACTGCTGCTGCGCACTGGGTTGACATCTTCATTGAGCTGTCCACCAAGACCCCAAGATCCCTTTCCTGGTTTGTCTCGGAAAGCTTTGATCCCATCAATTTGTAGGTGTAGTTGGGGTTCTTTGCCCCGATGTGCATGACTTTACACTTGTTTAGGTTAAAATACATTTGCCACTTTGTTGCCCATTCACTCAATTTCGAGAGATCTTTCTGGAGCTCTTTACAATCAGTTTCATTTTTAACTACCTGAACAATTTAGTGTCGTCTGCAAACTTTGCTACCTCAGAATTTACTCCTACATCCAGGTCATTAATGAATAAATTAAAAAGTAACGGACCCAAAACTGAACCTTGGGGTACGCCACTTCTCACCTCTTTCCACCCAGAGAAATGTCAGTTTATTACCACCCTTTGTTTCCTACAGTTTATCCAGGTTCCAATCCAGGACAAGACCTGTCCCCTGATTCCATGGCTGAAGAGCTTATTTAGGAACCTTTGGTGAGGGACTTTGTCAAAAGCCTTTTGAAAGTCAAGGTAAACAATATCAATTGGGTCCCCTTTATCTATGTGTTTATTTACACCCTCAAAGAATTCTAACAAGTTAGTAAGACATGATTTGCCTTTGCAGAAACCATGTTGATTTTCCTTCAGCAATGCCTGTTCTTCTATGTGCTCAGTAATTTTTCTTTAATAATGGTTTCCATCACTTTGCCTGGAACTGAGGTTAGACTAACTGGCCTATAATTTCCTGGATCACCCCTGGATCCTTTCTTGAAGATCGGAGTTACATTTGCCTCCCTCCAGTCCTCGGGTACAGTGCCTGATCTTAGAGAAAGGTTATATATTTTGGCTAGAATTTCAGCAATTTCACACTTGAGTTCCTTAAGAACTCTGGGGTGGATGCCATCTGGCCCTGGTGATTTGTTGACATTTAGTTTAGTAAGGCATGTGAGAACATCTTCCTTGTTTATCTCTATCTGGTTTAATTCATTTAATTCCCTCCCTGAAAAAAACTGACTCAGCTGCAGGCATATGTTGTCTGTCCTCCTGTGTGAAAACGGAGGCAAAGAAGTCATTTAGCCGCTCAGCAATCTCCTTGTCTTCGCTGATTTTCCCTTTCTGACCATTGTCGTCGAGTGGCCCAACTGCTTTTCTAGTTGGGTTCCTGCTTCTGATGTACTTAAAGAAGTTTTTGTTATTTTTTTAATATTCTTTGCTATATGTGCCTCAAAATCTCTCTTGGCTTTCCTGACTGTTTCTTTGCATTTAGTTTGCCAGAGCTTGTGTTCCTTTCTGTTCTCCTCGGTAGGAAGAGCCTTCCATTTCTTAAATGAGTTTTTCTTCTTTCCAATCACATCTTTTACTTCATTTGTAAGCCATACTGGTGTCCTTTTGGACTTTCCATGCCTCTTTCTTTTTATTGGAATGCATTTTAGTTCGGCCTGTTTTAAGGTATTTTTAAACAGTTTCCAAGCATTTTGGAGGGATTTGATTTTTTTTACTGATCCTTTTAGTTTGTTCTTTACAATTTTTCTCATTTTGGTGAAATTCCCTTTGTGAAAGTTTAATGTCTCTGTGTTAGTTTTCACTGACAGTTTGCTATCCAAACTTACGTTGAAGGTTATTGTGTTATGGTCACTGGTACCTATGGGCTCAGCTACAAGGACATCTTGAACGAGATCTTGTTCATTAGTTAGCACCAAGTCCAGGATCCCCTTTCCCTGGTTGGTTCCATGACCATCTGCTCAAGGGAATAATCAGCTAGCATGTCGAGGAACCTTGTCTCTCTTTCATGCGTAGAACAAGAATTTGGCCAATCTATTCGGGGATAGTTGAAGTCCCCCATTATGACTAATGTATTTCTTTTTGAGGCCTGTTTAACTTCATTTTCCAGATAGCAGTCTGCCTCTGGAGTTTAGTTGGGAGGGCGATAGCAGATCCCTAATGCTAGATTAGTTTTTTGTCCTGGGACTTTTACCCACAATGTTTCTGTAGGTGAGTTTGACATTTCTTGAAGTTCTAATTCATGAGATTCTAGCTCTTCATTTATGTACAGGGCCACACCGCCACCGTTTTTCCCTCCTGTCTTTCCTGTACAGTTTATAACCTGGAATCTTTGTGTCCCATTTGTTTTCCTCCGTCCACCAGGTTTCTGTTATGCCAATAATATCAATATTTTTTCTTTTGCCAAACATTCCAACTCCTTGTTCGAAGGCTTCTAGCGTTTGCGTACAGACATTTATATTTATTTCTCTGGTGCACTTTCAACTTTGGCTGTTTGTGAGAATTTGTAGAAGGCCTACCATGTCCTACCTCTCGACTACTACTATCTATCTTTTCTGTTGACTCAGCCATTTGTGTGTGGATTTCGTCCTCCATACTTGGCATTTCACCCTCTCGAACCGGAAGCTGCCCAGCTCCTGTCGACTTTCCCCTAGGAATCAGTTTAAAAGCTGCTCTGAAATCTTTTTAATATTAGTCGCCAGCAGTCTGGTTCCATTTTCGTTCAAGTGTAACCCGTCCCTTTTGTACAGGTCTGGCTTTCCTGAAAATGTTCCCCAGTTCCTAACAAATCTAAAACCTTCCTCTCGACACCACTGCCTCATCCACGCATTGAAGCTCCTGAGCTCTGCCTGTCTGGCTGTCCCTGCGCGTGGAACAGGTAGCATTTCCGAGAATGCTACCTTTGAGGTCCTGGACCTTAATCTTCTACCTAGCAACCTAAATTTGGCTTCCAGGACCATCCGCTTAGCCTTCCCAATGTCATTGGTACCAACGTGTACCACGACCACTGGCTCCACCCCAGCACTATCCTATTGTGAGACCATGAAGAAACTTCGCAGAGCCATCCAAAACAAATGTTGGGAGGAGTCTGTCTCCTTCATGACAATGTGCGCCCACACACCGCTCATGCTGTGTGAGAGTTATTGACTTCATTTGGTTGGGATGTTTTAAGCCACCCCTCTCACAGCCCTGATCTCACACCCAGTGACTATCATCTGTTCACTGAATTGAAAGAACACATTGGCGGAAAACACTTTTCTGACGATGGGGTGAAAGTTGAAGTGACAAACTGGCTGAAAAAGGTGGAGGGAAACTTCTATGACACAGGCATCAAAAACTCATCCCACAGATGACAAAATGTATTGAACTGAATGGGGATTATGTGGAAAAATAATGTAATATCTATGGTACAATCCATGTAAGTTTTACTAAAATTATTTGTATTTTTTAAAAAAATATTGTAACCTTACTTTGTAGATAACCCTCGTATGAGTAATGAAATGTTGATGTTCTGTTCCTTATTTATTTATTTATTTACTTACTTACTGCATTTTGTCCCATCCTTCTCAACCCCCGAAGGGGGACTCAGGGCGGCTTACAATTGAGCCCCATCAAGAGGCTACTTCAACAGTTACAATAAAATCACAACAACAACAAAAGCAACCCAATAAAACATCATAATTAAAATCAAATACAGTCATCAGTTAAAAACATAAACCAGCCTCATCCGTCTTAAAATCAATCCAGATTTATCCCTTTAGGGTGCTGCTACTTCTATTGACCAAATGCCTGGTCCCAGAGCCAGGCCTTCACTTTCTTGCGGAAAGTTAGGAGAGAAGAGGTCGCTCTAATGTCTGTTGGGAGTGTGTTCCATAGGCAGGGAGTCACCGTCAAGAAGGCCCTGTCCCTCGTCCCTGCCAGGCGTATTTCAGCTGTTGGCGGGAGCGAGAGCTGGGCCTCCCAAGAACATTATCTTAATTCTAATCAATTTTGAGCTTGTCACTATAGCCTAAAACCAGAATCCTGTTAGGAAATTATAAATGTGTATGCAATGTAGTTACATAGTCATCTGATGAATCTCCATCTTCCTCTCAGCCCGACTCAATTTATTGTCATATTCATTAATTCAATACATAGAACTTTGCAAAATGAAGAGGATTTGTGTCATTCTGTTACATTATCTTACAGACTATTAACAGCTTATACAAATTGTCTTCATGAAACTGCATCAGTTGGATGGAATAAAATTAATACTTCTTATAATCTACTACCTGAGTTGATGCTTAAAAGAAGATGCTGATCTGTTTTAGTGAGCCTGATAAATGTCATTGTGACAATAGCTGACATTTCCTCATGATCTATATTGTTTCTTGAGCCCTGCCATTTGTGTTTTGCTGGAAGTACAGTAAGTGCACAATTTTGTGCAGAGTTCCATGTCTCACTTGAGATACAATACGGTTGATATTTCAAACCCTAGCCAACATTTGCAGTAGCAGTACCTGGATCACTATTTAGATTTTTTTTCCTTATAGGTATGCCTTGTGTTCTAGGAATGCCATTGGAAGGAGCAAAATTGTTAGAAATAGATTGGATTCTTAGCATTAAAAGTTGGAGTATGCCTACCTGATATTCAGAAGTGGGATTCCCACCATCTAGGGGCTGGGCAAGTGACAGGAATCACTGTAAATTGACCCTGGTTTTTGCCTTTACTCCTCCTGCTGCCTTTGCACTCCCCTCCCTCTTTCTCACTTTCTCCCTCACTTTCCCCTCTCTATTTAGTTGTCGTTTGCTCCCCCCCCCCCACACACACACCTTAATGAATAGTTTAGGATATTTATATTAATTACCTGACTAATTAACAAAGTAAAGCCCATCTGAAGTTTCCCATATTAGCTTCAAGTATAACTAGGCATATACTACATGCTATTATTTGAATCCTATTCGCTAAGTGTGACCACATAACCTATGATTATGCAGTTTTAACTGCTAAGTATTGACGATCCCTACACAGCCTCTACAGCAGTGGTTCTCAACCTGTGAGTTACAACATGTTTTGACCTACAACTCCCAGAAATTCTATCCAGTTTGCCACTTGTTAGGATTTCTGGGAGTTGAAGGCCAAAACAACTGGGGACCTACAGGTTGAGAACCACTGCTCTACTGTGCCCGAAATCCCACTTACTTGTGAGCAAATGATGCATTTTTATACTTGCCTATTCTTCTATTCATTGGGAATAATAGGCAATATCCAGTGCAGGGAGCATTTGTGACAGTGGTCCCTTTTCTGTTAGTCAAACTGATGATGACTCACAAAAGGTAGTAGAAATGTTAAGTAGCTGCTACTTGATTGATAGGACAACAGAGCCCTATCCATCCCATCAGCTTCCTAAGTGTAAGTAGAGTGGGGTGTCACACTGTAATTCACTATTTCTTAGCATTGATAAAGTGCTATGCTGTCTGCAATGGGAATATAAGATTCTTGCAACCATTTTAATCTATCATTATTTGTTTAAAAACATCTAAAATATAAAAGGGCTATGTTTTGCATTTTTAAAGCTTTAAAGTTTATGTTTTGCATTTGTAAAGTATCTTGAACAATCACAAAAGCAGTTAAAATATCAACACTCTGAAATTATTGATATTGAATAAAGACTCTTGTGGTTATAATGTGGCTGTTTGGATGAAAGACATTCCCTATCTCTGCAGTAGCACATCACCTAGCCACGGTGATCCAAGCGACTGTAATCTGGAGGCTGGACTACTGTAATGCCCTTTACATTGGCCTTCCTCTGTCGGTCATCCGGAAGCTTAAACTGGTGCAGAACGCAGCAGCGAGGCTCCTGGCTAGAGCACCAGCCAGGGTGCACATCACTCCAACTTTGCAGCGACTACACTGATTTCCAATTGAGCACCGGATCATCTTCAAAGTGTTGGTTTTAACATTTAAGGCCTTGCATGGCCTGGGACCTGTATACTTGAGGGACCGCCTGCTCCCTTATGTTCCCCAGAGATCGCTCCGTTCTAAAGACCTCAATCTCCTGCAGATTCCCTCTCTGCAAACCATCCACCTGTCGTCAACTAGACACAGAGATTTCTCTGTGGATGCTCCTCAATTGTGGAACAGCTTGCCACTGAAAGTTCGAGCAGTCAATGAGCTACCGGCTTTCCGGAAAGCTTGTAAAACAGTATTGTTCCAGCCTGCATTCAATGTATGAATAACCACTCCTGGTTATTGTGGAATATTGTTAATATGTTTTTATTGTCTGTTTTTATGTTGCTTTGTTGGTTGTGAAGTATTTTATGATGAAGTCGATATTCTGTAAACCGTCCTGAGCCAGTTGGAAAGGACAGTATACAAATCGAAATAATAAATAAATAAATAATGCTACCCCCGATAAGACTCTGCTTTCTTCTTTGGATATGTAGTAGTGACTGATGGTGCTATCAGAGGTACTGAACCTTATCCACCACCACCACCCCCTGCCCCGCCAAGAGGTTCATCACCTTGGATAGTTCCAAACAGATTCACCACTCAGCTAATGTTGAAGTCACCAACTGCCAGTGTCACAATTGATAAGAATTATTTTTCAGAAACATCATAAAAACAATCATAAATGCAAGACAAATGTAACAAAGTAATGTTTGAAATGTACAGTTTTCTCCCTCTGTCATTTTGGTAGCATTCGGAATGTGATCAAGAGAAAGCCATGCATTTATATAACATGATATGGTGATGATCATCCTGAAGCCTTGTCTTAGTGAGTAGAGTCATGCATTTTACTTGTCAAATATAACTATGTTTTTAAATTTTAATATAGTCAGATCCCATGTGGTACATCCACTGATAAAACTGTTTCAATTACTTGAATTGGTGATCCAGAGCACTATGAAATCCAGTTTTCTGAGTTTTTCCAAGAAGGGGAAACAAAGAAAGTTAAATTATACTGGCATGACATGAGTCTTTGCATTAAAATTTTAAAGGCACAAATGCACACATACTAATGTATTGTTTGTCTGAAAGAAGGCAGCAGAGAATTAACAGGCAGAGCCAGATGTTTCAAAGAGGTTACCACACATTATTTTCACATGATACAAACAAGCAAAATATGTAAATCATATCAATTTTTTTTTTTATTTTATTGCACAACACTTTTATCCTATACATATGGATGTGTGCATTTTGGAAGTAGTAGGAGCCAGGAAATGAAAAACAGGGAAACTGAAGAGGAAGGCAAAGAGAAGGGTTTTTTAATATGTCCTATGAAAAGGGTTTTTTTTCACTATCTGAGTAACAGGATCCCCTCCAGGTAATTAAAGGGTTGATGATGCGTTAGGTTTTAGGTAACATATATTGGGATTAGCATCACAGGACAACATCAGAAATCACAGGAAATAATAGCCCAATGAGAACAACTAGTGATCAAAGCTTCAAGACACTTCTCAGAAAAAGTTCTAGAACCTCAGAGGACCATCTAGCTGAGGAAGAAACAAAGGAAGAAAGAGAACTTAAAACACAGTTTTCACTGTTTCCATATTTATTATTCCCAATCACAGCTGAGATCTTTAGATATAATCATGCTTCATGTACTGTTGGAGACTTTAGCTACCTAACTACCATCTTTGTTACACCATCAAGGGCACCTCCTAATAGCTATTATAAGTCACATCCGTTCACATCCATGGTGTAGGTTACTTCATGCCCCATCTTATTAACATTTGAGTAGACCTTTTCCCAGCCTGAAGCTGCTGCCCAATTTTCACTGATACTTGCACACACTTTTATACATATGGCCAGGGGCGGTCCTACAAGGTAGGCCAAGTAGGCGGCCGCCTAGGGCGCCATCTGGGAAGGGGGCGCCATCCTGGCCGCATGGGGCACCATCCTGGCCCTGCTGATGTTCCTCAGGCAGCGCCGCAGCTGCCTGCTTTTGGGCCCCGGCCTTGTGTGTTCCGACGCCGCTTCTAGGCATGCGCAGAGGTTTTCGCGCAGGCGCAGTTGCTCCAGAGCTGAAGTTGAGCGCAGGAGCAACTGCACATCCGCGAAAACCTCTGCGCATGCCCAGTAGCTCCCTTGCGCAGAAGCCTGTAAGCAAAGCACTCCCTATCGGGCAGGCAGGGAGTGCTTCCCTTCTCCTTTTGTCTCCGCCGCGCGCGAGTTTGCGGGGAAGGAGAAAAGAATCAGTGAAGGAAGTGTAATTTTATGTTACATGTAATATTACAAACAATATTGCAGTCTAGTGGTATTGTACAAAATAGTAATATATAATATTTTATTTTACTTTATTTTGGGTTATTTGAGTTTTATAGGAGTAATGAAAATATTTAGTAGAGGATAATTTCATTTAAATAAATAATTTTATTTATTATTTTATAATAATAATATAATAGAATGTTATATTGTATTATAATGTCAATATATTATAATATAATTATATTGTAATGTAGTATAATATAATTATGATATAATATAGTATGAGTATGGTATAATATATTGTATATACATTGATACAATATAATACTACTAATGGTATTGTGATATTATAATTGTATATTTGTTTTACATGGGGTGCAAAATAATGTTTTGGGGGGGCACCAAAATAATGTTCGCCTACCATTTAAAATTACCTTAGACCGCCCCTGCATATGGCTTCTTATATTACCTCTTAGAACAGAGCTCCTCAAACTTTTAAAGCAGGGGGCCATTTCATGGTCTCTCAGATTGTTGGGGGCCCCGACTAAAGTTTGAAAAAAACCATGAAAGAATTCCTATACATACTGCACATATCTTATTTGTAGTGCAAGAAAAGTGCACTACAATAATACAATATTTAAAATGAAGAATAATTTTAACCAATATAAAATTCCCAGTATTTCAATGGGAAGTGTGGGCCTGCTTTTGGCTGATGAGATAGTCAAGTTAATTAAGATTGTAGTTTGTGTGGCTCTAAATTGTTTCAAACTTAGGGTGATCATAAGTCTAAAGTTTAGGGTGGCGGATGGGGGCCAGGAAAATGACTGCACCTGGCCCATGGGCCTAAGTTTAGGGACCCCTGTCTTAGATTGTATTACCTCTTATATTCTATACTCTATAGATTATGTCAGATCACTTTTGGTACTTGTTCAAAAGATAGAACCCCAAAATGCCTGACTTGTGATATTTCTTCCCATAAAATGTTAGTCTGAAGTGCTGTGACCCACCTGAGCCATGGTGAGAGGCAGGCAAGAAATTATTATTATTATCTTAATTCTTCTTTTCCTGTATCTAATTCTCTTCTTCTTTACAAATTGCAGCAGCAAGCACATAGGGAAGAGAGTTGTGGTTGCTTCTGAGATTAATAGGGCCTGATGAAATGAAATAAAAATATAGGTTAGATACAAACTGACAACCTGTTCTGCTCCAGTAATTTCCTGATAATCCAATGCTTAAGGGATACTAAGAAAGGCTAGTGTCGTTGATCTTGCTACCATATAGGATTGATCTTTGTTAAATTGGTAACCAGGTAACAAAAAATCAAATTCAGGAAATCTGGCCACGCATATTGGCAGCTATAAAGCAAAGTTTCTCCAAGTATGGAGAAGGAGGTACCATGCCTATGTTAGGATGTATGTCAACCTGAGCCAAAATGTTTCTGTACAATCTAGTGTACCTTGCATTTTAATTATTCTTGGGTTGGAAGTATACCATAGAATTGCACTGGAGGACCTAGAGTGGGTGACTGCGATGATGGATATCAAATCTAAATCTGTAGACACCAATAGAATTGAGTTTCTCCTTCCGGCCAGCCTGGATAGGGTGGACTATTTGCCATAATTGAGACCATTAAAATAATCCCTGCTAGGACTAAGTTCTGTGGGTGGAGTGCAGCATTGAAGCAGTGACCATTGGCCCACTCTTCCCATCCTACAGTAGTGTACCAAAAGGTTGCTTCAGGGCCAAGTAAAAATCCCCCCCCCCCCCCAAAAAAACAGGGTTTTTTTGTGTGTATCCTACAATGTTTAGGTTAATGAGTGATTGACATTAGATGATTCATTCAGGACACATGGATGCAATTAACATCTCGGTGTGCATCAGAGGCACCCATTTTGGTGAAGGACAGGAACAGTAACCCTCAACCAAAGTGGGGGTAAACAGAAAAGGCCTTAGAGCTGCAGGGGAGTTGCAGGGATTTGAATACTCTATGCAGCTTCCCTAAGCAGTTGCCCTGGTTGCAACTCATGTTGAGTTGTGCAGGAAACTCAGGTGTCTCGTCCAAGCTAACTGTGGAATGTGTCTGGAATGGCCACTGCCTAGGTTTTTCCAACATCAAGTTGAAACTCCACTTTTAGTTGGTTGCAGTTCATGAAATTTTTTAAAATAGGTAACAAATTAATGAAAATTACCCATATTTATGCCAATACAGTTGTTTGGTCTCATTATTTCATTGATGGTTGGGCAAAAGGAGGGAAAAGAAGAAGAAAAACAACCCTGAAGCCATTGTAAAATGATTTTTTTTAAGCAGTAGAAAAACTGTATGAATTGATGAAGGTTTGTTACGTTTTTAAAATATTGCTTCAATGTGAAAGTCACACAGAAATAGAGTGGACCAGATTTATCGGGTAAAACAAGTAGTAGACATAAAATAGGTAAAAGCCCATTGTTCTAAAAACACAATGGCTTTTGTTTTGCATTTTTTAAAGAGTGCAATCAAAATGAAAAATAGAGGAGGGAAAGAAAAAGGTTAAGGGAGTCTTGTGATATATTTACAACTAACAGATGTGTTTTACCATTATCATTACTTTCCACAGATTACAATCCACTTTCTCAGATCTGTTGATAGTGTGACTCTGAAAAAATGGACTGAATGACATGTTACACTCCAAAAAGGTTTTAGTCTTCACATACCAAAACTTTCCCCTTTCCCCTTTTCTCCGCCCCTATACCAAAACAGACTAACAAAAAACAATCACTTTGAAAATTAAGTATATTTTCTTTTTATTTTCAAGGTTTTTTCAATGTAAACTTATTCAGAATCATAATCTGGCTTAATTTCAGATGGTCAAAATGAATGTTTTATTACATCTTCTCCTCACTTTGTTACTAAAGAAGTTAATCAAGTTATTGATGTCAAGCAAGTGGAAAACAAGACTACAACAAAATGTGGGATTTGGAGAACAATGTTCAAAATGCCTTTTATTACAGCAATAAGAACTGAGCTTGCTTTTACTGGCATATATCAGTACCTTTTTTCTGAATCAGAGCCTGGCTTTCTTACTGAAGAAAAATGCTTTAGGGAGGTTTAAAGTTTTTATTCCCTCTGTCTAGCAAAGGATGGCCTTTAAGAACAGTGGCTTATTTCAAAAATTGCTCAATGATGACAAAAGATTTAAGCAAGGCAGCTAATCTTGGAGGTTTGAAAGGGATACAGATGCAGAATGTATGGCAGAGTTGAACCGGGGATATTACATCTTAAAGGCTTCAGAAGCAGACTAAAAATAGACTTTGGGGTAAATTGATAGCTCAGGATAATGGCTATCAACCAACAGAAGCTAATTATAACTCTTCAAGAAAGGTTTCAAATAAATTAAGAGATGATGCCAAAATTCTGCGAAAGTCAAGGCCTTTTTTGTGCCTCTTTTAAGATTAGAAGCACAATCAGAAACACACAGTCTTGATTTTACCTATATCCAGTAAAATGTATTTCTACTAACTAGGATGTGATAACTGCTGATGGCTGCATATGTTTGTGTGAGCAGCATCAAACCCCAGTAAATCTCTCCCTCAGTCATTCATTGGAGGGCAAAGTTTGTGTGTAACTCATGCCCCTTGTTGCTGCCCTTAGTAAAGGAGGCTAACCCATTGGCAGGGGTGAATTAACAGTCAACTTTCTATCCATTCAGTTTCTGTATTGAATGGAAGCAGGTGCCACCTTGCCCTTTGCATTAGGAAACAAGATGCTTTAGATGAGACCTCCCAGAATCTGTTTTGATGTGTTAAGCTTTCCATTGTTTTTTGGCTGATTCTCATTTTGTGGGGGCAAGCTCAGAGGCCTTCAGCAAATTTTGGGATACTGAAGGAAGGCAGCTGTAGATGATACAGAGCTTGAAGGCCACATTTCTGGAAATTGTCAGCATGACACTGTAGTAGGGGTTAGTAGTAGCCCCAATGGAGGATACATTTCTAATATAATACTGTATTCTGAGCTTGTTTTGTCCTTAAGAACCTTGCCCTTCCCACTTTGAATCCAGCCCAGAGTATCATGAGGAGGGTTCAACATTCCAACTACCAAATGGTATCTTAGCAGACAAAGAGGAGCCAAGAGCTTTCCATGAAGCAGACCTACTCATCTTGTGTACTTCACTGAGGCACCTGTGGTTTTATTTCTTTTGAATTGAAAACAAGCTTGGGATAAGCCATCATGTGGCAATTGTATAGTCAATTTTGATCATAAGGTATCCAAGGTCATCCTAAGCCTTAGTGAACATGTGATAAATCTGTTCTTATCAATATTTCACAACTTGTAGTTTTTGTGTCGCTTGTTAGATTCTACCACACAAACCATTATATTAGTAGCTAAGAATGACTCTCTTCTGAAATTCTCCTTCAATTTCCTGCACTAGAATTTTCATAGAAGTTCATCCTTAACACATGGACTGACATCCTCTTAGTACTTAGCAATGAGCTAAGACAAGGGTGAGAAACTTTTCAATTGCTGTTGTCAGATCTTGTTGGACTCCACAGCCTTTCAGCACTATCCAGGACAAAGGGTGACAAATGCTGGTTGCTGTCATTCAGCATCCTAACAGTAACAATATGGAGTGTGTTTTATGCATACCATCCTTAACATTCCTGATCTTCTGTTCTCAGAAGTTTAAGAGGATTCGGGGTTGCTTGTACTTGGATGGAGGAATACCAGGTGCCAACATCTTAGAGAAAGCCTGTATGGTATAGTAGTTTGAGTGTTGGACCAGGACACTCAAAACCAGGGTTTGAATATCTCATCTATTATGGGAACCCACTGCCTCAGAAAATAATGTCAATTCCACTCTGGACAAATCTTGCCAAGAAAAACTCTTATGGTCACCACAATCCAAACATGACTAGAATGCACACAACAACTTTGTTTAAACCTGCATGAATAATTATTATTTTACAAAACACTAGCCTTAGAGAATCTTAAATCTTTTAGCAGCAGCTAATGAAAATACATACAGCAGTTTAGGAATTATGTGTTTCCCCGGTGGATGCCACCATTGAAATCTGCTATAGAGATTTTCCTTTTGTAATAAAGACACCACAAAATCACAGTAAAATTATCTTCCTGCTTACCTTAAAATATCTGATACAGACTATAAAATACCTTTTATCATGCTGTGAAATGCTGTGCATCCATTCTCTGCTCTGAATACATCTATAAGTCAACATCCCATTATTTCCCTTGAACTGTAGAGGGGAAAATCACATTTAATGCACACCTTGGTTTACTTATTTATTTTTATTCTTTATTATTACAGTTGACTTATTCTTGAAACAAGTTTTGTCATTTCAATTGAATGTATTATTTTTCCTTTGTATGGTACCTCAGAGATATAAGTACTTTGATATCTTAGGGGAAAATACATAAAGTGCAAAGGAAAAATAAAGAAATATAATCTTATGCAAGCCTATTTAGAAATAAGATCAATTGAGTTCAGCAGGATTTCTCTCAAGAAAGCATATAAGGAACTGAAATTAAAGGTGTGCATGGGCAGTGAATCCACTGTGTGTATGGTGTATACTTTATTCAAGGTGTGAATTACCATCTCATAACCTTCAATTCTGTGTTTCACTTTCCTCATGATTCCTATATTCAAATACTCCAGTTTGGAAGTCTATGTTTATGCCTACAGCAATTTGGCTTGATTTGTTTTTTCACCCCATGCTAGTTGCAGAACAAGTCTTACTTTCATTTCCGCAAGCAGAAGAAATATAGCAAACAACATAGGCTGGCTTTAAAAGGCAATAATCCAAGAAGGGATCCAAATTTGTAACTCACCAAACTCCTGTTAGACACTCACTCCATTTTTAAAGTCCTAAACAGGCAGTCAAACTACACAATTTCCTGAGTTACAATTGGGTCAACATGTTTATTCTTACTTATTTCTTATATTATACATTCCTACCTTTTGCCAATCAACATACTTGGCTCTCCTTCCTGTTTTGTCTTCACTTAGTGCAGTTAGAATTAATATATGCCTACTAGGCATGAGAAAAAAGTTATGAAAATTAAAAGAAATCGTAAGTGATTCGTATGTAATGGGACTTTCTAGTTTATACGCATCACGGCAGCTAACCAGGAAGTAGACTTTCTTTTACGGTCCTTGAGGCCAACAATTTGCATAATGATCGTAATTAATTCTTAATTATTGTACTACTCACTTCTCCCTGTCTTCTCCCCTCATTTCCTTCCCGCCTTCATTCATCTTCTTCTTTTTCCCGCATTTCTATGGGGAACTGGAAGTGACGCTGCTGCTAGGCATTCTGGAAAGTGTAGTCCTCCACTCTTCTCCTCCCTCTCCCCCCCTGCTCTCTCTTCCTCGTGGCGGCGGTGGTTTGGGGTCTTGAGGAAGAGCGGGCTGACTCACTTCCTTCTGGGCGCCGCCTTGGTCGTCTTGGCCTTGGTGCTCTTGGCCGGCTTGGGCTTGGCTTTCGGGCTCTTGTCTTCTGCGGGGACTCTCTGTCTTGCCCCACGGCACGGGCCAACTTCACACACACACACACACATGCTTCTCCTCCTTTCTCTCCCTGCACTCTCTCACATGCTTCTCTGGCCCCTCCTCTTTCCTGGTGGCTTCCCCCCCTCCCTTCTCTTCCCCGTTGCTCTGTCTTGCCCCATTGCATGGGCCAACTTCAGCCCTCCAGGTGTTTTGGACTTCAACTCCCACCATTCCTCACAGCCTCAGGCCTCTTCCTTTTCCTCTCAGCCTGGGCAAACTTGGGCCCTCGCTCCCTCAGGATCGGGGTAGAATACCCGCTCCCTCCCTCCCTCCTTCCCTCCCTCCTTCCTATTTGGAGAGTCCCATCTAGAATTCAGTGTGATTTATCCCAGTTTTGGCCTACAACTCCCAGAAATCCCAGCCAATTTACCAGCTGTTAGGATTTCTGGGAGTTGTAGGCCAAAACCACCTGGAATGCGCATGCGCTGGCATATGAACTACTAACGAATTTCGTTAGTAATTACCTTACATTTTAGAAATTTTTGGAAAATTTTTTGTAAGTCTTTCTATTACTAATCAACCCCCCCCCCCCATTAGATTTTCGATTTCCTATTTTTGGGTTCTAAACCATGCCTAATGCCTACCCCTCTTAGACTCAGAGTAGGGATATACATTTTCACAAATGTAAATGTCATAGGCAAGAATGAAAAACATTTGTCATATTGTGATAAAATTATCAAAAACTCTGCAATTTCCAAAATCAATCCAGAGTTTAGAACTTAATTTTATATAAAAGTGTGAAGCATTTTCTGTGTAGAAAATACATTCCTTGCACAGAAAACAGCACATTTTTGTATGAAACGTGCTGTTCCAGGGTCTTTCCATCCTGTTCCAAATTATGACGTTTGGAACGGGTGCATATTTATAACATGAATCATCTCCCAGAGCCATCAGTGTCTTATTACTTGAATCTGGTGAAGCACCTCTGTCAATTAGAGCCTGGTGGTGGGCACTTAAATATTGGATCAAGATCAGAATTTTTAGTTTAGGGTCTGGTTTGATTCACCACTTAGCTCAGGATGAGTATATAAGCAGTTGGTCTAAGATCATTTCAAAGAAAGCTGCCTCCATTGGCCTTTCTGCATCCCTCCTAACTCATCTGGGTTTTGACATGGCTCTAAAATCAATCAGAGACTGTGGGACATAGCCATTTGTGAGCTCTGTTCTCACTCTTATGTATCCTGCTCTCCTAGTGCCCTGTCCATACTTTATGTTGGGCCTTTTCATGCAGCAAACTATCTAAAGAGCTTGACAGTGGCCAAATATCGCTGCCTATTTTCCAAAGCAATGTGCAGTGTGCTTCTATCTGAATTGCTGCATGGGAGATTTGCAGGTACTCCATACAATGAAAGACTCTGCCCATGTAACAAACAAGAAGTAGAGTGCATGTAATTTCTATGAACAGGCCTGAGCAGACATAATCAACCCCCTACTAAGGAACTCACCAGCAAGTTCAGTGAAATTTTATGTGAAGTTTCTACTTAGTAACAACCTTCCCCACATGACCTTGGCAGTTGCCAAGTTTTTTTTCCTGAGGAAACCAAAATTAGACATTTCCCAATTTTAGGCACAAGTCTTTTTCCTAAGTTTTTAGCCAACATGTGTTTTAAGCAGTTTTTATTTTTTTGTTAATTTTACCCATCTGTGTGCCCAATCAACTGGTTGTTCTTAATCTCATTGCCTGCATACCTTGAGGCTGAAACACGCCGGCACTTCTTGTAGTGTTTTACCCTTGTTTTTAGCCAACATGTTTTTAAGCAACCTTTACTGTTTGCAAATTTTATCCACTGAATGTACTTAATTCTCACTACCTCCATAACATGTATGCTGCAGTGTAATAAGTGTCTCTGGACCATAATAACATTTATCCATCTCCCAAAGACATCACATCTCATTCATGCAATGCCATAAGCCAAGAAAGATAAGATTATGTTTCTGTTCCAACATAAAATTTCTGCACTTCTAAAATTAGAACATGGCCATGATCTATATCAAGACTGGCTTCCACCTTTTTTGAGATATATTGTAACATTTAATCACATGAAAAACCTGCAAAGCCTGCTGATTATTTCATACCTGCTTGTTTTTTGCCTTAATAAAGATGGCGATGGTTTGATGTTTTATTGTACTGGATGGATGTAGTTACAAGCACTTTATAAATATACCAATGGGGGGGGGTATTTCAATGGGTAATGAAGGCTTTATGTCTGTGGATCAGAGTATCTTGGAGCTCCTATAAATTTCAGACTCAAATCTGAAGTGGATTCACTGACCCTCAGTCACCAGCTGTCATTAGGTCATGGTTTTCTTGAAGTCAATTCCTCTTGAAAGACTGGGCTTGAATATGTGTGAGTATGAAAGAGAGAATCCACATGTATGCATACATACATGCATGAACAGATAGTCTTATTCACATTCATTTGGACTGTCAATTAGACCAGCACCAGTCATTACTATTCACGGGATCCATGTTTTGATCCATGTATGAGGGCGGGTCAATGTCCATGACTTTTTGAATTTCCTGCCTCTTAACTGAATGGGAAACACTGCATCTGTCAATAGGCATCTGTCAGTTGACTCCTGTCAAAATTTGAACCAGCTGCATCATTTAGTTTGTGTTTGACAGCCATTGATAGCAGACTACCACGTGATTTGAGGAGAAAATGGAAAAAGGTGAATTTTGTGTGCTTATTAAGCATTATTTTTTGCGGAAAAAAATCATCACTCAAACCAAGGCTAAACTTGATAAATACTATGGGGACTCTGCACCTTCAATTTCAATGTTTAAAAAGTGGTCTACTGAATTTCATTGTGGCCATACAAGCACGGAAGGTGCCAAACGTCCTGGACACCCAGTTGAGGTTTCTACACCCGAAACAACTGAAAAAACTCAGTGCGAGAGATTGTGGACATGGCTCAGTGGTTTGAATTTTAAATGATCACTTAGGTATGAGAAAGCTTTCCGCAAGATGGGTGCCATGTTTGCTCACAATCAACCACAAATGCAATCATGTGACTATTTCGCAGGAGTGTTTGACGTTGTTCAACCGCAATATGGACGGGTTTTTGTGCTGTTTTGTAATCGTGGATGAAACATGGATCCACCACAACACACTAGAGACCAAACAGCAGTCAAAACAGTGGGTTTCTTGGGGTGAATCGGCACCAAAGAAGGCTAAGGTGGGTTTGTCAGCCAATAGAGTCATGGCGAACATTTTTTGGGATGGATGTGGTATAACCCACATTGACTACCTTCAAAAGCAGGGGTGGGCAAACTACAGCCCGGGGGGGGGGGCGGATGCGGCCCGTTGGCCGACTCTATCCGGTCCTCCTAAAGGCCCCAGCAGGCAGGCTCACGACTCGCCTTGCCCCGCCTGCTCGCCCTGCCTGCCGCTCGCCTCGCCCGCGCGCCCTCTCGCCCACTCTGGCTCTCCCATCGCCAGCAACAGCAAGGCCAGGCAGGGGAGCTTGCCTCCCCTGCCTGGCCTTGCTGTCGCCGGTGCTGGTTGAGCCGGAGTGGGCAAGAGGGTGTGTGGGCAAGAGGGCGAGGCGAGCAGTGAGTGGGCGGGGTGAGGCGAGCGGTGGGCGGGGCAAGTGGGCAGGGCAAGACGAGCGAGCAGCGAGTGAGTGAGCGGTGAGAGGGCAGCACGAGAGGGCAAGGCAGGCAGGCAAGCAGAGCGACCGACGGAGAGGGAGGGAGGGGGGAGAAAAGGAGGAGGCCAGGGCAGAAGGGAGGGAGCAAGCGCCGCCGCCGCCGAGCATCCTTAATAAGTGAACTATACATCCCAGCAACTCCAACTCCCAAATTTCTATTTCCCCCAAATTTCCCCAGTGTTCACATTTGGGGATATTGAGGATTCGTGCCAAGTTTGGTCCTGAGTTTCCCATCCTTTCAATGGGGTTTGATCTCTTCCTTTTCCATCACGAATCTGAAAGGCTCGCTGTCAGGAGGTTTTTAGAAAGGTGGGAACAGGAAGTCATCGAGAGGGAAGGGACCCCAGGGCCATCCAGCCCAACCCCCAGGGATACACAATCAAAGCACCCCCGACTGATGGCCAT
The DNA here is from genome assembly GCA_030556195.1 of Anolis apletophallus. Lineage (NCBI taxonomy): Eukaryota > Metazoa > Chordata > Lepidosauria > Squamata > Anolidae > Anolis > Anolis apletophallus. The sequence continues at coordinate 29,910,086 of JARBWK010000007.1, forward strand.
CAAGCCTCTGCATAAAACTCTCCAGAGAAGGGGACTACAAGGAAGCATTATTTTATTTTAGTGGTTTTATTATTATTGTATAAATTTTTTTAATAATAATATAATAATATAATAAATAATATAACATGTTATATTATATTATAATTTCAATATATTATAAGGTCTATATATATATATATATATATATATATTAACATAATAATTATATTAATGCTAATAATATATGAATATTTCTTACTGGGCCGGGGCCCAACATACCTAAAAGACCGCTTGTTGATGCCTGCTTACTCAAGGACCCGTGGCCAGCAAAGAAGAACCTTCTTCACGTACCAGGCTTGAAAGAGGCCCACCTGGAGACCACGAGACGGAGATCGTTCTCCGTTGTGGCCCCCCGCTTCTTGGAACTCGATGCCACCGGACCAGAGAGCCTCCCTCGACCTGCCCCAGTTCCTGACCGCTCTGAAGACCTGGCTATTTAGGAAAGCCCATGGTTAATGCAGAACCAGGAACTCAAATACCGAGCCTGGCCCCTGCATTTAACCACTGAATATTTTAATCTAGTTTTAAATACTCTATTTTAATTGTGGAATTTGTTGTGTGTAAGTCGCTCGGAGCACTAACGTGGAGGGCGACTCAGAAATAATAAAGTCAGTCAGTCAGTCAGTCAGTCAGTAATATATAGTAAATATAGTAAGTGAATAAATAAATAAATAATGTAGATTAGCATGTAGTTCCACCTTTAGGTGCGGCCCTCCATAATATTTTTTGGCTCTCATGTGGCCCCTTGGAAAAAATATTTGCCCACCCCTGTTCAAAAGGGTAAAACAATCAATGCCAACTTATTGGGTCAATTTACTGAGGATTTGGGGGGGGAGGGGGACAACGACGACGACCGCATTTGGCCAAGTAAAAAGTTCTTTTGCACCAGGAGAATGCAAGGGTGCACACATGTGCAGTTGCCATGGCAACAATCCATGAATTGGGATATGAATTGCTCCCTCATCTGCCCTATTCTCCAGATTTAGCCCCGAGTGACTATTTCTTGCTTCCAAACCTGAAGAAATGGCTCGGTGGAAAGAGATTTGACTCCAACAATGAAATCATCTCACAAACAAATACCTATTTTGATGACCTCGACAAATCTTATTTTTTGGACGGGATAAAAAATTTGAGAAACGTTGGACAAAATGTATCAAGCTCAAAGGAGACTATGTTGTAAAATAAAAATGATTTTTTAAATCCAAAAACCTGTGTTTCATTCAAAAAGTCACTGACTTATTGACCCACCCTCGTATTTGTCCCTCATATCAGCCATTTCTCTTTCCTCTGCAGAAGGAACTCTCTGACTGGCAGTTGGTTTGCAGGCTTTACCCAGCAACTCACAATTCAGAACATTGCTTGTTCAGCTGTAACACAGCTTGTTATTAACTCCAACAACTCTCACAATAAATAAGCAATGGAAACACAGAGACAGGGAAATGGGTTTCTGTAAATATTTTCCAGCATGAGCATTACACTTCACATTATCCCTCATGATGATGGCCTCCTGTTCTCTTGGCCTCTGTCAAATGTGGCTTTCCCTACATATTCTCAGACTTAATCCAGAATTCTAACCACAACACCACACTTGCTGTCAGATTTAAGTCTGTACTGTGATTGGTTGGTCACATGCCATGCAGTAGTCTCATATAAAAAAAACCCTGAAAAAATGTAGAGATTCATGGCTTGAGCATAATCATTCAGGTTAGGAACACATGCAATATTAAAAAGTGGCACAATAATGCTTTTTCAACTGTCACCTGAAACATATTTTAAATTAAGCTGTCAGATAAACATACAAGCGAAGAAAATGCTTACCCTAGCAGTTAGGCAAAATGAGCAAATGTTGTTACGACTTCTGCTCAATAAATATGGATCGCAAGCAGAGTTTAGTGTGTGATGCAGGACTTATCAGCCTGAATTCATTGCCAGAAGCATTCTGGTAATATTGGGAGCCATCTTGGAAGAATTCAAGTCTCATTTTAAAGTACAAACTGGAATTTTCCTTCAAAATTCCCTTCTGCTTGCAGATAAGGAAAACGTCTCATCCCTGCATTCAGGACAACTATCAGTGTTGAACTACCTTGTTTAAGGCCTTGCTCTCGGTCCATCCTTGTCTCAAGCATAGCTTAATAATAATAATAATAATAATAATAATAAACTTTATTTATAAGTCGCTTCCCTCTCCCCAAAGGGGACTCGGAGCAGCTTACATGGGGCCGTGCCCAAACCACAAATCACAAAATATCAGACATCAAAAAACAATAAACACAATAAAACAGTAAACACAGTAAAATGAATACATCTAACAAAACACTATAACAAATGCATCTAAAACAGAAGGAAAAAAAGAAGACGAGAGGGCGGGCCACATGTACATATAAAATGTGTACAAACGTGGCAGCGTGTGACACGGCCAACCACAATCTATTGATCCACCGCCTGGCCATGGCTGGAGTGAGGGGGACTGCTCTTAAATGGCTGACCTCTTTCCTCCACCAGCTGTCTCAGCGTGTGAGGAGGGGTGAGGTGGTCTCCGAGGGCTCCCATTAGTTTGTGGAGTTCCGCAGGGGCCATTCTCTCCCTCTGTTATTTAACATCTACATGCAGCCGCTTGCACAGCTGGTGCGGAGTTATGGGCTGGAGTGCCACCAGTACGCTGATGACACCCAGCTCATTCTGAGGATGGAGGGCAGGCCGGAATCTGTCCCCGATAATTTCCAACACTGCCTCGAAGCCGTTACTGGATGGCTGCGAGCCAGTAGGTTGAGGGTGAATCCGGCGAAGATGGAGATCTTGTGGTTGGGCCGCCCGGGTGATGTAGATGTCCAGCTTCCAACCCTGGACGGTGCGGCGTTATGCCCATCGTCTTCCGTTAAGAGCCTGGGGGTCCACTTGGACTCCCAGCTGACCATGGAGGCCCAGGTCTCTGCGGTCAGCAAGATTGCTTTTGTTCATCTGCGACAGGCAAGGAGGCTGGCCCCCTATCTCTCCCGGAACGACCTGGCCACGGTGATCCAAGCCACGGTCATCTCAAGGCTAGATTACTGCAATGCGCTCTACGTTGGCCTTCCTCTGTCGGCGACCCGGAAGCTCAAGCTGGTGCAGAACACTCCCGCCCGGCTCCTGTCTGGCACGCCAGCAGGCAGCCACATAACACCTGTTTTGCAGGATCTGCACTGGCTGCCAATTGAGCACCGGATCACCTTCAAAGTGTTGGTTCTCACCTTTAAGGCCTTGCACGGTCTGGGGCCAGCGTATCTGAGGGACCGTCTCACCCCATACTGCCCTTCGAGATCACTACGGTCTGAGGATTCCAACCTCCTGGAGATACCTTCGGCGAAACTTGCAAGATTGACATCTACCCGCCGGAGGGCGTTCTCTGTCATAGCTCCTACGCTGTGGAACGCCCCCCCCCCGGCCGGAACTCGAGCCATGAAGGACTTGCTCCCGTTTAGACGGGCCTGTAAAACCTACCTGTTTAAGCAGGCCTTTGGCGGGTAGGTCCCGCCAATGCCCCGCCATCTGTTCGTTCGTCCTGGGACGATGCGCTGCTCACTGTTGAACTGTGTTATTATTTTGCTGTGCTGCTGTTGTTTTTAATTGTTTTATCGCCTTGTATTTTACTGTGCCCTTCAGCTCCTGTAAGCCGCCGCGAGCCTCAGGGAGTCGGCGGCATAGAAGCCCGAATAATAAATAAATAAATAAATAAATAAATAAATAAAAAATTGGGGGAGATAAATGGAGCAGGGCCAAAACGTGAAGAGTCGTAAAGCTTGTGGGAATGAGAGAAAGGGCCTTCTTTGTGATTGCCCCCCACCTCTGGAATTCCCTCCCTAAGGAAATACTGAACTCCCTCCTTGCTTTAAAAAACAACAATTGAAAACATACTTCTGCTCAGTGGCTTATGAAGAGGAGGAGGATTAGATAACGATATTGATACTACACCTCTGATTAATATCTGTTACTCGCATCCAAGCTCTGTTTACGCTGCTACTCCAGTTAACATCTTTGGCAATAATCAACTTATATACCCCAGCTCTGGAAAATTGACACTTCTGTTTCATGTTTTGTTTTATGTTGATATAATTTATTTGATTGGTTATGTCTTATCTTAATTTTAGATGTTATTTGTTTTTATATGTTGGGTTCTTATTTTTGCTATTATGTATGTATTGGTTGTCAAATTCTGGTATTGAATGTTTACCTTTTTGTGATTGGAATCCAGGGAGATAGGGTGGAATATAAATAAAGTTTTTTTATTATTGTATTATTGTTTACTTCTACTGAATGAAAGCCATGACAAACTGGCTCAGACTGGTACAAACACTTTTTTAATGTCCAGAAACTGGGCAATTTTGTTGATGTTTGAAACCGATCCAATGTCTCTATCTAATAGGCATTGTCCCACGTGTTCATCTCCATTGTTTTCATCTCCCCAAACCATCTCATTACCAGTGTCCAGAAGAGATCACCATCAAATCTACGCACTGCACAAATATGTTGGGGTTGTTTTGTTTTGTTTTTGCACACAGCGCACTTATCACTTTAAGCACATAGGATCTTTTTTGAACTCTCCACAGAATTAAGATCTTGTTTTGCCCAGCCTAGAGATGACTCTGACATTCCAGATTATGGTCCCCAAGTTAGGAATGGCTGAAATATAAGCAAAGCTCATGAAGCAGATTCTCCAGCACCAGATTATCCAGAAGGATCCAGAGAGATGCAGCAGAATTGGTATAAGGCTTACATTTGGGAGAGGGGGAGTTCTACAAAGTGTTCGCAGAGAATGAGGGAATAGCCCAAAGATCTTCTTCATATGGCCCCCTTCATCAAGAACTTGCTTCCCTTCCTTCTCAGCTGCTGCATCTTCAACTGTTGATCAAGGTAAGAATTAGAGGCAGGTAGTCTGTTGTAACTAGCCTTATTAATTCCTTTCTGGTTAATTGTCAATTTTAAAAACCTTGTCACCCAGTTCATGCCTGAGTGAGTAAACCAAGTGCCCTTATTTTATGAGCATGGGAAATAGCAGTGAATACTTGTATGCTTCTCTGCCCAGTTTTGATGCGAATAAACAGCAACAACATGTTCTAAATGTTTCCCATTTTTATTTCTCATGCTTACATTCTATTTTTATTTGTTTTAAATAATGCTTTGTATCATAACATTTCTATATTTCAGTTAACAATAAATGATAATAACTTTATTTATACCCTGCTCCATCTCCCTGAGCAGTTTACAACATTGTAAATTACTCAACAATAATCAAAACAAAATTATAATAGTAAAACCATTTATTAGTAGACTCCTCCAAACCCATAAACATTCCTTCTGGACCTCAAACCCCACCCCCAAAATCTGGCTTGTGCATAAGCTTCAATAGGCAACAGAGAGAAGGAACAGAATAATTCTGGTTCACTACGGAAGTATTGTCACTTTTGGCAGGCATGTGTAGCATTATATACTGTATATATATCTCTGGCTTTTCTTCAAGAACGAAGATTTGGGAAGGACTCCTCCCATGTTTTCTACAAGCATGTTTATGACAAAAAAGGCCAATCCGAGATAAGCAAGTCCGGTTGCAGAAAGCACAGCAGAAAGTCTCCTTGGGTAGTGTTGTTTTCAAATTGCGGTTCTTTCTGCGTTGTCATTTCCCTTCAAGACTTGTTCGGTGTGTCTTCTCGAAAGAGGCCGCAGCATTGTGGATAGTGTGTCTCCATTATATATATAGAACACAGATATCTATTACTAAGATAAACAAAGTATTATGTTATTAACTAATTAACTAACTTTATTTCTTATGAGTTGCCCTCTACCAAAGGTGCTCTGGGCCAGTGTTTTTCAACCTTTTTTGAGCCGCGGCACACTTTTTACATTTACAAAATCCTGGGGCACACCACCAACCAAAATGACACAAAATGACACTCGAACACAGTAATACATATAGTTAATATGTTTTTAAATGTATTTATACACTCAGTGTGAAACATGGGCCTGTTTCAATGAACACAACATAGATATCCTGGCAGGAATGGCAGAAAGACACCAACTTCCCACACAGAACTCCCTTAACCAAGAGAAAATGCTATAAGAGTTTGGTGGGCATTGGCCTTGAGTTTTGGAGTTGTAGTTCACCTATATCCAGAGAGCACTGTGGACTCAAACAATGTTGGATCAGGACCAAACTTGGCATGAATACTCAATATGCCCAAATATGAATGCAGATGGAGTTCAGGGGAAATAGACCTTGACATTTGGAAGTTGTAGTTGCTGGGATTTATGGTTCCCCTACAATCAAAGAGCATTCTGAACCCCACCAATATTAGAACTGGGCCAAACTTCCCATACAGAACCCCCAGGAGGCAAGAGGAGGTCTCTACTTGGGGAAAGGGAGGCGTGCATGGAGAGGGAGAGACCAAGTAGACAACGGGTGGGGTGTGTGTGTGTGTGTAATTTTGTGCCTTTGTCGAGGTATGTTTCTTAGGGTTTTTATACTTCAACACAGTAGACTCCCCCCCCCCCCCAGGAGGTTCCAATTTCCCAAGGCACACCTGATGATCGCTCACGGCACACTAGTGTGCCCCGGCACACTGGTTGAGAAACACTGCTCTGGGCGACTTACACAATTAAAATAAACAGGTTACATAGTCACTGCTGGTTACTCAATCATAGGCTCTTCTGAAAAGCCATGTCTTAAGTGTCCCTAAAATGTATGTAGATCAGGAGTGGCTCTTTGGTCTGGCGGTAGGGAGTTCCACAAGATTGGGGCTACAATGGAGAAGGATCTCTGTCTTGTGGACTCCAAACGAACCTCTCTAGGGCCAGGGACATAGAGGAGATTCTCATGGGCTGACTGTGGCAGTCTCTGGTGGTGGAGTGGCATTAAACGGTCTCTTAGATATGGAGGACCCTGACCTCGGAGGGCCTTGAATGCTAGGACCACGGTCTTGTAGAGACCCTGTGTTCAACCAGCAGCCAGCAGCCAATGTAAGCGCTGCAGAGACGGCATTATATGACACCTCATTGATGTTTTTGTGAAGAGTCTAGCAGCTGCATTTTGCACAATTTGGATCTTGCGAATTGCTGCTTGAGGTAAGCCCACATACAAAGCATTGCAGTAATCCAGCCTTGACATAACCGTGGCATGAATTACCGTAGCCAGAGCCTCTTATTGTTGTTGAAACTTCAAATATGATGTCGTATAACAGGTTTATTACTTATTTACACAATAAAGAGGAACAACTTCTCTTAGTCATGGATAAATGTCCATATTCATTTAGCAAAACAAACATAATAGTCCAATCTGTCTGATGATTTAAAGAGCCACTTGTAGATGTTTTCGAAGGGCTATTTGTGGCATCCAAGGTTGTGTCAGAGAACAGTTCTACACGGTGACCAGCATGAAGTAAGTAAGTAAGCAGCAGCCATGGAGGAACCAAGGCATTCAAGATACAGGCAGCTTGGAGATGGTGGATGTTGTCAGTTTTCTCTAACCACTACTAACACATTTCTGGATGCAGAGCAAATGCTAGTTTAATTCTGGTCACGGTTTCTTCATCCTTTTATGCTGTCTCCCTCCTGCCTGTTCTCTCTCTTCCCCTCCTTCTACCGTTGTTCATGTTTTCTTCCTTCATGACCATTTGAAGTGCTGATAGAATAATTTTCCCAATTTAGGAATACTGAAAAATGTGGCTTTCCAGGATTAAAGCTCTGTCTTTTATGCATTGAACAGCCAGGGAAGATATTGTGGGGAAAATTCCTTTTACAGTTTACAATCTTGGTTAGAGGAGAACTGAGGGAAGGGAGCTATTGTCTAGTTCCGAATACCACTGCATGTCATCAAAATGCTGACTTCACATTTTGAACTGGGTCACTAAAAATAATGACATCCTTGCTAATCATCCATCTGCCTCTAGCAGAACAGAATGGCCTTCCCTTTGCAGCTGTGCTACCCATGGCATGCAATCTGCATAAGAGAGCACCAAGGGCACCGACAGCTCTCTGGTATGGTAATTAATGGTCAAAAGGTTGTCAGGTGTATATGATGTGTCTTGCACCAACCAGGGAGGATGTATTACACTTGAACATTGTTCTGGCATAAGTTATGAAAGTTACATGGATAAGGATCATGGTATTGGATCGTTGAATAATGCACAGACACCAGTATTTTAAGGATGGTTAAAATTAGCTATTAGATCACATCAATATGTCAGATGTAAAAAGATCCATTACTTGAGCTAACTGAGCAAGGCCTTTTAAGGATATTCTATCACACAAAGCAATGAATTTATCATGGACTTGTCAAGGCTTTTGATGTGGAACTATAAGTAATGAGGTCTCAAACTTTTAATGTCACGTAGTCAGCCATAGTTGCATAATACACAATGTTTCATCTTCTTACCAGAGTCAGAGTCTGCATAATATTTGGAGGAAAAAAGAATATTAACCTAACATAATGTTGTTGATACATTTGTTGTCAATAACTGACTTTTTGGCATGCTTCATATTGTCCCATTCCTACAATCACCCATACAGATATGAACCTCTCTTCCCTTGGCTTTTCTTTGCGAATGAAGATTCAGGAAGGACTCATCCCATGCTTTCTACAAGCACATTGTTGATTCGGAGGTTGGATGTGTCCTTCGAGCCTGTGCAATTGAGTCTTGTGGTGGAGCATAGCATGCACAGAACTGGTCTCACCCTTTAAACCAAAGGTTCGATTGCCGGGGCCTAGCCACTGTCCCAGCTATGAACACTGCATTGACAAATACCGTGTGAACTAGGGTCAAGTTCAGGGAACTGTCAGAGCCATCAGTTTCTTTTTAAAAAAAGAATTGTTAGTGGAAGTGCAAGATTTTCATTAAATATTAACATTCATTGCTAGGTTATCGAACTGAAATTTTGTCAAGTGCATCTTGTGTTTGTTTTCCTTAAAAAATGTTATGTGTCAGCGGCGCCTTGTCCAAGGCGGGATAGCGCAATGGACAAAGACGCGCTGACATCTTGGAAGAGGATCGAGCGATCGGAGGCGCGGCCGCCATTTTGGTTCTCCTTGTTCCATGTTGTTTCTGTAGCTCCATGTTGCTCCCTGTTGTTTCTGAGCTGTTGGAGTTCCCGCCGAAAAAGGACAAGAGGGTGGGGTTCCGGGGTTATCTGTTCAAGGATTGGCTCTTCGCCAGAGGGGGGAGGGGCTCGGGGAGTTTTGAGCAGGGATTTTGGAGGGAAGGCTTCAGTACGGTTTTTTACTGCCTTGGATTAAGGACTCATAAAGCATTTCCTCAATACCCGAGTGAGTGTGATTATTGAGCGGCCTACCAACGCTCACACAAAAACCGTACTCACAACCTGAATCGCAGTCGTGAGCCGATCCGACCGCGAACCCCCCTGAGATGTCTAGTGGAAGGGAAGAAGACCTCCAGGAGCCCGAGTGGAACCGCTGGCGGGGATCCGAAGAGGTGGAAGATGGGATCCTCGGTGAGGCGGCTGGAGGCCCGGAGGGAGAGGCCTGTGATTGTCTCGGAGCAGGCGACCAGGAGGCCGCGATTCCTCCCCCCTCCTGTGGGACGAGAAGGTGGCGGGCGGAAGAAGGGGCCCCAGGCCCGAGGAGGGAGTCGGTCAGGCCCCAGTGGAAGGCACGAGTCGGGCGGGCGGATGGAGGAGATGATGGGAGAGATGGCCAGAGCCATAGCCGACATCCGCCAGCAGATGGGAATGATGCAGAGGCGGATGGACACATGGGGACCCCCACCGGAGGAAGATCGAGGCACGGAGGGACGTTCAAGCTATGCGGCCCGGAGGGCAGAGAGACCGCCGTCCGGCAGGGCCGCCTTCGGAGGGGCCGGTGCCGATTTCACCCCCGCCAGAGACCCTCCACCTTCAACCTGGGCCCAAGCGCCCGGACCCTGGAAGGAAGCGGCCATCGGAGAGACTTAAAAGTCAAGTTCGACGGAGACCCAAGCCACCTTTCCATTTTTGTCACCAATGTCCGCAATTTTATGGAAGACTATGGAGACTCGTTCCCCTCGAGGCGGCCCAAGTGAGGGCCGTGGGAAGCAACCTGAAAAACGCTGCGGCCGACTGGTTGGTCAGATGACCGAGACCGATGCCCGGAGCTTAGGGGTCTTGAGGCCTTCCTGAGGCGCTGCAGCAGCGGTTTAGAGACCCGCACGCGGAAGCAAAAGCTAAAGCAGAATTGAAGCGGATCTACCAGGGGTCGAGGCGGTATCCGAGTACGCCCTGGCGTTCAAGGCCCTTGCCGGAAAAATCCGCGATTGGTCAGAGGCGACCAAATTAGACTATTTTAAAGCAGGACTGAGGAGAGAGACCCTGGATTGGGCTCTGAACCGCAGAAACCCGGACACCCTGGAAGGATGGATTGACCTGGCCGGCCAAGTGGAGTGCGATCGGGAGGCGGCACCCAGGAGGCCCGAGGCGCCCGCGAGCACGCGACCCGGCCCCAACCATGCGAGCGGGGCTGGCTGGCCGGAGGTCGCCAACCCGGCGGAGGTCGCCAAGTCGAGGCGCAACCAGACCGCGGAGAGGCGCTTGCTTCACCTGCGGCCGAGAGGGGCATCGGGCGGTCGAATGCCCGAGGAGGCCGCCCGCCGCGAAGGGGAGAAGGGTCGGACCCGACCCCCAGGACACACGAAGACGACCAAGGCCAAGGAGCGGGCTAGAGAGTTGGCCAGAGCGCCAACCAACCCGAGGCGGAGGTGACTACGAGAGGCGCGGAGGAGGCGGATCGGAAGAGTCGGCGGAAAACGAGCCCGATCTGCCGTGGCGCCGGCGGCAGATCTCACCTTCCCAGGGCGGTGAGTCGGAGCCTCCCAGTGGAGGAATCCTCACATTTAAAGTAGCCGTGCGCGTGCCCGCCACCGGCAAAGAGACCGAGGCTAGTGCCATGCTAGACTGTGGGTGCACCAGATGCTTAATGTCCCCTGGCTTAGCAGCCCAGCTAGGAGTGACCCCCCGGGAGTTAGTGGCCCCGGTCCTGTTCGCGCAGCTGGATGGGACCTTCGCCAACGGGCGCCAGCCACTAGAAAGACCGGGGAGTTAGAGGTGCGGATAGGGACCCACAGAGGGCGCATCAATTTTGTGATCTCCGAGATGGCTAACCAACCCTTAATTCTGGGCAGCCCCTGGTTGGAGGAACACAATCCGAGGATCAACTGGAAGACAGGGAGGTGCGCTTCAGAGATGGGCAGGTTCAGGCTAAGATAGAGTACCCAGGAGAAGGAGGGAGGGAGTCCTAACACGGCAGAAGCCGGGCTCGCCCAATTGGCAGGAGTACCGCAGGACTATTTGGAGCTGGCTGAGGTGTTCAGCGAGAAAGAATGCGACGAGCTGCCACCCTCCGCGCCATGGACTGTGCCATTAAGATAGAAGAGGGCGACACTCCCCAAACCCAAGATGTATGCAATGTCGGAGCCGGAGAAAAGGGCGCTGAGGGAGTTCATAGACAAAAACCTGGCCAGGGGTTTTATTAGACACTCAGATAGCCCACTGGCGGCCCCGTGCTCTTCCGCCCCAAGGCGGATGGGAGTCTCGGCTCTGTGTGGACTACCGAGGATAAACGCCATCAGCTCGGCGAATCCGTACCCCCTCCCCTTGATGTCCGAGATCCTGGCCCAGCTGGGAAGGCCAGGCTGCTGTTCACGAAGCTAGACATTCGAGAGGCATTCTATAGAATCCGGGTCAAGCCAGAGGACTGCTGGAAGACGGCCTTCAACTGTCACTTGGGCCATTTCGAGTTTTTAGTCACCCCTTTCGGCCGAAAGGGGGTGCCAAAAATCTTCCAGCAGTTGATCAACGAGGCCCTCAGAGACCTGTTGTACAAGGGGGTCATCGTGTACCTGGACGACGTCCTGATCTACACAGAGACCCGTACAGAGCACGTGGCGTTGACCGGGAAGTCCTGAGGAGGCTGAAAGACAATCGGCTATACGCCAAGTTGTCCAAATGCGAGTTCCATCAGACCGAGTTGAACTACTTGGGATATCGCATCTCCACACGGGGCATCGCGATGGACCCGGCGAAGGTGCGAGACGTACTGGAATGGGAAGCCCCCGCACGCGGAGACAGCTGCAGGGTGTCCTGGGATTCGCGAACTTCTACCGGCAATTCATCCCGAATTTTGCAGAGACTACCTTAGCGCTAACAGACCTGCTTAAAACTAAGGGGTTGGGAGAAACCAGGAAGACCAAAACCCCTAGCGCCAAACTTCAATGGACACCACAGTGTCAAGAGGCGTTCGTGAACCTCAAGCGGCAGTTCACCAGCCAGCCCCTGTTGATTCACCCGGTGATGAGCAGGCCTTTCACAGTGCAGTGTGGCGCGTCCGAGGCGGCATACGGAGCAGTCCTCCTCCAGCCGGATGAAGGAGGCCACTTGAGGCCATGTGCTTATCTCTCCAAGAAGTTCACCCAAACGGAAAAAGATGGCACGTATGGGAGAAGGAGTCGTTTGCCATACGGGCGGCTCTGGCCCATTGGAGGCACTTCCTGGAGGGAACGCCGGTCCCTTTCGAAGTTTGGACAGATCATAAGAACCTGCAGGCCCTGCAGACCCCCAGAGACGGACCGCTAAGCAGCTGAGATGGGCCCAGTTCTTTAGCAGATTCAATTTTAAGTTGAGATACATCCCGGGCCCGAAAAATGTCGTAGCGGACGCTCTCTCGCGCATGCCTGATGCGGACTACTCGGCCCCAGGAGAGATGGGAACCGTATTCTCTAACCCACAACTGGGTTTGGTCGCGCCACCCGGGCAGCAGTCAAAGCAAAGGCCACCGCCGGAGAGCTGGCAAAGCCTCTCCTGGACCAGATCAAGACAGCGTCCCGCACAGGCGAATGGCTGGTCCGGCACCCGGAAGGCCTGGAAGAGAATGACGGCATCTGGAGCCAGGGAACCAAGGTTTACGTCCCCGAGGCCCTGAGGGCACAGGTCCTAGAAATAGGGCACGACACGCTCATGGCAGGACACTTCGGGCTCTCAAAGACGCTGAAGCTACTCGCCCGGCAGTTCTGGTGGCCGATGATGAGGAGGGGACGCAAAACAATACATCGCCGAGTGTGACGTGTGCGCCAGGAATAAAACGAAGGTGGGACGCCCCACGGGCCTATTGCAGCAAGTAGCTGACCCTGCAGAACCATGGAGAGAAATAGCCATGGATTTCGTAGTGGACCTCCCGGGGAGCGGGGGGTTCACCGCCATCTGGGCGATAGTGGACCTGTTCTCCAAGCAGGCCCACTTTGTGCCGTTGCGGCGACTGCCAACGGCGCGGAGCTGGCCAAACTCTTTATACATCATGTATTTCGCCTGCATGGTAGCCCTCGTCGGGTCATAAGTGACCGCGGCCCGCAGTTCGCTGCTAAATTTTGGAAGGCGTTCCTGGCCGCCCTGGGGACCCAACGGGCGTTGAGTACGGCATTCCATCCCGAGACAGACGGAGCGACCGAAAGAGTTCAGCGGACGCTCCAGCAATACTTGAGGTGCTTCTCTACGTATCAGCAGGACCAGTGGGCCAACCTGTTGGATGTGGCAGAATACTGCTATAACAACACCGACCACGCGTCCACGGGGTGTCTCCGTTCCGGGCCGTGGGTGGTCGGGACTTCCTGCCCTTCCCAGCTATTGATACTTCTGCACCTCCGCCTTGCACCCCGAGTCCTGGGGCGCGGGTTGCCGCAGCCTGGCCAGAGATCAAGGACGCTGAGGAAGGCCAGGGAAGACTACAAAACTCATGCAGATAAAAGGAGAGGGCCACAGCCAACCTATGTGGCAGGAGACATGGTATATCTCTCCACTAAGCACCTGCGATCGACCCAGCCCTCCCGCAAGTTTGCGGACAAGTTTGTTGGCCCTCTACGGGTGACTGAAGTGGTCAACCCGGTCTCCCTTAGGCTAGACCTTCCCCACACGTGGCGCAAGGTGCACCCGGTGTTCCACGTTAGCCTGCTTAAAAGGCAGTAACCCACCGCAAGTGGTCTCCACAGGAGCGCCCCAGTCCCGATCATGATCGGGGAACATACCCACTTTGAGCTTAAGGATATTTTAGACTCTAAAAGGCTTAGGGGCAGACTTCAATACTTTGTGCAGTGGCTTTCCAAAGACTTGCAGCCGGAGTGGGTGTTAGCAGAACATGTCAAGGCCCCAGATTAGTCAAAAGGTTTCATAGGGCCTTCCCGGACAAGCCAGGGCCCTGAATATACTTTGCTTCTTTTCCCCCCCCAGGTCGGTGGACTCCTTCGGGAGGGTGGGCGCTATGTCAGCGGCGCCTTGTCCAATGCGGGCTGGCGCAATGGACAAAGACGCGCTGACATCTTGGAAGAGGATCGAGCGATCGGAGGCGCGGCCGCCATTTTGGTTCTCCTTGTTCCATGTTGTTTCTGTAGCTCCATGTTGCTCCCTGTTGTTTCTGAGCTGTTGGAGTTCCCGCGAAAAAGGACAAGAGGGTGGGGTTCGGGGTTATCTGTTCAAGGATTGGCTCTTCGCCAGAGGGGGGGGCTCGGGGAGTTTTGAGCAGGGATTTTGGAGGGAAGGCTTCAGTACGGTTTTTTACTGCCTTGGATTAAGGACTCATAAAGCATTTCCTCAATACCCAAGTGAGTGTGATTATTGAGCGGCCTACCAACGCTCACAATGGGAAAAACCTCAGTGGCTTCTAGGAGTTGAACACTAAATCTCAAAAGTAACTTATCCTTGTTGTGGTTCTCATATGCCTATTGAGAAAAAGCTTCAAGACATCACCACTGCTGTTGAATACAACAGCCAAGAAAATGCATAGGAGTGAGGATTATAGCTTTAGAGATGTGAAGGAGTTTGCAGACTTTACCCCACCATACCTCCAGTTTGCAAAAGGATTGATTCAAATTGATTTAATATATTTCCCATGGGTTTTTTGGAGATAAAGTAGGAGGAAATAATTTAACTGATCCTGATCAGATACTAATTGAATTTGAAAGAGCTTGCCCATCAATCCTATAAACTAATATGGTATATATCCTACTGAAGATACTTTCTCCTTTTGAATTCTTCCAAAAATATGGACTGGACATATTAAGAGTCTTTTTCCCTCCACATATACATACTGATACATGTATCACAATATAGTAGTCCGAGCCTTTAATTTATTATGTAATAACTCAAATCAAGGTGGTTTGGAGCTACTGACCTTCAGCTTGTGTATAACACATTAAGTGTGACTTACTGCATAATATCTCCAGCATTATTGTGATTCATGGTTTAACCACAGCACCATGTAACTGCCTGGTACGTGGGAGGAACCTTAATAATATTGTCACTGGAACATAGTAAATAATCTCACCTTCAAGGATAGATCGAATACATCACAATAATGTATGCTTACAACTTTTTCATAATACTCAGAATAAAAGGTCTTATTCTCCTCAAGTCAATGGGAATTTACCTCACTAAGACTAGATCTACACTGCCCTATATCCCAGAATCGAATCCCAGATTATCTGGCAGTGTAGACTCATATAATCCAGTTCAAAGCAGATAGTTTTGGATCAAATCCTGAGATATAGGGCAGTGTAGATCCAGCCAAAGTTGCTCAGTGCATATGAAGAGAAATAGACTGGGGTGGTCCTGTCTGGTTGATACCAGCTGGTCTTTAGATATCTGGACATAAGTCTTTTTAGTGGACTCCAACTATATTACATTACTGAATCAAATGTTGAATGGTAAGTTAATTCACAAGTAAATCTCAGTGTATCCACTCTAGCTGGGATTTAGAATAAGATCAGATATTAATTTTTTGCTATTGATTTAGGGTGAAAGGCTGGCTTTAAAAAGAAGTTGACATCTCTATGTAGGTATGAACAAAACATGATTAGATTGGGAAATTAGCTTCTAACCATGCAATTTGGTACATGTCTACTTAGAAGTAAACTGAGGTCAATGGGACTTTGTAAAAGCATTAGATGTTGAAGCTCAACACAACTGAGTAGTAATAAGATGATGCTTGGGAATCCAGGCCATTCTTCTTTATTGTAACTTTTAAATCTTTGTTCTGTGCTTAGCCATGCCCACCTCATACCTCTTTGCATCACCACTGTTAAACTACAGGACCTTTTGCAATATCTACGGTGGCCTTCTGGGGGCATGGCCTTCAAGAATAACTGTGCTTAGCCATGCCCACCACATCCCTCTTTGCATCGCCACTTGCCAGGGAATGGAAACCGCAATTTCTTAACTGTTGTAAAACTACAGGACTTTTTGCAATCTCTACAGCTGGTTGTCTCCAGCCAAAGAGGGGAAAGCACCTCAGGAGGGGTGGGAATCTAATGCCGATTCCTTTCTGAAAATGGCTACGGTGGCTTCGAAATGGCAAATTCACTTCCAGGTTGCTTACATCGCCTCAAAATCGCTTCAAAAGTGAATTTAATCCAAATTCATTCTGATTTTATGAGCATTCTGACGAACCTACCCAGGCATAATGACTCATTGTAAAACTCATTAATGTTTGGTAGACTGAAAGGCAGTAGGAAAAGAGGAAGACATATTACAGTTAGATTGACTCAATCAAGAAAATCTATATCTCAGAGTTTGTGAGCCATTTCCAGGATTGTTAATGAAAGATGTCTTGAAAGTGCCTCACTCACAGGACCAATATAAGTAAAGTTTACTTGGTAGCAACTGACTGCAAGAAACATTGATTTCCACTGGCCTACTCTAAGTAGGGCTGACATTGGATTGAACCTATATATTCAATCTGCTAAGACAATGGGAAGAAACTGGCAGGAGTATTCTTTACTTTTCTATGTCTAATAATACTTCAAGGCAATTTTGCATAGAGTATGTTACAGTTCCGCCATCATTGGAAGCACTTAAATCAATTGCGTTGTTGACAATACACTTAAATCAAGTCAGTACTCTCAGCATAACTTACATCACCAGGTTGTTGTAAGATTAAAATCCAGCTCTTTGAATGATGGACTAAAAATACAATACTGGAAGGCTTATGGTTTGGAAAGAGTATATTTCATATTCCCATAATTCTATCCAAAGAAACAATAATTTAATCAGTTGGCTTTTTCAAGTCTATTTTTAAGTGGTAGGTACATTTATTTTGTTTTTTCTTCCTGCACAATCTAATTCAGAATTGTTTACAGCTACAAAACTTATTAAATATTCCAGTGGCTTAATATAAAATAATCAAATTAGTTTCAGAAGTTGTAGAATCCATTGGTTTATAGATTTGTTTTCTATTTCAGTTTTGTTGCTTTAAAGACCAAGCCATTTTCGAATACTCAAGATACCTACTGCGTTTTAAATGATCTGCAAAACAACACACACACACAAAAAATCACCTTCACACATAAATATTTTATAGCAGCAGGAAATAAGAAGCTGAGAGATGATGGGGCAAAATGAACAAGAATATTTGGTAAGCAAACCTCATTAAAATGAAAGCGAGTTGGGAGGGAGGGGAAGAACACCTGTGCAGCTGGGAATAAGAACATATGGGGTTATAAAACACTATCATATATTGTGGGGCAAGTTCTCAAGTTTTCATCAGAATGAAAGCATTAGAGAGAAGGGAGTCAAATAGAAAGTAGCATTTTGTGTGTATATTTCTTTTAAAAATATTTGCTGAAGGGTAGCGGTTGTTGCATACAGATCCTCACTGTGCATGTAAAATGAGATTGGACACCAGAACAAGGCGGAATTCAAGAAACCTCAACCAGATTCATCATATTGCAGCTACTGTATTGCAGCTACTGCTTCATAAGCTAGAGTTAAAGCTCTGTAATTCTCCAAATACAGTAAGACCTATTATTAATAATATCATTACCACTTTTTTCTTTTAATAAAGACTCAAAGTGGCAGTAAGTCTACATAAATGCCCCCCTTCAGCTGTAACCAGAATCCTAATTTTGAGGCAACTGAAAGCACTTTGAAACTGGGTTCAACGTGTTTTCTGCTATGCAGTAATTAAAAAAGCACTTCAGCAGTGAGTTTAGGGACTGTGACATGTGATTATGGGCATGTAAGATGGAATTGAACTGTTTTACTTTCCCATGACCATAGTGTTAGTTGTTATACTTCCAGTGATCAGACCAAGAGTTCTAGTTGCAAAGACATAATTATCTTTTACCTCTTTCACCTCCTTAAAAAGATTAATACGATAGAAGGCCCTCCTGCACCTGCACCTGCAAATGCAGCAGCAGCTTAAGGAACATTTGCAGGCACGAGAGGGCCTTCCATCATTCTCCGCCAGGCTGCTGTTCCTGTGGGATCTGGGGGGGGGGCTCCCCGCCACCCCCAGGCTTCCTCGCACAGTGGCAAGTTGGCGGTGTGGAGGAGAGGTCCCCTCTGGGCCTACAGGAACAGCTGTAGCCCAGCACCATCCTGACAGAGGATGATGGAAGGCCCTCCCGCACCTGCAAATGCAGCGGCAGTGGATTAGGCGGCTTTGCAGGCATGGAAGGGTCCTCTATCGTCCTCTGTTGGGCTGCTCTTGGGCTGTAGTTGTTCCTATGGGCCTGGAAGGCTGAGGGGGGTGATGGAAGGCCCTCTTGGATCTGCTTTGCACAGTAGCAGGTTGCTGAGGAGCAGCAGTGGCCTAGTGGCAGCTCAGCACCACTCCACCAGAGGTTAGGGTAGGCTGCCGCTGCTTCCACGGACCCAGGAGGCTTTGCCTCTGCCCCTTCTATGGTCCCCTGCTGGATTGATGCTGGGATGCCACTAGGCCCCTGCTGTTCTTGTGGTCCCAGGGGGCCTCTCCTTCAACCCCACCAACCTGCTGCTGTGCAAGCAGGCCTGGAAGGGTCTTCATTGCGGTGCAAAGTGCATGGATACAGGGATCTCTTCTCCCTCCTCCAAGCACCTCCGCCAGAGGAGGAGGAACCCCTCCATGCCACTCAGAGAGGGTGGGGCCTAGGGAAGGAATTCCGCAACCCCCACAAAAGAGCCAATCGACCCCTCTAGGGGTCGCGACCCCCAGGTTGAGAACCGCTGGTTTAAAGGGACAGTGCTTGTGATCTTGAGGAAAATTTAATTTCCAGTTTCATACACTTTTGAATGCATGGGTCGTGCAATTCTCTGGAAAAAATAATTTTTTTTAAAGCAAGTTTCTTCAAATGCTTGGGGAAATTATTGGTGCAATAAGATGTGTAGCTATCCTAGAGTACTCTAGCTAAACCCAAGACGGTTTGCAATATATGGCCATTCTCTCCCCCCCCCCCACCATACAAAAGTCACCAACATTTGGGCTGTGCAACACACTGATGCCTGGCTTCAAGCCTGGCCCAGCTGCCACCTTGCAGTGGACAGGTGCAGTCTACCTGCCAGGCATCGTAAACAGAACTAAGGGACATGAGCAGCTTCCTAGCTCCAGGTTACTAGGCACAGGGCCGTTATGAGCCACAAACAGATAGTAGACTCAGGGGGCTGGCTTGAAGAGATGGCAGATGGCAGCTTGACTAAAAGGGTGGTCAAGGGCCAGTTGCCTGGGAGATGGTTGTGGTGTCCCAGCCTCTTAGTGTGACCCCCACCTGCTAGTGCACCCCGCCTCTTAATGTGACCCCGAGCTTAGTCGGCCAAGTCTAGTACCAATGGTGCCAGAGGATCAGGTCTAGGATGAGGAGGATGAATGGCCTGAGGTGGATACGTCTATGGATGCAGACCTATCTTGGAATAATGATTGGTTGCATGGGAATTGGCCTGAGGAAGGGGTTAATGAAGATTCTATGGAAATAAGCTTTCAAACTGCCAGTGAGAATTCTTTTGACCTTGGCTCTCACAGGAACCCATCTCCTTTGCCAGCTGGGGCCCAGGGAGTTAGGGAGGACGAACTTTCCCACCAAGATAGTAGTCGACCTGGTGAGACTAACGAGTAGGCTAGTTTTGATAGAAGGGCGAATATCCGATCTAGGAGGAGAGATTGGAATGTGAGACATGGGATTCAGTGGACTCACAGAAAATAGATTTGCTTTTAAGACTGGCTCTGGGAAAAGTCAAACAGACTGGAAGCTACGTATGGAGTGAACGTTTCTCTGCACCAAGACTCTAAGTTCAAGATATTGTTGGGGCGGACTTGCCCTGGTACACCAAGTTCCTTGTTGACCGTTGTTTCAGTTTGCCTATTCTCTAAGTTCCTGTTTTAGGCCGCTGGAGCGGTCTGCCTTCGTTTTGGATTGCTTTCGTTGGGTTTTACTCCGTATTGGAAAACCTTTCCAGTTTTACCTTGGGACTTGCTTTTGCCTTATACCTTTGCCTTTTTGGACTATATTATTCTAAATAAAGTAGTTAATAGAGCCGTTCGTGTGTGTGTGTGGTCTGGGGGAGGGGCGCGTTCCGGTCTGAGATGCAACAATGATGCAGGGATGGTGGGACTGCTTGCTTGGATGGTGAATTGGAGGGGAAAGGGGAAGAGATAGAAAACCACCTTCACCTTCCTCTTTTCGTTAACACCATTCTAAGGGCACTTAGTACCTATGGAAACAAGAAGCAAGCCCACCTCGCAACAGAAACCATCCTGTTGGAGAGAAACAAATACACTGCCCAGTTTAACAGGAGCAGAGGAATATCTGGCAATTTTTTTAGCTTTATCTGAAAATGTTTTTCATTTCTGATTAAGACTATCCTTACAACTGAAGCATCATATTTAAATGTGCCTTTTTGCGTAATTTCTACGAATTAGCAATCTGAAAAATCTCAGATGGTTAATGCTTTACTTCATGAACAATATATTTCATACAATTCTTGTTCTTCCTAATAATGAATTTGAAGGATTGATAGTGCATTTGCACTGGAAAAAGAGTGGTCATTTATTTGTGTAAAATACTTCCATTTCTGCCTTCCAATTATTTTTCAGACTCCACAAATGACTCAATGTATGAATTATTACTTTTATTGTAATAAGGCAGGCTGAAGACTATGTATTCCCAGAAATTGTTTCAGTCAACATATATTAAAACCTCAATACCATATAAAAGGATAACTGTAGGGAAGCAGAAAAGGAAAACCAAAATTATGGATTATGAGTAGAACAACTCCCATGGCAACAGTTTTCAAAGTATTTTAAGCATAGGGAAAGTAAGATGGAACAGAGTAGGCATGTATAAAATTACCCAAACTGTGCAAAATTGGATATGGAGAACTTTCCCTTTGATTTTAAAAGAGTTTAGGGTAATACAATAAAGCTACATTTGAAGGAGTTTCAGAAAATGCAAATGCAAAAGTAGATCTGTGGAATTCTCTGGTATGAAATAAAATAACCACTTTCGTGGAATGCTTGAAAGTTGTTTTAGACAGATCCATGGGGGATAAGGCTATAATGTACTATGATAGTCCTGACAGTTATAGGTTATCACCAGTATCAGGATCAATATACTCTGAATACCAACAGCTATAAATAGAACACAAATTAGTTGGATACTGTCGTCTTTACTTTCCAACCAGGTTTCTTAAGGCAACTAGTTGGCCACTATGGCAACAGAATGCTGGTCTGTGTAAGTCATTTTTTCAATCCAACATAGCTTTTCTTGCATGTATTCTTGTACTGTTTCTTCAAGAAAATATGACATAATTTCCTTTGAGTAGCTGTGTTTTCTCAAGGTCACAAGTACTACAACACTAAGGCATATTGTGAAGAAATGAAAAGTTGTAGAAATGAAAAATCTGTATGTTCTGTTTCAGCTCCATTCTCTCCATTCCCTTTCTTAACGCCGTGGGAGGAAACACTTCTCCCCTTGAGAATAGTGTATGTAATGTGTAATTTTCTTCCCACTGTATTGGCTTTGATGAAAAATGAATTGCTACTCAAATCTCAGATTATGTCCATACACATCAAAAAGATCACAATAGGCATTAAGCAATACAACCTTTTTGACTGCCCAGCAAATTGGGATTTGCATGAAATGCTTATCTTTATGCACAATGTTCTGAACCAATTCATCCCAGGTTAATACAAATGCCCTTCTTTCATGTGTTAAGACAGATCTCAATGACCATTTTTGTTTTCTCACTTCAGGGTACTGTTTTACGTCTTACGTTAATAAATGTAGTTACTACTAAGGTCGTAGTAAAACTGATAAAAAGGTTAGCTGCAATACATACTGTAAGTGGTCTCAAAAATCAATGTTATAATTGGTGCCCTTTTCACCATGATAAATAATGCTTTCATACTGTGTTCTCCCATTAAACTCTATTCTGAGAACAGTCTTGAAGCTTACCAATCATATGGATAAAAAGGTGGTTTTACTACAATCCTTTTCTGAGAAGTCTCTCACAGATGTTTAAAAATGTATTACAATTCTATTCCAAGTGTACAAGGAACTAGCATGGTGTCATCATTTGAGAGCTGAACTATGACAATGTAGACCAGATTCAAATCCCTGCACACGTATGGAACTCCATTGTGGGACTTTGTGTAGCCTCAAAGGAAGGCAGCAGTGAACCTCTTCTGAACGATTTTGCCAAGAAAACCGGGTGAAAGATTTACCTTGGAGTTGCCATATTTACTTACTTACTTACTTACTTTATTTATATTCCGCTCTTCTGACCCCGAAGGGGACTCAGAGCAGATTACAGGTACACATACTTAAAAGACAATTCCTGCCATTTCCACATACACAGTACACACATATAGACGAACAGAGGCAAACTCTGGCCACCAGGGGGAGCTGACGCATTCCTCATCTCTCAGCATTCCCAGCATCCCTTGTTGTTCCTTCCGCATTCCTCAGTGTTCCTGGAGTTCTTTAATGGCCTCATAATTCAGTCAAAATTTTGCCTCCCCACTTAATGTGGTACCTTTTTCTCCTACTTGACAGATGCAACTGTCTTTCGGGCTGCAAAGGTCAATAGCAGGCTACACTTAAAGATCGAGCACCCACCTCGATCCGGTCAGAGAGATCTTAGCAAGCTGCACCACATTCCCATATGCTTGAAACAACTTGAACGTACACAGCAGCAGCAACAAAAACATGTACATTTCCACTCAAAATTAATTAAATATGACTTGTGTTCAAGGTTTGTTGCCATTTTAAATACTTTTTTGTCACTGGGTAACAGCAAAAGCATTATGTTACCATACTGTATGAAGAAAAGAAACAATATATTTTAGTTTCCCATTAGCAATTCATTGGAAATTGACAATGAACCTCATCATGTGAAGTTGCCCAATGCAGGCATGGGGAGATTCACCTGGCAGGCAGGGAGAATCCTGTGAACCATCCCACGGAGGAAAGCGTCACTATCCAGGCTTAACCCCACACTCACCTTGTTGCTGGCAATAAGAATATGAGAAGTCGCTTGTATTTTAATTGCTCCATCCTACGACACTGTAACCACAGTCCAGGGACTGAGCTCTGCTGGAAGTAGCTCTATGTTGTTTGATGGAATCTGGTGGGCTTTGTCTCTGAACTATGGAGAAAGTGTTACAGGATGGATAAATTTGCCCATGTGATGAAGTGGAGCATGACCTTCCATGTGAAAGATGTAAACCTTTCTGATAGTAATGGTAACCAGTAGAGGACAAATTTCTAAAAGATAATCTGGGATAAACAGAAAACCTGGAATCAGATCCTGAGATATCAGGTCTATCTGGAAGGCTATATTAAGTGGGGGATATGTGCTTAAATACTTGCAACAGATTTAAGACGAATACAAACATACATGCAATGGAGTGGAATTGAATGATGCCTTACATGTAATATCATAAAATGTAAACAGAGCTGAAATGATTATCTCTCAGGAGTCTGTGTGTGCATGTGTGTGTATGTGTGTGGGCATACATATAAAAACAGACTGAAAACAGTACAAAAAGTTTGTTTCCATGAAAATATCCTGAAACTCCTATACTTGAAAATGTTTCAGTAAAGTCTTAATGTTGACTTGCTCTGAATGGTTTGGCTACTATCATGAGTTGGGAATTCAGATGATCAGAAGTTGATATAGGTGATCCCAGAGAGAACCCAGAATTAGCTAACAAGTGGCAAGGATCCTCAACTCCCTATCAAAGAATACATCTACACCATAGAGTTCATGCAGTTTGACACCACTTTAACTTCAATGGCTCCATGTTATGGGGTCATGGGAGTTGAGGTTTTACAAGGTTTTCAGCCTTCTTTGCCAAAGTGTACTAGTGTTTCACCAAACTCATGAATCCCATCATTGATAAATGGTTTCATTTTTGTTGTTAAAAGATAATGAACCTGTACCAATTTTTTTAAAGTTAGCTCTTCAAAGATCTCTTCTTAATCAACATGGTCAAATTGTCCATGGGAAGAGGGAGGTGGTGCGATTGGGGGGAATAATGTATTTTGATTCATGAAATTTGGAAAATTGTATGTTGTTGTTTTTCTTCATATAAAAATATATTCAAAAATGTTCATTTCTCTATTTCACTGATTTTCATCAGCTATTTTTTTTTTGCATTAGGATAACTGGTTCCTTCTCTGAGCAGACACAATTCTTGCAGTTGTCATCATATATTGTAACAATCTCCCAATTTTTAAACTAGATGATTATCTGATATTTCCAACAAATAAAACTTTTATCTCATCGTAAATTTAACCTTAACAATGTATGTCAGTATCAGATGTATTTCTGAGTCTTTCACAATACTACCACATATGATTAAAAAGTCCCAACATTGTGCTCACATTTCCAATATTTGTTAGAGCTGCTCTTGTACATCTTAAAACCTCTCTGATGTCAAATACTATCTCTACAG
Source organism: Anolis apletophallus (assembly GCA_030556195.1). Taxonomy (NCBI): domain Eukaryota; kingdom Metazoa; phylum Chordata; class Lepidosauria; order Squamata; family Anolidae; genus Anolis; species Anolis apletophallus. The sequence goes on from JARBWK010000007.1 coordinate 29,934,828, forward strand.
TATTTTTAAAAGTATTTTAAATCACTACTCAAACTTCAAAATCTTATTTTGCTTGTTGCTCTTATGCAACTTATGTATTTGTATAAATATAGAAAATTATATAATGCAATAACTTTCTATATAGTGCAAGAATGAGTATTTTGACCAAAATATAAGTTCTCTGACTTTCAATATATTTTGGTGCAGGAAAGCCATATACATTTTGTCACAAATTACTGAAGTCCTAAATGAGTGCTCAAGTTGTTGCATTCTTGCATTGAATGATCACTGAAGCCCCCAAAGCACTGTGCTTCACTTCTAGCTTTGGAACATTACAGCTTTGAGGAACATTTCCCAGAATCCCCCAGTAATCATGGCCATGCTGCAGGGTTTCTGACAGCTACAGCCACAACTATGTAACTTTTCCAAATTTTGACTTTACAGTAGGAAAAATGCAAAGATACAATCCAAAAGAAAAGCAGATGTCTTGGGACAGAAGAAATCAAATGCTGCACAACTAATCAAATTCATTCCTTGAAAATGAAAAGCTTTTCTTTCACGATTAACTTCTAAAAGCCTAATCCTAAAGCATGCTGCATCAACAGAGAGAATAATAGGATAGGGAGTGTGAACAGCTGCATCAGCTCAAAATTACAAAACATGATGATCAGGCAGCATTAGCAACAATATGCTCACACATAAGTTTAGGATGGGAACATCAGATGCATCCTATTAAAAAGTCAATGAAGTGAAATTCACAATGCTGATTACAAAAATGGCCAAGTTCTCCCTGTTCCTTCCTCTTGGACACCTTCACTTAAAGATATGCTATCATGTAATTGCTTCACAGAATATATATACAAAGAGTGAACTTTAATTAGTAGTTTAAATGTATGCCAAAGTGGATCATTTTGAATCCCAATTAAAATTAACTGCCGCAATTAATTCAGACTTATTAGTCACCAGCTTGTTCTCAAATTCCAGCTGCTGACATGTTCAAAGGAGAGAAAAGATACTGAGCAGTGTTTGCTGAATAGATGCCACACAAAAAAAAAAACAGCAGGGGATGTTATGTTAGCTAGTTGTCAGAAAAATGCCAGGCCATTTCCATCTGGCTCAGCGTCCCAGTTACAAAGGCTCTACAAATCATACAGGGTGTCAAATCAGCAATGGAATAACAGGGGGGACCTTCCATTAAGCTACAGATGAACATTGAACAGAATGACTTCCTGTGTCGGTTAAATTAATCTTCCCTATTAACAATCTGAAGAAGCCTGAAATCATGGATTTATGTGTATACATTTGTCAAGGTGCATTGTAATAACTCCTGCAGTAAAGAAGAACATCCATCAGAAAGATATGCTTTAACAATACATTATTGATCAGAATAGTAATACCTGATATAATATTATTTATTCATTTGTTACTATTTCAAGAGGCAAAGGCTTGTGCAAAACAGACAAAAGGCTCTGAAAACTACAATTGTGTCAGAACTCATTTGGGATAACTTCCCTCTTAAATTTTAATACAATTTGTTCAGTTTTGCAAGAATTTGCATTTTTCCAAAGTGCCAGTTTCTGTTCCATGTTTTTAAATGTAAATCTCCATATTTAAAAAAAATCATACTAGAAAATGGAATCCTGCTAAGGGAAGAGTTTTTTTAAAAGAAAGGAATGAAGATAATTAATCTTCTTTTTTGCTTTTCTTCTTAATTTGCCTTCCACAATCAGAAAGACTTTGACTCCAGAGACAGAAGATCAGCACCAGGCACAATTTCAGGACAAAGACAGTCCCTGATAAGGAAGATAAGCAACCTGAGTCACCAGATAAAATACAACATTGTCTGGGATCACTTTGCAGGACGAAAAGATCCCAGGATGGCTATCTGCCTTCACTGCAAAATGGATGTGAATATATTGCCAGGGCATTACAAAATTAGCAGCCTATGTAAGTGTCTTATGACTCAGCACCAGACAATTCTCCTTAGCACAGAGGCAGAAAAGTCAAAGGCAGCAAGCCCATAGAACTTACAACAGTTCTCAGTCTTCCCCACAAGACACACAAAGCTGACAACCATGAAAATGTGTTGAGGGGAGGGGATAATGACTTGGGGTTTTCAGTGCCTGTCCAGATCACTGAAATACTCTGTAAATTGTACCATTAGATGAATAAATTATATCTTCTGTGTTCATCACTGCATTATTTCAGTTGTAAACCTTAGCAGCATGGTGACTCTCTTCCAAGATAATGTCTGAAATAATGTCTTACTTTGATTTAGTTGTCTGTTGTTCTAATGTCCTGTGAGTCTATCTCTGCCAACTACTGCCGTCACCTAGCTACCTAGCTGTATATTATTTCAGTTCTGATAATTACTTTGTCTTAACTATGTTTTAATGCAGTATGCCAGCCTGGAATATTGTTCATGCATGGTGTGGAAAAGTAGAATCTACATGTTTATTTGTTTATTTATTAATCAAACTTGTGTACCACCACTCCACAAAGGAGCAGTTTACAATATGCATAAACAGTACATTACATTTAAAAACGAAGAGAGTTTCCAATCCACCAATTAACAGGATTCAAATGCCAGCAGGAAAAGATAAGTTTTACAAGCTCTACGAAAGAAAAGTAAATCTCGGAGGACTCGTGTTTCCATTGGCAAGGCATTCCAGAGGCAAGGTGCCACCACCGTGAATGCTCTACGCCTAGTAGCCATCATGTTCCCAGCTACTTGACTGTAGGAGACAAACAGAACCAACCTCTGACCTAAGGGAAACCCTCTGGGCTGTGGGAGGTAGTCCGATTCAAGAACATTGAATAGCCCTGAGGGAAAAAAGCTGAAAGATAGAAGCTGCACAACAGGAAATTGAGTTTCTTTTAAAAGTTACATGTGAACGAAGCATGTTGGACTGAAGTTTTTCTTTGCTGTCTAACTTGAGAGGACATCCAAGGAAGTTAGGAACCAAAAATTCCCTTTCTGGATTCCTCAACCTGCAGCCACTTACCAGAACACTTCCAAGGCCTGTATCCTGATACCACTTATGAAAACAAAAACTGAAGCCATTTTCCATAGCTGAGTTATCTATAAGTTTAAAATAAAAGCATTTTTCTCTATCTGAGAAGCTCTGAGTGTGCTTGAGAGGTAATGCAAATGGAGCATTAGATGCACCACTGCAATGAAGGACATGGACTTTATGACACACGGTGATTCCAAAAATCAAGTTCATTTCTGCTGATTTTAAATTTCTCATAGATTTGGCTATAAGAATACCACTGTATATTATAACCACCAGAAATCAAGTCCTTATTTGTTTAATTCTTTGTCGATGACAAACAGTACACTGTTCATAACTAACCTGTAAGTGCATACCCAAGGGGGTTGTTTGAAGGATATCGTTATGATTGGTTTACTCACAAACCCTGCATGATTAAAGCTGAACACATCTGAAAAGTCTGTAGATTATTATAGTAATATAAAACATGTAGAAAATCAGATGTACAACCCAGTAATGATCCATGATGTAACAAAACAAGTTGGCAATACTTCCAACTCTGTTTAAACTGAAAAAAGCTGTTTAAAAATTAGTTCTGTGTAAAAATGCAGTGAAGGGTTAAATTTCTACACAATGATCACAAGCTTAAAAAAAAGATTTAGCAATTGCTGTACTAACCAGTACAAAGCTAGGAGCTGATTTCTTCCAGCTTGCCATCTGGAGTAGTGATTGCAAGCACAATAAATTTGCTTGGAATGACCAACCAAGAACACATCCAAGCATTATCCACTGATAGACCAAAAAGCAATCTCGTTCACTTTAAATTGTTTTTTAGTATCTTCTGTTATCAGCCGCAGCTTTTCCTAAAAGTTGGCTGGACTTGAAAACAACCAATGAAATTGGCAAGGAAACTCAAACTACAAGACAATTAATTGCATCACTGAGATTTAAAAAAATAGAGATGGGTGATAGCAAGATTATTTATATACCAAGTAACAACTTAATAAAGCACAAATAAAACACAGACAAGCCAAGTGTTTGAAACAAATCTTCTTTTCTCTTTAGTAAAGTTCAAGAAAACATAAGTCAGACAAGGCAAAACAAGACTCGAGACTCTCAAAAGACTGAACATGTCAGCATCAGAGTGCCATGTAACATAATCTTGGACTAAGAAGCAAAACTAATCATCATTTCCGATATGAGTTATATTACAAAACAGCTGGCAGCCTTGTCATCAGTTCAAAAAGATGGCAGCCTTTCCTGGTCTTTAATAGCTTAGGAACAGGTTTTGTTGCTCATAGCATGTCCAGAGATTAATGTAAATGTAATATCTTGCCAAAACTGATAGCAAAATCTACCAAGTTAGATAATTCACATGTAGCTTTGCAATAAAAGAAGACCATTACATGCTTGTCAGTCATTTAAATGGGGTCAAATATGTAATGTTCCACTGGTGGCTTGTAGATAACAAAGGGCCCAAAAACCTATGATGAAAGTAAAGGCTGCCTGGGAAGTTTTAATTAGATAACAGAGAAATAATATTGCAACTAAAAATAGAATGTTATATATGTTTAAATAGCGTGGAAATAGAACAACTTTTTTGTTTATCATGTATTTTAGCATACATCTTTTACTTTTCTTTTTTCTTTTGGTGCCATGTCCAAACTATTTTTGCGTGTTGAATTTGAGGTGCCTATAAAGCTAGCCCTAAATTCTGTGGTGGAGCAGTTGCGCCTTTCCTCTCAAAACAGGGTTATTCTTAATTATTCGTGTTTATTGCTTTTCTTCTTTTGAGAAGGAGATTAGATTTCCATAGCTGTCAAATAGACATTGTAAACCTATTAATGAGAGACCTCCAAGTCACTATGTAATTGATAGATGTCTTCAAGTCTTGCAAACTCAGAGCCATAGCTTCTTTGACTGGGGACTCCATCCCACAAGGGAGGGGAATTGTGCAGAATTGTCTTCTTTGCATGTCATTCTGACTTAAAAGAAACTGAAGAGTTATTCTATTTACTCTAATATTAATCTTTATTGTCTGAATGAACGACTTTGCCAAATGACGGTGCACATTACATTCGCATCATATGGTGATCTTAGTGCTGAGACAAAGACAAATAGGATGCGGCTTCGGAAGTACCCGGAGCTCCTGTTCAGGGACTAATCTCTAATTTAATGGCCATGGCTCAATACTATGTCAACCTGGGATTTGTTGTTTGGTGAGGCATCAGGGTTCTTTGGCAGAGAAAGCTCAAGGCCTTGCAGAACTACAGCCCACATAATTGATTGATTGATTGATTGATTGATTTTATTATTTATGAGTTGCCCTCCACGTCAGTGCTCCGGGCGACTTACACATAAAACACATAAAAGAGTTCAATAGTTAAAAGCTAAAAGAATAGGAAGATTAATTAAAATAGTTCCAGTAACTCAGGCTAAGTCTGGAGGGTGTCCTTAGCCGTACGCCTTTCGGAAGAGCCAGGTCTTCAATGCGGTCAGGAACTGGGGCATGTCCCGGATAGCTCTCTGATCCGCCGGCATCAAGTTCCAAAGAATTACATAGCATTGAACAAAGACAATTAAAGTAGATTCATTCTACATAATAGATGCATGCCATGGTTTTCCTTTCCATTGCTGAATACTTTTGTGTTCTAACACTTTTGCTTTTAAAGATATAATTCTAAGCAGACAGTAACTGTAATGCATGATTTTTTTGACCAAATAACAAATAGCAAATCTTAACTATTTTCAAAATAACAGAATTTGGAGGCCCCAATATTTTCTTAGAATAAAGAAAAGGAAGCATTTTGCAGTTTATACCATCTTTATGAAAAAATTGTTCTTGTAAGGCCTTGTTATGGTGGGCTACTTAAACTGAATGTTTGGGTACATAAATAGTAAATCACTGAATGTTAGATACAGGGAATGACTGGAGAAGACTTCCACCTTCACTTTTGGTTCTACACAATCTTCACAGAGTAGTCAAAATCAATCACAGTCAGTATAGCAAATGATTCTATTTTAGCACTTCAACCAGACAATGGGATTTGCCCGGCCAACTTGACATTTTGACATGTTTAATCTTCTCTCAATGCTTATACTTGTTTCTAATGGCTATATTTATGGCTGAAAAGTTGGACTGTTGCATGTAGGGCGAGATAAGGCACTGGCATACAATTTTTCACCTGTTCAGTTGTGCTTAAATAAAAACTATTCTCACTACTTACCCTCAATAAATGTTTGTTGCACACCAGAGCTGGGAAAGCACCTCTGAACCCAATACCACAGACTAGAGTTCTTTATAAGCAAGCAGATTATTGAAGAATAAAAATAACTTCAGCAAAAGAATAAAAAGGTTCAAAAGTAGTATAGAACATTGTCCACAAAAAAGTCACTTAAACATGGGAAGCAATACTCCAAACATCAAGTTTAGGAAACAGAAATGTCCAAAAACCATGACAAGATTCCAAGGTAACAAGAGTCTGTGAGTCCAAAATGATCCAGAAACACAAAACCAAAGACACATGAAAATACAGGAACAAAACTTAATCATTGAATCTAAGGCATGAAAAGTTACAGGAATATCATTAAATCCAAGGCACAAGAAACTTTAAAACAAGACAGGAATTACTGTCTAAGCTAAATGTTGGTTCCTCTTAAAGCACAAGCACAGTTGCCCTCATATATAGTCAAAAAGCCATGCCTTTTCCCTTGAGAAACCTTGGGGGGCACCCTCTTTTTCATTAATCTTTGAGAGTGCACCCCCCCATCCAGATGTTTTGTTGACTACTCTGGTGCCTAACAAAGTAGGTCTTGTCCTCCCCTGGATCACCAATTACCACATTCCTTTCACATTCGGACCTTGACTCCTTTGAGAACCCAGACTCTTTCTCTGTCTGTACAGGCACATCTAATGCAGGCTTGACCATCCCAGAATGCTCAGCTCCATCATGGCTATTTATTTATTTGTCACGTTTCTATACCGCCCCTCTCAGCCCGAAGGCGACTCGGGACAGTTTACACAGGCAGACTCTGCCCTCAATACAACACAGCAACAAGTCAACCCCCAGAAAAACATATAATAACAATTTAACAATTAAAAACATACAATTGCAGCCTCAGCGTCATGTTGAAATCAGTTTCCATCGCATCGTCGTCATTCCATATATCTCATTAAGCCTTATATTTCATCAGCCTGCTCAAATAGCCAGGTCTTGACTTTCTTGCGAAATGTCAGGAGGGAGTGGGCCGATCTGATGTCTTTAGGGAGGGCGTTCCAAAGCCAAGGAGCCACCACTGAAAAGGCCCTGTCTCTCGTCCCCACCTGTCACGCCTGCGAAGAAGGCGGGACCGAGAGCAGGGCCTCTCCAGATGATCTTAAACATCTCGATGGTTCATAGGGAGAGATGCGTTCGGACAGGTAAGTTGGACCCGAACTGTTTAGGGCTTTAAAGGCTAAAGCCAGCACTTTGAATTGTGCCCGGTAGCAAACTGGCAGCCAGTGGAGCTGGCACAACAGAGGAGTTGTGCGCTCTCTGAATGGCGCTCCTGTTATCAACCTGGCTGCTGTCCGTTGGACTAGTTGCAGCTTCCGAACAGTCTTCAAAGGCAACCCCACGTAGAGAGCATTGCAGTAATCTATACGGGATGTAACCAGAGCATGGACCACCGTGGCCAAGTCAGACTTCTCAAGGTACGGGCGCAGCTGGCGCACAAGTTTTAACTGTGCAAATGCTCCCCTGGTCACCGCCAAAACCTGGGGATCCAGGCTCAGCGATGAGTCCAGGATCACACCCAAACTGCGAACCTGCGTCTTCAGGGGGAGTGTAACCCCGTCCAACACAGGCTGTAACCCTATGCCCTGTTCGGCCTTTCGACTCACCAGGAGTGCCTCTGTCTTGTCTGGATTCAATTTCAATTTGTTCGCCCTCATCCAGTCCGACACAGCGGCTAAGCACCGGTTCAGGACCTGAACAGCCTCCTTAGTAGCAGGTGGGAAGGAGTGACAGAGTTGGACATCATCTGCGTACAGATGACACCACACTCCGAAACTCCGGATGACCTCCCCCAGCGGCTTCATGTAGATGTTAAACAACATGGGAGATAATATTGAACCCTGAGGAACCCCACAAGACAATGGTTGTGGGGTTGAACAGGTGTCTCCCAATAACACCTTCTGAGATCGGCCCTCCAGAAAGGACCGGAGCCACTGCAAGACAGTACCTCCAAGCCCCATCTCTGTGAGGCGTCCCAGAAGGATACCGTGGTCAACGGTATCGAAGGCCGCTGAGAGGTCCAGCAGAACCAACAGGGACACACTAACAACACCCTCCTGTCTAAAATCCCAATTTCTAGACCCCTGTGAGTCTGCAGGAACTTGGTCATTTGACACTGAAACCTCAAGCAATGGAACATATTTAGGCTGAACCACCACCATGTTTTAGCTTTGCACAGGATACAACTTCAGATCTCCATATGAAATTATTCCCAATTTGAACTTTGAGGCAAAATTGAAGGTTATTCAGGTTAACAACATTTCTCAGAAGAAAACTTTGCACAGAGTCCTTTTTCCACAAAATTAAGATCAAATTAGGCAGACCCTGTTCAAACATAGAAATGTGGAGAAACGTTGGTATTTTTTCTCTGATTATCATGTTTCAATATAAGTTATCAAAGGGGTGCTATATATTCATCCATGCAACGAGTAGAGATGTGCATGAAACATACAATTTGGTCTACAACCCAATTGGGAAAAGAAGCCTGCTATGCCTTAAATTATACCCAAATCAGAAAATCTATTTGAAATCAAGAAATGTCTATAACTGATTTTCATTCTTCAGAAATGAACAAAATTCTAAAGGTATACTTGCCATTTTGAAAGGAACAATTTTGGCCCAATCAATGTATATGTTTAATTTTTAAAAAGTCTTTGAAGTCTTAAAATTTAAAATAACTTTTAAATATTATTTCCTGGGGGAAGACAATGGAATTTGCAGGAATAGTTGTACCTTTTAAAGGGAACAAGCCTGACAGGTTACAGAAGAGTACGTGCTTTACCCTGAGGTCTTTTTGAGTTGTTAAGAAAAAACATACAGAATGGAGAAGGTCCTAATGAATGAGCATGAAACATTTCAGCAATGGTGAATAGTTTTAAGTAAGGGGGATTCACTTTCCCATCCCTTTCTCCTATAGGGTTTTTGGCAATTAGTACAAAAATTATATACAACCTCTTCACATGACCTATAGGGCCGTGCCATTACACCGACAGTCACCAGTGAAAAGGAAAGCACACGGGATGCCTCCTGGTACCCTTGCACCCTCCCTACTTTCCCATCACATGGTGGGGATGGGACAGGACACGTTGTCACCCTGTCCCTATCAGATGAGAGAAAGGATAGCAATGCTCATTGCCCCACCACCCTTTCGCCCCATTATATGGGGGAAAGGGGAGGAAAGGGCAGGTAGCTCCATTGGAGCAACCCGAAAAACTCTTTTCTCCCCGTGGTGGAGGAAGTGCATTCTGATATTTCCCCTCCACTTTGGAAGGAATGTGGGTGGGGCCTGCAGGGCATCATGGTGCATGGCAGGCCCCATCCAAAACCTGGCTAAAAGCGGCAAAACGGAACTATTTTGCCTCATGTGAATAGTTCTATATTTGGCAGAGGTGTCTCTAAACAACAACAACAACAAACCCAATCCTACCCTGACTTACTTTAGAGTAACTCCCACTAAACTTAATGCTGCTTACTTAATAGATGTGTAATTGCTGCAGGATTAATTTAAATTCATTTTCATCAAATTTGTAATAATTTCTACACAGAGACATAAACCTTATGTGTAAGCTATCCTTCTACTAACTCTTCAGTTGGTTAAAGTGCTTAATATTCAAAATTCAAAAATCTGTCAACAGGGAATCAGAGTAAAGAATATCTTGTTTTGATGCAAGCTAATGAAAGTTTTATAAACAATAATCAATGCTTTCATCATGATAACAATAGTACTGGCTTATCTTCTTGATTTTGTTTATGTGGCTCACTGGAACTAATAGAACATTTCTATACCCTATTAGTTTCTTATAGACATTCATTTAAAAACACATAGGAGCGAATAGGGTAGCAATGAAAACAATCAAAATTAGAAAAATAATTCATTTGTAATATCAGTAGACATAAAGACAGTCAACATATTCATAATAGTGTGCTTACAATAGCAATAATCACATACATAGTAGTAATACACAGAGCAAGTATTGATGTATATGCACAACCTTCCACACACGTGGAGCCGCTACTCACAGTATTGCAAAAATCAATAAGGCAAATGCCTATGAAAGTCCCCGAAGGATAATCCTGGAGGTGCACTGAGTAAGGGATGGAGGCTGGCTCACGAAGATATAGGGGTGGGGCAATAGTCCAGTGGAAGGAGGGAAGAGATGATAGGAAGCCCAAATCGGGAGAATCACATAAAGATATCCCGCTAATGGCGCAAGCAAGCGCCCGTCTGCAACACCAGGCTGCGCACAATGGCGTCTCGCTATGTATTCTGGTAACTGTAGTCGCTGGTGTGTTGGCGAATGCCGGCGGGAGGTCAATCTGGAGGCAGGTGAGGGCTGTGTTACAGCGAACACAGTCCCTCCGAACGGGGCCCCAGTAGGGGCGTTCCGTATGGGTTGCCTGGCGGCGTGAGCTCTTTCCAGAGGCCGGCTACGGGCGGTTTCGTCAAAGACTTCCTCAGAGGCTGTGTAATTAACAACAAGGTGGCGTCCTCGCACTCAGATGAGCAATCTATACAATATAAAGAAATCATAACGTAGTATAATACCACTATCAACGGTGCTAGGAAACAAGGGGGAAAACATGCCAAAATATTTAACATATAGTGTCTTCCAAGTTACACGGAGGACGGACCATTCCATCCGGGGAAAATGGTAAAGGATTGGGAGCAGCAGGGACCACCATATAGTAATTAGATCAGGGAGGTAAATTACTTATTGAGTAAAGCATTAATGCTGAGTGGATCGTTTAATCCTCCAAATTGTTTTTCTGATGACAGCTGTATGATCCAGAATGTTTCCCTCCTTCTGAGTAGACCAATAAGGTCAGAATGTGGAGGTCCCTGTACTTTTTCAAGTACTTCAATGCCAATTTGGTCAAAGGAGTGACCTAGTTCTGTGCAATGTTGGTAGAGGGTAGAGTCAGTGGCCTTTAAATTCTTTGTGTTCCAATTCTAGACTTGTGTTCCAAAGATCTTTCTCTGAGACTTCTTGAGCTGTATCCAATGTACTGTTTTTTTTGCATTTGCATTCTAACAAATAAATGATTGCTGAGGTCTGGCAATTTGCATATGATTTAAGTTTGAACACTCTGTTATTACTGCTACTGGTGACAGTTTTGGATTGGCGTATGTTCCTACAGATGCTGCATTTGCCACAAATGTAGGTGCCAACCATGAGGGCACTCTTAAGTTTGGGCTGGAGTAAATCAGTGTGAGAGAGTATGTCGCCTATATTTTGTGTGCGTTTGTGGGCTGTCATTGGAGTCTGTTCTAAGCCTTGCACATGCTAAATTAGGGGCCAGTAGCATTTGACTATTTGTTCAATTTGATGTTTGTGGGGGCTGAGGGTGAGGGGCCAAATTATGCGTTTGTTATCTGTTTGAGGCTTGGATTGGAATAGGGTAGCTCTATCTGTATGTTCAGCTCTTATTTTGGCTCTCCTCGGGACAGTGTCTGGGTAACCTCTAAGGCTCAAATTGTATAACAGTTTGTCTGCTTCTTCTGTATAGTGTGTCCTATTGGTACAGTTACGTTTAAGTCTCAGTAGTTGGGCAAAGGGCAGGTTATTTTTAAGACTATGAGTGTGGAAGCTCCTGTAATGTAGAAGGGAATTTTTCTGTATAGGTTTCTGGAAGTTTCTCACTGCTACTTTAGAGTGGGTTATATAGGTTGTAACATCCAAGTAGTTGATCTGGTGGTGGTCAAAGGAAAAGGTGAAAGAAATGGCCTCATGCCAGGAGTTCAGCCATAGGCCAAATTCCTCCATGTTAACATCTCCTTGTGTGATAAATTAAAGATCATCAATATATCTATAACATTTACGAATCTTGGGGACTAAGGCACTACCTGGGTCAGTGAGCACTTTCTTTTCTAGATACATCATAAAAATGTTGACAATTGTTGGAGCAACACTGCTCCCCATGGCCACACTGTCTAACTGCAAGTAATAATGACCATTGAACATAAAATAATTATAGTCGAAGACTATGTCCAGCAACTCCATTAAAAATGGGTAGGAGGATCTTGGTTAGATCTTGTGTCCAGTAGGTCCATCACAATGCTGCATGCTAGTTCTAGTGGCACGTGAGTGTATAATGACACCACATCCGCAGTGATTAAGTAGTCATTTTTATATGTCTTGAAACCCTCAATTTTATTAATGAAGTCCCTGGTGTCTAAAATGAATGTAGGGGTATCTACTGCGAAGGGATGTAAGAGGTCCTCTAGGTATTTTGAGATGGGTTCTAATAAGCTGGACACAGCCGACACGATGGGCCTGCCCACCGGGGGGCGTTGGGGTTTATGAATTTTAGGGAGAGTGTGGATGATTGGAATTCTAGGTGAGGTGTTGATCAGGTATTCTGCTACATTTTCTGTGATGTAACCCATGGTTTCACCTTCATGCACAATGGAGGCAATGGTAGAGGCAAATTTCTTGGTGGGGTCTCTGTCTAGTAGTTTGTAGAATTTGGGATCCGATAGTTGTCGCATGCATTCATTGATGTAATCAGAACGATTCATCAAGACTATCCCTCCCCCTTTATCTGCTTTTTTCCAGACCAGTTCAGGGTTGGAACCTAATTCCCTGAGTTTGTCGATTTCGGCAGTAGAGAGGTTGCAGTGTCTCTTATCTGTGGTGTGATTAATCTTAGAAACTTCCCTTAGTAAAGTATCCTCAAAGGTTCTAAGGTTGTTGGATATTAGAGTGGGAGTAAATTTACTGGGCACTTTAAAAGAACAATGAGGCCTAGTGTAAGGGTTAACAGGTTGTTTATTGGAGAAAAATTCTTTAAGTCTAATCGTACGAAATAATCCTGCAAGGTCTTTGCGTATATCCAAGTCCACGCAGCAAGGCGTAATGACAAATGAGAATCCTTTGCTCACTAGAGTACATTCCTCTTCTGTGAGTTGATAATTAGAGAGATTGAAAACTAGGTTGGGGCCTTTTTGCCTCGGGCCTGTCAAAAATTTCGTTTCTGTTTGGGGGGGGGAGCTTTTTGGTTGGGGGTCTTAGTCCCACTTCTTAATTGGTAGTGGCCAGATGTACTGGCTTTGGGTTGTTCTGATTCTGCTCCACTACTGTCACCTAAATCTCCAGAATTAACTGATTCCCTTGAAAAATGGACCTGCCTGTTGGAGTTTAAGTTGGATTTCTTCTGCCACTTAAATATTTTCCCTTCTTTGTAATCTGTTTCATCCCTTTTCAGTTTTGAGAGTTTATATTTTCTAGTATCCTCATACAGTTTCTGGCAGTCAAGTTGGATTTTGTCCAAATCAAGCTTGTTACTGGGGATATCTAGGGTGGATTTTAATTCAGCGATCTCTTTCTCCAGCTGGTCACACTCAATCGTGGCCCTCTTAATAATTAATACCAAGAGGTCACGTGAACATTTTTCAACTATTGCAGTCCAAGACTTACTGAAAATAGTGTCAGTTTCATACATGCCTGGGGGGACATGTACCCTCAGGCCTCTGGGTACTAGGGCTCTTCTAACATATTCAGATAGAGAGGAGGCTGTAAATTTTACACTCACTAGTCTCATTTCCTTCAAATAAACATCGTCCAGAGATGGTTCTAACTCAGCATTGACCTCATTGGAGGCTGCTTCACCAGGTTGAAAATCCTTCCATCTCTGGATGGTGGACTCAATCTCCTGTTCATTGAAAGAACTTACAATCTCATAAGCAGTGCTATCTTCCATCATAGGCCCAACGAATAAATCATGATACACTAGAAACAACAATGGGCTACACCATAGTAAACACGTAGGAGCGAATAGGGTAGCAATGAAAACAATCAAAATTAGAAAAATAATTCATTTGTAATATCAGTAGACATAAAGACAGTCAACATATTCATAATAGTGTGCTTACAATAGCAATAATCACATACATAGTAGTAATACACAGAGCAAGTATTGATGTAAATGCACAACCTTCCACACACGTGGAGCCGCTACTCACAGTATTGCAAAAATCAATAAGGCAAATGCCTATGAAAGTCCCCGAAGGATAATCCTGGAGGTGCACGGAGTAAGGGATGGAGGCTGGCTCACGAAGATATAGAGCAAACTCGGGGGGGGGGGGGGATCAATGTAAAATCTGAGCATTCATGAATGAAAGTGATCTTCAACAGCATAAAGGTTCTGTCTGGAATGCTAGAGTTCTGATGGCTCATTTGCATATGCAAGCCATCACTTTTTAATCCAAGTGATAGAGTAAATATAATATCAGGGCCCTTCCACACAACCATACAACCCAGAATATCGAGGCAGAAAATCTACAATATTTGCTTTGAAATTGATTATCTGAGTCCACACTGCCATATAATCCAGTTCAGTGTGGATATAGCTGCGTGGAAGGGGCTTCAGTGTGAAGGCATCAACCTGGGCTTTCCACATCAAATCCTATGACTCTGCTTTGCTGTTGAGGAGAAGCAGAGATTTTACCTCTATCTACCAGGAGCACATGGCAGCCTGATTGCAATGATACATAGTTAGCTAAAACAGGATTAGAGGCTGTAATTAATGCTGTTACATTGGAGTGGTCTAGTAGGGAAATCATTATAATGTGTTACCAAGAGATGTACTTCTGTGGAGTTTTACTCTTCTGGACCAATGATGTTCTCAAGGTCTGGGACCTCTAGCCAAATTACATTGACCTGATTGAAGAATAGACCATTCATTCACTTCGGCCCTTAATGATTTTTCTTCTTGAGACTATAAATTAGACTGGTACAAAATGACACCCTCAAGCTAGCTAATGTTAATGCTCCTTTGTAAGAGAAATGCTGGAAATTAACCGTCCTGCACTTATTAATGAAGAAGAATAAGGTTGGCTAAAACAGAAATAAAGAATTTTTAAAAGCCAACCTCTATGCATACATATAGGGGTTCCCTGCTGAAGTTTGGTGAATAGGGCCATATTAAATAAAGGCAAAGTCCTTCAGCTTTCTGCAAATCATAAATGCAAAACCTACTCTACATTTCAATATCATTGGAATACACTCCTTTTTATCTTCTTATATCCTCAAGGACCCTAGGGTTATTTTATTGTCAAAGGAATATAGGAATTAAAAATTATTTCATGACTTTGTAGATGAAATCAGAGGGCCATGTTAGCATCTACCAGAGGGCAGAATAAGACAAGACACTTTGCAATGTCCTGCTATTAAAAGCATATCTAAGCTTGACCTCCGAAGGAAACAAAGGGACAAAAACCAATGTGTTTGCATTAAACTTCCTGGCCTTCAACCAGTTCTCAACCTGTTAATCTAATCATCCACACAGTGAAACTGGTTGCTCTCAAACCAATTCAAATTTGCATTAAAATGTCAATGCAGATGTGTCCTTAGATAGCGTGGTGAGAATGAGGTATTACTTCTCCTTCTCAGATTTACCCTTAAAGCTCCATTTTTTCTTGACCTGTCTTGCTTAGTCCTCCTTCTCACTTTTATATTGACTTCACCCACCCATTCTGTCTGTCTTAAGTTTCTTACCCTTCTTTCTTTTTTCTCTATTTTGCTGCTCTTTCTTCCTCAATTTCTACTTCTTCCCGATCATCTTGCCCCATTCATCTTTTATTGCCTCAGTTAGCATCAGATAGCTAAGTTTCTGAATCCAAACCCACTCTCAGGTGCTCCCAATCCATTTCTAGGTCTCCATGGAGCTGTCAGAGATAGACACTGGGATTGTCTAAATATCATCTATGTGCTTTAACATTGATCCATGGCCTCTTCTTCTATTCATTTAATGCCCCCATTTAATCCTCTGTTCTATTGTTGAGAATTCATACACAGTACCACTTTATATGCCCTATGCAGTGTTCATTCAAATGTCAACCATCAAGCAATTGGTTGTTTCTCACAAATAAACTATCTCAATCTCCTGAAGTCCATCTGTATGCTATTCAGCTAAAAAAAAAGAAAGACATTATAGTCCCATAACATAGTTAAAATGAACAGCATGAACTTTAGCCTTTATACAGAAGCATGACTAAATTGAATGCTGAATGTTAAATATTAAGAATTTGATGCTCAGATACAGATAGGAAATCTGAAGAACCATTTAATGGAATAGTAGCTGAGTCTTCTTAGTAACATCTTTAGCTGAGATGCACTTTAATAGTGCCACTAAAAGTCATGTTTTAATCCAGTAATTCAGCTATAATAGCAAAGTGGCTTGGAAATTTAAAATATATTCATATGCTCATTCCATAAACCTTTAAAGTGAAGAATCTTCAGTTTCATTCATCTAGCAGTATGCAAGGCAAGTAGTGGGCAAAATTATGTATCTAATGATGTTAAACACAAACTATTCTTTAAGAAATACAATTGCAGACATGATTCCTGAAATACCTCCATAATTGAAAGACTGGGCCAACTTGTCATCAGTCAGAAGAAGACCATTACTTCAGGAGGTAGATACAAGGTGGTGGTGGTATGTTGTCAGTCTTTAAACCTTTTCTTCACAGTTGTTCTGCTCTGTCACACAACCTGTCTTTGTTTCCCTAAACTAGACTGATATCTCCTGTATATTGGAAAATAGCATTCCATCACTTGTCTTAAAGTAAGGTTAAGCGGCTTATCCAGCTGCTTCCTACCAGAAGAATAAGAACAAGTTAATGTCACTTTGTGCCATTGTTACAACCCCCTCCCCCATATCTTGAAATATCTTCTTGATCCCAAATTCAAAATGTTTAGTAGAGAAATAAAATGAGCTCAGAATTTATTATAAAAATATATGAAACAGATTGACTTGCAAATACGGAAGATTCTATAACACCTCATCATTAGGGGTGCTATGACATGTGTTCTTCAAATGTAGAGGAAAGAGGGGAAATGGGAGCATACAAAAGTGAAGATGTACAAACACAGACGAGCTGCAGATTGACTGAAGCAGGGAGATACACGTTACATATAAACTTCAGATATGCAAACTAAAAAGGAGGAAGGAATATTTGAATATAATCAAAAACATGTTTTTCAGGTGACAAGAAACCCTGAGGAAAAGAATCCTGAACTGATTAGAATGTTTTCAGCTTGATATTTAGCCTGTGAAAAATTTGCACATGGTGGTTTTGTACAGAAAACAGCATTTTGTGCCTGGAAAGTTTAGTATTCTTTGCAGAAAGAGCTATGATTGAAGTTTTGTTCTGATAAAATTCACAAATGGTTGTCTTGCATAGAATGCAAATCATTGCAGGGTGTTGGGGTTAATTTCCATAAAAGGAAAAGGCATTCAAAAAAGTAAAGCAGCAACAACAGCAGTAGCAGCTGTTCAACAGATCAGAAGCTTCTAGTGCTAGCAATAGAGTCATTCTGCCTAAGTAATTCAGGAGCAAAGTCAAACTTTAAAACTTATTAAAGACTTTATTCAAAGAGCTACATATTAGGCTTGGTTTAGAATCCTAAAATCGCAATTCTAAAATCAAATGGGGGGGGGATTTTTTTTTGATTAGTATATCAAATACTTACAAAAATTTTTGCAAAAAGTGCTAAAATGTAACTTAATTACTTACGAAATTCTAAATTGGTTCTAAAGTCAAAAACAGTCAAAAATCAATGGGGGAACATTCCCCTTAAACTGTAGATGTATAACATAAATAGAAGAGCTAGCTACTAGCTCTCAGTACAATTGTGACCTTCTCTACCCTCCTCTTTCATTCCTTCCTTTGCTCTTTGGTTCCCCATCCCTTCTTTTCTCTTTCCTTCCTTCCCTCCCCCCTTCTCTACTTCTTCCTTTGTCTCCTTCCTTCCTTTGTTCACGTTTTATTTCCCTAATAGCAATTAAACAGAAAGATATATGTATAATATATAGACTTTCTGCTGTGCTTTCTGCAACCGAACTTGCCTATCTCAGATTGGCCTCTTTAGTCATCAGCGCTTGTAAAAAGCGTGGGATGAGTCCTTCCTGAATCTTCGTTCGTGAAGTAATGCCGAGAGAGAGATATGTATTAATGCAGTGGTTCCTCATGTTGTGGTGACCCCCATCCATATTTTCGTTGATACTTCATAATTTTGTTACTCTTATGAATTCTAATGCAAATATCTAATATGCAGGATGTATTTTCATTGTTACAAATTGACCAAAGTTAAAGCACAGGGATTAATCACAAAAACAATATGTTGGGGAAGGATGGACAACGGATGATGGGATTTGCAGTACCTTCGACCAATTCAGCTCTGACTTCCACAGCTGAGACCCCATGAATGACAGACCTGGACTAAACTTGGCACACAGAACCCCCATGACCCACAGAAAATACTGGAGGGGTTTGGGAGGAATTGACAGTGATTTAGGGAGATAACTCTGAACCCAAACAATCCTGGATCAGGACCAAACTTGGCATGAATACTCAATATGCCCAAATGTGAATGCAGATGGAGTTTGGGGAAAATAGACCTTGACATTTGGGAGTTGTAGTTGCTGGGATTTATAGTTCACCTTCAATCAAAGAGCATTCTGAACTCCACCAATGACAGAATTGGGCCAAACTGGGATCCCCGCTCTGCCGGCGCCCTCGCTCACCCCCTCTCGCCTCTCTCTAGCCTCGATGCATGGATCAAGGCTAGAGAGAGGCGAAAAAGCGAGCCCCTTTCCCAGCTGAAATATAAGCCGACCCAACCCTGGGTCGGCATATTTCAGCTGAAAGCCGCCCGCCTCTCCGCCCTCTCTCTAGCCTGGATCCAGGCTGAGAGAAGCAGAGGGGTGTGTGGCCTCTTTTCCAGCTGAAATATAAGCCGACCCAACCCTGGGTCGGCTTATATTTCAGCTGGAAAGGCGCCCCGCGCGCCTCTCTGCTTCTCTCTAGCCTGGATCAGGCTGAGAGAAGCAGAGAGGTGCGCGAGCCTCTTTTCAGCTGAAATATAAGCCGACCCAACCCTGGGTCGGCTTATATTTCAGCTGGAAAGCGCGCGCGCGCCTCTCTGCTTCTCTCTAGCCTGGATCCAGGCTGAGAGAGAGGCGGAGAGGCGCGCGGCGCTTCCAGCTGAAATATAAGCCGACCCAGGGTTGGGTCGGCTTATATTTCAGCTGGAAAGGCGCGCCGCGCACCTCTCTGCTTCTCTCTAGCCTCGATGCATGAAGGCAGAGCAACAGGGAAGAGAAGGAGAAGGGGGGGAAGCCTGGAGGACTACAGTTCCCAGAATGCATTGCCTAGCAGCAGAGTCACTTCCAGTTCCCCATAGAAATGTGGGAAAAAGAAGAAGCTTACTGAAGGCGGGAAGGAAATGAGCGGGAGAAGACAAGACAGGGAGAAGTGAGTACTACAATAATTAATTAATTAATACTTTAGAACTTCTAACGAACTTAACGCATATTGTTGACCTGAAGGACCGTAAAAGGAAGTCTACTTCCTGGTTCACGACAGCGAGCCGTAAAACAACAAAAGTCCCATTAATTACGAATTTCTAACGAATCAATTAGATTTCCGTTTCAATTTTAGCATGCCTACTACATATCTATATAGAAAAATTTACAGGGTCTATCTATTTATCTAACTCACTCACTCACTCACTCACAGCAGACATCATATCTCTCCATGTTCACAGGATAATAACAAAATAGAGGACTCAGAGGCTATCCATGTGCTCAGAAAAGGATGTGTGTCCATGAGAATTATCAATCTAACTAGCAAAGTCATAGAAGAAGAGAAAGGAAGGTTGACAGACAAAGAGACCAATGGGGGAAGGGCTTTTCCCTGCCAACTAACTTGTCCGCCTAGCTAAGTCCTTGATGAGGCCTACAACCTTGTACAGGATGTGGTTGTAAAGGTTGTGGTCCAACTCAGAGAAGATACATTTTCATAGCCTCCATGGTTGAGGGGGGACAGGAATTTTTGAATGTTGAACAGACTGCCAGAATGTGGCACATGATGGGGTCAGAGCTTGAGGCTCTCTCACATACTGTACCTTTTTGGATCAACACAGTGTGGGATCAAACCTTGCTCAGGAATTATATCTGAATTGTTCTTTACTGCTATTTGATGTACGATATGAGATTGGCAGAGCAGAAAGTGTAAGTGATTGTGAGTGACAGCATTTGTGTGATTTGGGGTATTACTCAACTCAACTTTATTTCTTATGAGTCGCCCTCCACTAAGGTGCTCTAAGCGACTTACACAGTTAAAATAAACAGGTTACATAGTCACAGCTTGATAATTAACAATCATAGGCTCTTCTGAAGAGCCATGTCTTGAGTGCCCCTAAAAATGTATGTAGATTGGGCACATCTACATACATTTTCTTTGGTCTGTCGTTAGGGAGTTCCACAAGATTGGGGCTGTGATTGAGAAGGATCTATGTCTTGTGGACTCCAAATGAACCTCTCTAAGGCCAGGGACATAGAGAAGATTACCTTTGGGTCAATACAGACGTAATTTCTTTGATGTGATCAGTTTCCATATGGATGAAATGTGATTGCTGCAGTTATTTATATGAATTCAGTACATTGCTCTAAGGAATGCTTCTGAGGAAGCCGTGGAACTCCTGGCGAAATGGTTGAGATCCAAATAAAACCATAAGGCATCCAAAAGGAACAATTGTATCTACTATGTTTACACAGCAGCCAGCTTGAATTGCACTAGTTTGGGTACGCAGAACCGGATTAGCGATCTGAGGCAAACACTATTTTGCAGTCCCTGCAATCCGACCTCTCTTTGTTTCATATTGGATTACAAATGCAACCCAAGATGTAGAATCTTCTACAGGAGTCCTGTATTTCCTGCGTCTATATATTGGAATACACCCTGTTGATATATGTCCATTGCAATTAATACCTATAATCCTGAATTACATGGGAAATTGACCTCCGCAATCCTACTGTTAGTCGGACAAATACTGGATTATCGCATTTCGGACTCGCACGGTTTGCCATCACGCTAAGTACCTAGATATATTATCCTCTATAGTTTGTTTTATTCTGTGCAATGCTTGTATACTATATGTACAGAGTTTAATGCTTGCTATGCTGGTGTAATCTCATAAATGTTATATTTTTGATATGGTATTTATGTACGGTTGTTTACTATAGTATTAGGTTATACCTTGCTTAATCCTAGTCCTTTGTACATAGAGAAGATTCTCATGAGCTGACCGTGGCAGTTTCTGGTGGTGGAGTGGCATTAGACGGTCTCTTAGATGTGATGGACCCTGACCTCGAAAGGCCTCGAATGCTAGGACCAGAGTCTTATAGAGGACTCTGTGTTCAACTGGCAGCCAATGCAAGTGCTGCAGAGACGGCGTTATATGGCACCTCATTGATGTTTTTGTGAGGAGTCTAGTGGCTACATTTTGCACAATTTGGATCTTGCGAATTGCTGCTCGAGGTAAGCCCACATACAAAGCATTGCAGTAATCCAGCCTCGACGTAACCGTGGCATGGATTATCATAGCCAGTATTAGTCTCTGTGTCTGAAGCTGGATCTACACTGCCAAATTAAAATCCAAATTATCTGCTTTGAACTGAATTATGTGGCAGTGTAAACTCATATAATTCAGTTCAAATCAGATAATGTGGATTATCTGATTTGATAATCTGGATTATATGGCACTACAGGTCCAGCCTGAAAACAAGGGGCCTATTTCTTTTTTACTCCTTCCAAAATAAAAACCTACCCTAAAAAAACAACT
This sequence comes from Anolis apletophallus, assembly GCA_030556195.1. NCBI lineage: Eukaryota > Metazoa > Chordata > Lepidosauria > Squamata > Anolidae > Anolis > Anolis apletophallus. The sequence goes on from JARBWK010000007.1 coordinate 29,956,704, forward strand.
GAAAAGTATCTTAATTACTAGCAAAACCCCATCATATATACCAGAAAGCAATATTGCCTCTGTCATTCATGAACGATTACCCAACTCTCACTTTATTTAGAAAGAATGGGGAAGTATGTAAATCTGCATTGCTAGATGCTTTGTATTCTTTTCCACTGCATCATTTCCTATTCCTTGGAAAATAAATGCTATTTCCATCACCCAGTAACACCATAAAATACCGTGTTCTGCAATATTTGGGCACAAGATACATAAACAAAGTTCACCATGACCTTAGCTTGCTTCATTTCAACAGAGGAGTAATTGGAGGCTCTTAATTCTCTGCAGGTGCCAATAAAACAACATTTTATTCAGTAATGTCTGTCCCCACCCCTGGAAGTCAAAATGGTTTTCATTTGGCATTGGCATAATTCTTCTTAAAGTCGGTTGAATTGAAGGAGGAACATTAATTAAATCAAGTTTTACTTTGCCCACTTTTGGTGGCATATTTACCAGCTTTTTCTTGGGTCACATTTGCTGTCTTTAACACTTGTCTCAACTTTGTTCTCCTTCCTATTTTTTCCAGTGGAAAATCAATAAAAGCGGCAGAAAAGAAGTTTGCTTCCTCCTCCTTATGATTTCCTCTCACACATTTGTAAATGGCTATCATGTCTCCTGATGTTGTGCTATGATAAAAATATAGTATATTGTATACACATATAATATTGATAATATTATAATGTAATACAATATAATACAATATAATAATACAATATAGTAATAATATATTTCATATTACATGTAATATTACTAATAATCCATAATGTAATAAGTTTACTCAGAGAAAGGCGTTACATGTTAGTTTTTGGAATGAAAATTGCAAGATTTTTAACTGTACATTTTGTACACACTACACATACTATACATAATATTGTTGACAACACATAATAAATATATAAATATCCCACTAGCACTCAATGACAAGCATGCTCATTGTACAATCCAAAAAGTTAATCAAAACTGGCAAAAAATAAACACATGCCACAAAATGCTTGGTTTCAATGATCGGTACAATGCAATAAAACATTTTAAACAATTCTTTTTGTCATAAGAAGTGACAGCAATACAATAATCATGGTATTAAATTTAAAAAATCAACTTCATTTATAATTCAAGAAATAATCCAGTGTTCCTGCCACAGCCAAAGGCAAGAGAAACAACATTAGTGTTATTAAAAAGCATTCCCTGGAGATTGAATTGCTGAGATTCTTTTGATGTTCGTCTGCCAGTTAAGATGATTTGATGGTGGTAGTTTTACTGTCTTTTAATTACTTTCTTTAATGCATGCCTTTAAGCAGAGAATGAGACAAGTGTCACAAATAAAGTGAATTTAATATTCTTTGGCTCAACCAGCCCCACTGCATGGTTCTCCTAGGAATGCTTCCAGTCACATTCCACAATAGCTGGTGTAATGATGTTGATTATTTGTGTGTAAATGTTGTGTGACATGTGTTAAAATGTATGTTGTTTTGAATGTTCTATGGTTTGTTTCTGTGGGTGAAACAGAAGGGAGGCATGGCAGAAGCTTAGAAGAGCTGTCGCCATGGCAACCAGGGCTAGAGGCTAGTAGAATGTTCAGGTTTGAATTCTACAGTTGGAAGAGAGCGGGAAGCCAACTGCCAAATGAGAGGGGGAGGAGTTATGTTCTAGTTGAGAGTGTCCTAAGGACTGAAAGAGAACGGTCCAGTGTTAGTGTGTGTCTTAAGGTCTGCTAGTGAGCAGTCCAGTTAAAGGGTATAGAGACCCTAGTTAAAGTTGCAGGGGTTTATAGAGGTTTAGTGGAAACCCTATAATAGGTCCCCATTGTGTTATGTAACAGAAAAAGTTGTGCCTCTAAGGAAGTTTGAAACCAACCAAGATTGTACCCATTTGTGTCAAAATAAATTGTTTGCATCTTAAAAGGAAAACACCTCTCCTGATTCTTTTATTGGTGGTGGCCCTCAAAGTCAGTGGTCAGCCGGATAAATGGTGGCAGCGTGGTCAAGTGGTCACTGAGAAGTTTTAAAACTCCAGTCAGTTAAATGGTGAAGGGGTGAGACAGTACCCTGCCAATAAACGTGAAGTTGCAGAGGAAAATACGAGGTTTCCTTGGATTGGAGGTCAGCAGTGTGGACATAGAAAGATTGTCCAGTCTGAGGCCGGTCAAGAAGTGGAGTGGTCACATATTGGCGGCAGCGGTGGGATCTTTAAGAGAGGGTCCACCCTGTCCAGCCGGTTGATTTGAACGTAGCTTCACCGCAGCTGGGAACCTGTCACCTAAGAACGTACCGATGGACAACATTTATGGTACTTAATTGGCTGCAATTCAACATATCTGAGCATAGTATAAATACCACATGCAATACATATGTCATTGAATGCTTACCACTCTGCAATGTGCAATAATTATGTACAATGCACAGTGTGAAATGTACATTGAGGATTACAATGTGTAACCAAAAATGTGTGATAATGCTACATGGGAAACTCCACTTCTGGTGCTGTTAGCAGAGCATATTATGGTGAATAATTCACTCTGCATGGGTAACACAACTTATGCATGGATATGTCACCAACAAGATGCCAGTCATTAGTCTCAGTGCTGGTCTATTTCTTGTGCTAGTGAGCTGCTCACAAGGGTAAGGCTGAATAATGTAAAGTTCCAGAGAAGTGAAATCTCTTTCCTGCAATTTGATTCCATTGTTCCATATTGTAATCTTTGGGACAGCAGAAAACAAACTGGCTCCATCTTCAATGTGACATTTTTTCAAATATTTAAACATGGACACCATGTCACGTCATACCCTTCTCTTCTGCAAACGAAGGTTATGAAGATAGAAGATGGCAGAGGGACAGAGCAACCTTAAATAGTCCCCCATGCCTTAGATTTTTCTTGTGGGCTGTGGGTGGCCAGCTACTGCTTATGCAACGTTACTCCCAAACTTTTTACAATTTTGGTCACCCTCCTCCAAACATGCTGGAGGTTGTCAATATTATGGATTGTTTTGCCCGGAAATGAACAGAGTGTTCCAAGTAAGGTCTGTTTCTCCCTGTTGAAATTCATGTTGTTAATTTTGATCCCATAGAAACAGCAAATAATTTAGAAATATATTTTTTCTTGATGCAAGAAAGTCTTCAGAAGTTGTGCAATCTTTGGAGGGCATTTGCAGTTTCGGACTTAACATCTAGAACTTCGTATGAGATATTTTTTGTAAAAATAGTGGTATTTGCTGTGCAAGAAACTGAATTTTATGGAAGTAACTAATAGTTTTAGTTTTAAAAAACTAATTATCTGCACATTTTCCAGCAATCAGAATTTTTTTCTGTAGGAAAAAATCCCTTTTTGATGAATGTTATGAATAATAAGTCCTGAAACGCAAATTTTCTCTTCAGTCCAAGATATTTCTTGTCAGGGCTTTTTGACACTCAAGAAACCTATTTTTTCAACAGTTTTTCAACTATTTTTAAATATTTTTTCTAATTCCAGTACTTGAGTCAAGTGCATTCACTCTTCAAAGTGCATGCACACAGAGAGAAGGAAAATCCACATGTGTGCAGGCATCAGGGCAAGAGGATCAAATACATTCTTTCTTGCTTGCTTTCATTCTTTCTCAAAATCATTCCCATCCCATTGGAAAACATCAATAAAGTCCATCAGCTTGTGTGGTATCTCATCAGAGATTTGATAAACGTCTCTTTGTTGTCTTTCTGAGATTAAAACAAATGCCCAGTAGTCAAAAATAATGATTAAAGATATGCATTTGATTTTACAAAGGGCTGTAAGTGTTATCAATTGAGCAGGAATGACATAAACAGAACTATCTATTGGAATTTAGAGGAACAGGGCTATTTTTGGTGAAGTTGAAATGTTTTATAAAAGTACTCATTTTGTATTGCCCGAGACTTGTTGGTAAATCTAGTGCACTATACCTTAATACATATTACAATATATTTAAGAGAAATACAATGTGCATGTTATTATTCATACATTTTCAAAAACACAAATAACCAAAACATGTGAAATCAAAACATATTCACAAATCTCTATTAGAAACATCTTTCTTAGACAAGTGCTATAATAATAGTGACCACTCATTTAAAATAAAGCTGTTGAAGAAGTGGCAAGTGAGTATTGTTTTTATCTGGCACGAAGAAACAGTTGGAGCTCTGAGGAATCTCAATTGCTTTTGGGTCACTGAAGCTGTTTTTAAGAATCAATAATGCCTGTTCAACTTGGATACATATAAATAACAGAGACACTATATCTTCTCATGAGAAAGCAACCACTAAAGACTTTCTTTCAAATGTATTACTATGTGAGAGGATGCTATTTTGTTGTTTTTTTAAAAAAAGAAAATGCTTAAAAAATCTATTTAATGTTTAAATATATTTTGATTCAAATTATCTGCTAAGAAAAATGTGAAGGGGCAAGGAAATTACAACATTATTGTACTTCCGTAGCAATATATTATTCATTCACAAAGGAGATTTCCTTTAAGCACTTTTCTCTTATCTTTGGCAGATGAGATTTAAATCTGTAAAATCATTGACCAGTGTGCACTAGGAAAAATTGGCCTAATATAAACTGCTAAGGGAAACCAAGAAATAAAATCCTGTCTGACAAGCAATATTTAGAGGTAAGCTGTTGATTAAATGCCCTGGGCCTCTCAGAGTGCAAAATCTGCAGTTAAGTTGATGAGGTTCAAATGGTAAAATAGTCTTAAAGTGTAAATAAATCAAACCCAAATTTCACACAAGAGAATGATGAACTGTTGTTGCTTTGTTAAAGTGCACAGATATCTGAAAGCATGGCCAAAAGGCTGTAATTTTAATTAGTTACTAAGGTGCTCAAATTAATGTAATTCATGTTTGCTGTTTCCGGCTAAACAATTAGACCTCGCAACAACACTGGTCTTTTAATTAAAATGTGAACAAACAATAATCAACCAAGATTTTTCCTCCCATAGAACCTGATGAAATACCAATCCAAAACTTTATTGGTGATTAGGTCAGACTGAAGTAGTGTAGGGAATTAACAAATATATCAACAATTATCAACACAATTCCATCATATACAAATTAGCACTTAACATTAAAAACACAATATAGCGTCTCATTATTAAATCGGTTTCCAATTGCACCATATATATATTCTCAGACAAGGCTCCACATTCTGCTTTCTATAATCACAAAAAAATGAAAAGTCTTACTGGTCAAGCTTATATACCTTAACAGGCTTGGCCTTCTAAAATCAAAAATGATGCTCCACATTTTAGAACAGGATATATGGTATATACATATATAAATTCATTTTTATAATAAATAAATGCATACATACATACATACATACAAACTTATGCCAAGTAATCTATGGGTCAATGCTGGAAATGCTTTGTGCTTCCTGCTATTTTGGATGTTTGAAACAGACTGGAGTACCAACAAACGTTTTCAATAGGTGCTTTCTGCGCAAGTCTCATGAGCTTTGGCAGACTCTCTAAAAGGCTCAGGAGATTGACAAAGAGACTACAAGTAGCACTTATTAAAAATGGTCACCACAACTCTGCTCTGTTTCAAGCTTACAAAATGGTTATTGCTACATGATCAGGGAAAGAAGAAAGGAGCGAGGGCTGTCTTTTATTCCTCTGGTTTGAGCAAGGGGTGGAAGAACTTCTTTCCTATGCCCCTGTCCCCACTTTCACACTGGAACACTCTTCTCACATAGTCTCATTATTTTTTCTCATTTATATTAATTTCCCTATCTGTATTTAAGATCAGCAATTTAAGATCATTTTAAGATCAGCAATGCAATTTATTAACACAATTGCAACATTACAAATAAACAGAGCCCATCATTATTTTTAGCTTTTCCCAAGGATGTTCCCTCTATGCATTTTTAAAGGAGAGTAAAAGAGTTGTTTGTCACACAAACTAATTTTTTTCTATGGATCGTAGCAGAATCCATAATTCCACCCCCCCCCCAAAAAACCTGCCCTTGACATATACACTAATATATATGATAGTTCTTCTCTCACACACTGAAGATGAAAGAAAAGTTCTGTTCTCAGAGACAGCTCCTAGACTGGCATAATCTCATGTCATATGAATTTTTTGTTTACATTGATATTTACTGCCTACGCAAAGTTGTTCATTAGTTAAAGGAAATATTTTTACAAATTAATATGTGTTATAGCAAGTCTTTATATAATAATTTAGAAGCCCAGCTACTAAATTATTCACTCGTGTTTCACAAATGCAACTTTGCCAGTCTTGCGCAAATTAATTTGCTGGACATTCATTTTCAAAGGACATTAAAAACTGCATTATATTTTATTCAGAGTATATTTCGATTTATTCTGGTATTCTGTGCTCCATCTATGACAATTCCTCCGGCCTGTTGCAGAAGTTGCCTATGTGATATGATAAGCATTTGACAAGCATACAAATATAATAAAATCATGCAGCACTGTACAACTATCCAAAGTACTCCTAAAAGGTGCCTTATTATTCCATCTCTGTTTAAAGAACTCCAGCGGAGAATGTACGTACCATCCCAAGGCAGTCTTTTTCACAGTTGAACTGTAAATATGTTTTCTTAATGTTTAAGTAGAATCTCTTTTCTTGTAATTCAATTTCATTGAAGAGATTCCTGATGGGGGTCTTCAGATTGCATGGACTAGTCCAGTGTACTCTCCATGTATGTGTGGCACTGCCTTAAAAGTTTCCTTGCCACATCTGTTTTTGAATAGGATGCTAAAGAGCTGTGCACACACGGAGAGGTATAAGAATCTTTAGTTTGTTCAAGATGTCTTTCTGTATCTTGAGGTTCAGTTCCAGAAAAGTTGACATAAAGTGTGCTACTGACCTGAACGAGTCTGTATATTTAGAATAAAATTCCCAAGTGACATGAAGAAAATCCTGGCATCACATATGTGTTAGAAAACAGCACTGTTTTCATCTCACTTCTCCTTATTTCAGTTTTTTTTCATGGAATAATATGGAATGTGTTAATTAATAGCATATTTACTCATCTCCATTGCAACATTTACTAGATCTTTAAAATGCTAATTCTTTGACATTACCATTTGCACATATGTGCAACATAAATGCAGATATTTAAGGTGGTGGATTACTTAAACTAATATCAAATTAATGGCATTATAAATGTTATTTTCAGAAAATAAATGTTTGTATTCTAATATTACAAGTTTATTTGAAGGTAAATTTCACTTTCTTCATGCAACCAGTTCTTTCTCCAGAGCCAGCTTTAATACAGAGCTGCACTATTTTGTTAATGGTGAATGCTATGTTTTAACTGATTATAATTTAATCAGTTAACATTTTTAACTTTTGTATGAAATGAACTTTTAGCTATCTTTTAACCTGTTGTTAGCCATTCTGTACTCAAAATTGAAGGAGGAAGTGGAGGAAACAGATGAATCTGGGAAACAGAATAAGTGTAATCACTAACATGATGAGCAACACCTTCCTTTAAAGTTTGATGTTATACACCTTGGAGCCATTTTTTAAAAGTTGCATTGTGCTGAATGAAGTTTACACCAGGTAAAATGAAACAATTTGCTTCATGAGACACTACAGGGCTGCTGACAGATAAATGAAGGTAAGGATTTTTGAGTAAGTGAAGCAGCCAAACTGCTTGGTAGAAGTAGGGATGGCATTTTCCATTTAATTTAACACAGAGATAACCACATTTTATTTCTTCATGAGCTGAAAAGAAAATCCTTGGCAAGTTTCCAAAGTTTGTGAAGAGCCTTTTAAGTTTGTCACAGTTTTCTTTCTTATAGTCTCTGATCACTTTGACGTACAATCTAGTACCACAAACACTCTCAGCAAACTTTGTGAAAATACTGTTTATTGTGCCAATTTGAATGTGCCCCCAAAAAGCCCTCATATAGTTTTGCTTTAGGAAAAACTATGTACATATCAGTGCATGTTGTAGTTAAAATAAGGTCTCTCAATAATAAAGACCTTGGAAATGAGGCTTTAATAGAATGAAGCTGTCCACAAAAAGAACAGTGAGAGAAATGCTCTGAAACATAAATAAGGTTAGTCTATCTTCTTGGCTTTTCTTCGCGAATGAAGATTCGGGAAGGACTCATCCCACGCTTTCTACAAGCGCGTTGATGATTCGGAGGTTGGATGTGTCCTTTGAGCCTGTGCAATAGATCTTTCTGGTGGAGCACAGCGTGCACAGAACTGGCCTCATCCTTTAAACCAAAGGTTCATTTGCCGGAGCCTAGCAAGCTGGGACGGTGGCAGCGAGGTCCTCAGATCATAGGTTTGGTTCAAGTTTCCTTCTTTTAGATGGTTGACCTTACAGGGCTAAGTGAGCACCATCTGCCCGGGTTTGAAATCAGAGTTTTCCTTCTCCTAGGATGGTTGCCAAAAGGCTAGAGAGCCCATCTTGCCCTTTGACGCTCTTTGCCCTTTGGTTGTGACCTGTCTGGCATAGGAGGCCCTACCGGTGGTTATTATGCCACCACCAACATAGCCCACTTCACTAGGTAATGCAAGCCTCTCCCCCACAGCAAGGGGGCACCAATGGATAGGTTAGTCTATCTAAGGGTACCACAAAATAAATCTGCAGACATTGTGTTAGCTCAGTGTCTTTATCTTCTGAAGATTGTAGAATCAAATTTGTTATTTTAACTCCCAAGAACCCAAGAGAGGAAAAAAACACACACACACACAAAACAAATTACGTGTCTTGAATAATTTTGGCTTAATACTTTGCAAGTCTGAGCAAATGTAGCATTAATATGAGCGGCTTCCAGAGTTTTCATCTGCTGCCTATTTATGTCCCTTTTCCAAAGTCCTTCTTAACACTAGATGGCTTCATGACCAATAGATAGGATTATTGATTTCGAGGGCAAGATAATGATGCAGAAAATGGCTAATGTCATGAGCTGATAAATTTGTCAGCATCAAAACTTATGGTGTGATATCTAGTAGTATAACTTGTGTGTGTACTACATCCAAGCGGAACCTAGAATGCTATGAAACTAGTCAGTCTGGAAAAAGTCCTCCCAGTCAGAATCTGGGATGTGACTTTGAAATGTATTTGACTCGGTGCTCCTCTGGAGAAAATCACCTACATCTGTATTTTTCTGAGGGCAGTTTGGAAGCCCTCATTTCCCTATGCAGCTTTATTTACTAATTACTCTGATCTTGGTTGATATAAATACCTTCAACTCATTAGCTTATTTCAGTGGCTGGTTGCCAGAACCTATGACTCAAATTAATATAACCTTTACAAGTGAGAATGAGAAGCTTATGTAAAAAGAAAATTTTGATTTGCAATAACAGACATAAAATAAAATTCACTACTGCTGCCAATTTTGGCATACAAATGCAGTTGAGTATATATTCATTAAGAGCTCTCATTAACATTCCATGATGTGGGCTTCTCTGAGAGCAAGAGGAACATTAATATTTTTGCTGCAAGATGCAACACTGTCTTCACTACCACACCTCTTGAGTAAAGGTTTTCCTCCGCCACCCCCCCCCCATAACTCATCTGCATTCAACTTTTTTTGTGGTCTACCTTGGGTCCTCACTCCTAACTCCCCTTCCTTATTCTCATTCTTCTTTTCCCAAAGTTTCCTGACTGTTTTTTCACTTCATTTCTTTCTCTCTCTCTTGGCCTCTTCTTTCTTTTTCTACTCCAATTTCCATTTCTATTTCTTCATTCAGCCCATTATCTCCTCTAGGCAATCATTCAGAGGAGACATGCTATCCTTAGCTGAGGCTGTTTTTGAAGGCATGGAGAACTATAATTGGGTATCATCAGCATGATGATAACACCCCACCCCATGCCTCCAGATGATCTCTCCCAGTAGTTTCATACAAATATTAAAAAGCATTGGGAATAGATTGGCACTTTGTGGGATGCCATATAACAGCTCCTTTTTTGTGGAGTAGCTGTCCCCAAGCACCACCATTTGGAACCTGCTCAAACCCCACCACCCAGGCATTCCAGAAGAATACGATGATCGATGATATTGAAAGCCACTGAGAGATCAAGAAGCTCTAATAGGAACAAACATGCCTTGTCAATGATAGGATGGAGAGCATCCATTAAAGTGACCATAGTAGTCTCAACTCTGTATCCTGTTATGAAGCCAGTTTGAAATGAGTCAAGGAAGTGTGTGTCATCCAAGGTTGTTTGGAGTTGGAGAGCAACTGCCTTCTCAATCATCTTGCCCAAAAAAGAAAGGTAAGACCGTAGCCTGTAATTAGTCAGACCCATCCAAGGATGGCATTTTCAACAGTGGTTTAACTACTGTTTCTTTTAAACAGGATGGAAAGTTCCACTCCCTGAGAGATGCATTACTATTTGAGATTGAATTGCATCTCCTCCCTGACAACCAGCCAAGAGAGGCAAGGATCAACAAAGCAGTTTGTTTTCCTCCCTTGCCCCATCAGATTGTCCACATGAATGGTACTCATCAATTGAAACTGATCCAGGGTGATCCCACACACAGAGTTGCTGGACACCTCATTGTTAATTTCTACTCCAATGACAGCATCTAAGTCAATCATGGGCAAACCAAGGCCTATGGGCCAGATGCTAGGGGTTATTTCCTATAGGCTGAGGCAGAGACAAACATCTGCCAAGCACTCTCTGGAGCTCTTAGCAGCCACGTGTCTCCTTCTCCTCTCAGCCTGGGGATATGGCAGGCCACTGTGTCCTCAGGCGGAGTGGAGGGTCAGGGCAGAGACATGTGATTGCCCAGGACTCTCCCAAGATCCTTTGGTAGCTGTTTGTGACCCCCCCCCCATGCCAACCACCCCTTGAGTCTCTATCCTTTTGTCAACCACAGAGCTCTCGATGAGGTCGATGCCGAGGAGGACTCCAGCCTTCGTCTCTTCGACGCCTCAAAAGACTTGCCCGGAGTCGGTGGCACGGTCTGCTGAGTCTCCACTCTGCGGGCCTCTTCACTAGATCTCCGGAACGCAAGCCTCATCGCGTTGTTGGAGGGAGTCATGGAGATGGCCGACCTCTGGGATAGGCCTGATGCCACTGAACTCACTGATGGCCGTCGGGAGTGGGCCGGCTGCACGTTTTCGGTGGTCACCGTGTGCGAGGCCTTCTTCGACGTCGAAGTCTTGGAGGTGGTAGGACTTAGACCTTGACTTTGCCTTTGGCGGATGCTTCTTCCCAGCCGGGAAAGAGCTCGAGGAATTCAATGGGTCAGCCATCGCCATCAAACCAGGAGCAAGGACATCTTCCAGGAGGATGGCCCAGAGTCTTCATGCTCTGCTCTTCCTCGACTGCACGGTCAATGCTTTACAGTGAACACAGGTCGGAACGACGTGTCCCTCCATGAGGCACCGAAGGCACTTCGAGTGACCGTCGCAGTCCGGGATCTTGCTCGTACAAGAAATACAGTTTTTAAAGCTGGCTGTGGACATATTATTCCACACAACCCACAGCGAGTTCCGATGTTGGCCTAGTGGCGGAAAACAAAGGAATATGGAGGGTGCGCGGGGAGCGGCTTTTATGCCCTCCGGGAGGGCTGGGCAGAGCTACCACCAAAACTTTGAAAAATTCAAACTTGGGAAATTTCCTTTAGGCCTGCTTTTGGCACGCAGGCTTCATAAGTCTGGATTCACAGAGCCCACGAAGAAAAAACACAATTATTTCGTACTCAAATAGGAGAATAATCCGTTTTTCTAATTTCCATCCTACTGTGGATTGGTTTGAATATTCCATGCAATTTTGCACAATATTCTTCTCTCTCAGACTCTTTAGAGAAATGATTTTATGATTAATTGTGGGCTTTTGGGTAGCATTTTTCTTTTTCTTCTTTTTTGGATAGTGTAGAGATTGTGCATAGAAAATATTTGTTTTGCAGATATTTCCACTGCTTTTAGAAACCCTTGTCGTTTTGAGAGAAAGAAATATTTTGTGAAATAATGGCAATTTAACTCAAAGTGATTATCTAGAAAAAACGCCTTTTGCACAAAACCCATTTTAATATGCATGCATCCCCCCCCCCCCAAATTAAGTGAACTCTTGGTATCCACAGGGGTTTGGTTCCAAGACACATCCGCATGGTGCACACCAAAATCTATGGGTGCTCAAGTTCCTTATATGCAATGATGATGTTCCTTATAAAATAGTGCTCCTTTTATAAAATGCAAATACACACACACACACACCATGGATATAGAGTGTTGTAGCCTGACAAGCATTAGATGAGCTTTCTGAGTGCTCATAGGACGAGGGAGGAGATGATGGATTGCAACCTGTACATCTGAGGAGTCTGTGGAAGATAGCAGGGGTCCGGAGAGAGATATTTTCAAATCACCAGCTATTCCCAGGCAACAGGAGAAAATGATATCAGTTTCCATGAGAATAGGCCAGAGTGGCCTTCGGAGAAGAATGTGGGAGGTGAAGGTTTTTCAGATCAAGTCACCTTGAAATTTGAAAGTAGAAAGTAAAACAAATAGAAACTTATTTTTTCTCAGAGGGTTTGAGATAAAAAGAGCAAAAGCGCAGTTGGTAGTGATGAGAGAGAGGACCTTCTCTGTGGTCGCCCCTCGGCTGTGGAACTCTCTACCAAGTGATGCTAGATCTGCCCCCCCCCCCTCTGTTGTCCTTTAGGAGGCTGGTGAAGACCTGGATGTGGAACCAAGCCTTCCCAGAATAGTCTGAGATTGGCTATTGTCTGAATGTATGACCACGTTTGCAGATTGAGTGGAATTGTTTTAATGGCGATGTGGTTATATGCTGGGTTTTTATGTATTTTAATATGTTGTTGTTGTTGTTTTAAAATTGTATATCATTGAATTGTTGCTGTTATGCCGGTCTGAGTTCCTCGATAGAGGTGAGAAGGTCGGGGTACAAAAGTTTTAAATAAATAAATAAATAATAAAAGCAGGTGTGCAGGAATAATGCCATGGGAGAGATTGAGGTCTTTGAAGTGGTTTCTGGGCTCTAAGCCCTTTAATGGGAACAACGTTGTGAAAAGGGGGAAGAGCTCTCTGCTTAAGTTCCTGGTTCCTATATTTCAAGATACTTGCTTTGATTCCTGTTTATGACTTCATGTTCTTGGAGGCTTTGCCTTTCTTGTGTTCCAGTTTTCATGTTTATGGTTAGAACTTTTGAACAATATCCTGTTGATCTCATTTAAGAATTACTTTTTGTACTTTAGCTGCTTCTTATTTGACTTGCCCTTTCCCTTTTATACTTATTCATTAATAAACTTTTGGATTATCTGAACATTGTGTGGTGTTGGGTGAAAAGGTGTTTCAAGGCTACAGTGCAAGATAGAGTACCAACTATACTACATGTTTGTTACAGAAATAAAGATTATGCAAGCGCACATACACACTCAACCCCTATATGCACTTTCCCATATAATAATTTCCAAAACACTTTGAGGTATACCAATTCTGGGGAAATGTATTTTAAAAGACACCTTTGTGTTATTCTTAATTATTGGGAAATCTGTTTTTTCCAACTGGGAAACAAATAATAGCTTCTTTACTAAACTATGTTGCATGTTGTAATTTGTGTCTTTATTTCTTGATTATTTATCTTGTATTGTATTGTATTAGACAAAGAAGTAAAGGCACAATTCCCAGCAGGCATTTTCATGGCCAGGTGGAGTGAGCTAAAGGAAATGGAGGCATAGTAACAATGACTAGAATTCATACAGCACATTTAAAATGTTCAAAATATGCATCACCTCCACAATCCTTAATCTGTAAAATTGGCCTGCATTTTGATTGCAAGTAAGAGGCATGAGCTTGAGAGAGGGATAAAGATTTCTACTTTTTATTTTTTATTTCATGAGTTATAACTAGCCGCTGGAAATAAGATATTTTGAAGGTTAATTTATTCCAAACTGGAGTTATTGAGTGATAAAAAATATTTCCTCTAGTTTCCATTGATATCCTAATATCTGTTCATTTAGATCCTACACAGAGGCTCCATGAGACAAAGCAAAATATGCAACACAATAAAATATCAATTTACTGTAACATCTATACATTTGTGACACATAAATGTAAACATCGCAAGGAAATCTATATGAAATGAGAATCTGATTGATTCATCTGTACCATATATCAGGCTCATTATCTTCTCTTCAGGAATGGATTTTTGAAATACAAACTGCATTAATTCAACAGTTTATATTCACCTAAAGTATGACAGAAGGACATAGGAGCCACTTCACTTAGGGTTGCAAGCTGGAGAATAATGTTCAAATTCCCAGCATTCCCATGAACATCCAGGATCTATAACATCTGTTATTATGAACAGATAGAGATGCTTAAATAGTCACATTAGGAGCTTATTTTGAAGTAATTTTGAATGGAGCAGGGAAAGATGGTGTCATTATCAAGGTTCAAGTGAACTCAACTGAGACCCAAAAGATTGTGACTCAATCTCACTCAGCTTCCTATATTCAACAAAGGCACAGCAGAGAATTCCTACTAATTCAACAAACAAAAGACTATTGTTCTGGAAATTATTGAGAAGGAAATTCATTTAATTAGCATGAAATGTAATGTTCAATCATACATTTTTATTCAACTTTTGCTACAGGCCAACACAGAGCTATTTAAGGTTATATTCTTAGTCTGTACAAAAATGATTTAAAACAGTGTTTTAAAATTTTTGAAATGTATCCATTATACAGCCATACCTTTTTGTTGGGCTATATAGTACTTGAATTTAATTGGACGCTCACACATGTGGCACACATTAGGTGCCCATGGAAGCAGGAGGTGAGGGGACTTGTTGCCCCATGCCCTGCACCCTCCCAGCTACCCCCCTACCTCATCACATAGGAGGAATCCAGCTTAACCCACCTTCCCCTATGGGAAGATGGGAAGCCTCCCGTCATGTGCCGTCAGCTATTTTTTGGTGGCAGCAGGGGATTTCTATTTTGTATTTTAGTTATGGAGCTACCCCAGAAGTACTTTTTTGATATGTGATGGGAGCTGGTAGAAAGGCTTGGTTGATCAAAAATGGTTCAAAACTCATTTCAGATGTAAGGCTCAATAATGGTTCAATTCTAAAGTCACTTCCTTTTTTTAAAAAAAAAACCCAAAACTTTCTGAATCTTCCAAAACTTCCGACTCGATTCGTTAATGTGGACGAGCATGCACAGTAGGGAAAAACAGCACTGGCACTGGGGAAATTTCAGGGGATTCTCCCTCCCTCATTTTAAGACCAATCCTGATGAAATTTGCTATAGTGGTAGAACACATGGACCACTATTAGCTCACCAAATTTCATAACCTTTGACTTTATGGATTTTTGGCGAATTTTAAAGTTTTTATAGAAAACATTTTTAATAATAAAGCAAATCTGTTCCTGGTTTGAAATTGTTATTTCCTGTTTCATTGGGTGGTCTTTAATTTGAAAGTTGTTGTTGTACTCCAGAATTTTTTGTGTGTGTCACCAACTGTGTTAAATTGGTGGAGAACAGAAATCATGGTACAGACCCCATCAAGGGACATCTAGACAGATCCCCCTTCTTCTGGGCAGAAAGGCACCATCCAAACGCTCCTTCGCTTTCTCTACTGAGTTGGAGGGGACCCTCAAGACACATCCATCCATTTATTCCTTTTTGCAAATACAATCAATCATTTTATTTTATCATTACTTACTGATTGTAAAGGGCTGGATGTGGCTGGCAGCTACCCCAGTGCCTTGTTCATGGCAATCAGGCAAAAGTAAAATGATTAGTTTTTAAAGCAGTTTATGTTCTCTTGGCTTTGCAAAAGTTGCTTATTGCTTTGCTGCCTTCTTTAGACTCTGTTGTAGATTCAATAAGTTTATTTTATATTTGGACAAAGACTGCTACAAACAGCTATTTTGGGTCCTTCAGCCATTTTGGCTAATGAGCAGCTCTGCATTATGGGAAATGTAGTTTAACAGCAGGGCCTTTTGCAATCTCTACCATTGGGGGCCTGGCCTTCACAAACTTCAGTTACAATGGCTGTGATTAGCCATCCCCACTGCTTCCCTTCTTGCAGCACCTGCAGAAGGCATGAGATTTTAAAAATTCCCTTGCTTAATGTTGCTTAATGGTTGTGAAAATTAAAATAACCTTAGGAGACATCCGAACATTATAGGATATTTCCAAAAATAAAAAGGTAAGTGGTTCAAATTTAGATTCCCCCCCCCCCTTTCTTGCATGGTTCAAAACCCGCTTTGGATGACCAAATTCGTATTTTTTTTCTTAATTTCAGTCATTTCTGAATGAACCTATCCAACCCTACTGGCAGGCTCCATGCCAAAGCTGCAAAAAATCTGTTGCCACTGCTGATTTTTAGCCCATGTGAAGAGATCCCACGTCACATTAGGCAGTGCCCAAGGACAGCATGCTCTCCATCAGCAAGGCACTATTGGAGAAAAATAATTTATTCTGCCAGCAGCCATGTTTCAAGAGACCAGGCGTTTGAGAGTTTGCTTAGAAGACTTGAGCAAAGTCCTCTTTGGCATTTGCACTTTCTGTTTATGATCTTGTTGCTATGTGATTAACTTTTTTACTGCCATAAGGAATAAGGATGTAGATATTTGGCTTTTTTGTCCTTGAAAATGAAATGCAGTTTCTATTTACAGCTCTCATGTAGCATCTGCACATCCTATGTATTTTGAGTAATTCTTCAATAAAGAGAGGAATCTGGAGTTTTTGTACAATAATCATTGGAGGCATGGTTGACAGCAACAACAAAAAGCCTCTGTTTCCTGAAAGCTATGTAAGTTTTTCTGCAAAACCCAGCAATCTCACACAAATAGCCCCACTTAGCTATTCTTAATGCACGGTTGTTGGTAGCGTGCACAAAAAGCAATCTTGCACAAAAATATGGCCATGTATTGGCTGGTGTGTGAGTGGAACATTATTGTAAGTGTGTTCAGATCCATAAAAATGATACAAGACTTTTGGAAAACAGTTGGTTTGGCAACACACAAAAGATGAAGATTGTGAGTCATAATAATTTCCTGGAAAAATGTGAAGCTTTGTGAACATCAAGTGAAAATAGCACAAATTTCTTACCACGAGTTATTCTTCCATACTGCATTATTGATCCCCCCCCCCAAAAAAAACATATATACGCACATGCACACACACACCTTTTCAGCCAGGAAACAAAGTAGCACAACTATTCTTTCTATTTTGAATGCAGAATGACTTCAGGGAACGGAAAAATGCGATGACTCTTCAGCGTTTAATTCTTCTTAGGGTTTTCAGCCCTGCCCATCAAATAGTTCCAATTGTGTTTAAACCTATCTTTTTTGCCAATGACCTTCTGATACACTTATTCTTTGGAGGCCAAATGATATTCATGTTCTTTAATTGCAAAATAGAATGAATAGCTTTGCCTGTGGTATACACTCAATTTTGTCCTCAAACATGCACCATTATTAGTGTGTTCTTTTATATTTCCCATCGCCTCAAGGGTGATTTTGAGATAACTCTGTTAAACTGGGCATGTTTTTCTTGTGATTCTCTAACAGTCAGTAGTGATTGTCCTTGAAACTAATTTCAGACCAAAGAGCCCAAAGCAAGAGTGATATTGGTTTTCTTCTCAAAATTCCTTGCAAACTTCTGTCTTCTGTTTCATTAAATTTCTAAGTTCTAGAATTCTGATGTCAACTAAGAGCCTTTCGACACAGATCTTAAAGCCTGTGATGGCTAATGGATTTACCCGAAGCAAAGACACCCCAGGTAAACCCAGTTTAATCTGGAATAAACTTGGATTTCCCAGATTAATTTGACACCTCAACAGATCTGGACCTTACTGACATATATGGATCTGTTGAGGTGCTGGGCCTGTGAAGACTGGCTCCCGGTTTGCAATCCTGGGGGGGTCAATCCTCACAGTGATCCTGGTTCCTCAGGCTCCCTCCCACCATCTGAAGTGTAATTTATGCATGTCAGGAGCTCCTCAAGTAAGATTTTGGAGAAAAATGGGGGGCTGGGGTTAGCTGGATGCCCTCCTGGGTCAACCACTGTTGACTCAGCGTTGGTGGGTGGCGGTTAAATTCCAAAAGAAACTGGGATTTCATATCCCAGTTCCTACTGGGATTTAGTCAAATGGAAGGGCCCTAACTTCAAACTCTATCTGTCCATTCTTAGTGGATATTGAATATAATCCTACTGAGGCAATATACCAATGAAATACCAGATCTCTCTAGTTGTTGTACATTCTAAATGTTTCTAAAACAAAGAATACAATATCCCCTTACATAAGAAGTTCCTCTTCATTTCACATCATAACAAGCTGGCTTAAAGGCAAGCTGGCATGCAAGCACAACTCTGACCCACATCGCAATTACAACAGAAATTGAAACATGATCCCCACCTTTGTCATTCTGGGTCATTCAACATATACACTCAGGGGAACTGCATGCCGTTCCAGAACTGAATATAAGATTGCAGCCATGATCCCTTCATTCTGAAGCTTTCTTCAAGTATCATAACTCAAACTGCCTGCTTTACAAAAAGGTAATGAACCTAGCAAAGACCATCTGAGGTTGGGATGGCCTGGATCCTTGTATTATTTTGTTTCTGTGAGTTTGTCTCAAGTGTCAACATTTAACCTTTTACTTCTTTAAAAATCAATGGCAGCAGCATTGAGCTTTTTGTGCTCTGTTGCATTCAGGCTCTTGGTCATTAGCGGGTGTTGTTAGTATAGCTGAAAGATGGACTGCCTGGTTGATTTCCTGAGAGAATGAATGAGCTAAAGAAGGAATTTAAACAATAAAGCTGAATACATTCTTGACTGTCAAAGTTTGAATGTCAATGAGTTTGAATACCAATTTGTTCTTTCGGTTCAAAGAATAAGAATTTGTATTGGCATTGGCAGTTCTCCAGTGTCGGACTGTGTTCCCAGATTAAGCCTGACATGTCTCCATGATTCCTCTGTCAACATTGCTTGGGGTTTAATTTCCAAAATAAGAGGTGCCACTCTTCATCTTTCTCTCCCACATTTCCCCCCGTAATCTTGCAGGTGTAGGGACTGGTTACAGTTACTTAGTGATGGTGGTAAGAAATCCTCCTCAGGCTTAGAGACAGATTGTTGCTATTGTATGTCCCAGGAGTGAGCCCCAAAACTGTACCCCCTTGTTTAAATTAAGATCTGAATTCTCCATGCAGAATGCAACAAAGAGATGTGTCTTTCTTTATCTTTCATTGTTAGTATAATAAAGACATTGATGGAATCCCAATGAGATATCAAGTTTCAGCATATTATTTTACCATTAGATTTATTATATTTCTGCATTCACCCGAATTTCAGTAGAACATCTACAGTTTTTTTAAAAAAATATCATTTTCTTTTCAAAAGAAAGAAAAGTATATAGGTGGTTTGAAAAAATTCTCCTGAGATTGCCAGCTTTATTAATATATACTTACATGGAAAAATTGTTCTCTTTTTTCACTATGCAGCAAAAGAAAGGAAGGATGGAAAAGAAAGAAGGGAGGAAAGAAGGAAGGAAGTAAATAAATTACCGAAGAAAAAGAATAAAAAGAAAAAAAGAAAAAAGGAAGTAAATAAATTACCTACGTATTTTTCAAAAGCATTGGAAGAGAAATAATGCAACAGTCTGGAGTGTTAGTTTTCAAAATGTAACACTCATTAGAATTTATCAAAACTTTGCTCGTTAAAATGTTTGATAAATAGTTGCAATAGATATTTCATGCTATTACTTGTTGCCCCGTTCATTACCTTTCACTTTTTGGCAGTTATTATATTTTGGGATTTGTTCTCTTGTTTCAAGAGAGCAAGATCCTTATGAGTGATGAAGAGATGCTACTTCAGACTGATGGGATTGCAGTGCAACAACATGGAGGGGGAAACATGAACTTCATCCTGAAGCCTAATGGGTCCTTTATTTCCTTTTCTGTAACTAAAATCACTAAAATCTACAAAATTGATGCCCGATTCCTTAAATCTAAGGTTGATTCAACAAAATATTTGTATACCACCACTTCTTTTTCCTTCTCTCATTAAGCTTTTGTAGCCTCAGATCCC
This sequence comes from Anolis apletophallus, assembly GCA_030556195.1. NCBI lineage: Eukaryota > Metazoa > Chordata > Lepidosauria > Squamata > Anolidae > Anolis > Anolis apletophallus. Next base: position 29,976,744 of record JARBWK010000007.1, read on the forward strand.
AGCCAACTGAAGACACAGATTGGCGGTTTAGGGGTGCTCCTGGATTCACCACTGGCCTTGGAGCCCCAGGTGTCAGTGGCAGCCAGGAGCACCTTCACACAGTTAAAACTTGTGTGCCGGGCATGCTTGTCCCTTGAGATGACAGACTTGACCATGGTAGTTACATACTTCTTGGACTACTGCAACACACTCTATGTGGGGCTGCCTTTGAAGACAATTCAGAAGCTTCACCTAGTACAAAAATCAGTGGCCAGTTCTCTCATAGTGCTGCACAGTGAGAGAACTAATACCATGTTGCGGCTGCTCCATCGATGGCTAGTTTACTTCTGAGCTAGATACAAAATGCTCGTTATTAACTTTAAAGCCCTAAATGGCTCAGGTCCAGGCTATTTGTCAAATCGCATCTTCTCGTATAAACCTTCTCAACCACTATGGTCAGCAGAGGAGGCCCTACTCTGGTTCCCATCCCTATCTCAAATGCAGTTGGTGGGAATGAGAGAGATAATCTTATCCATGAACCCCTCCCCACCTCTGGAATGCCCTCCCAAAAGATGTAAAACAGCCCCCTCCCTTATCTCTTTAAAACGAACTAACAACTTTCCTTTGTTCAATGGCATCTGGAGAGGAGGAGGAGGAGGATTAAAAGTTTACATAGAATCAATATACCATCTCCTGGATACTGCTATTATATTCTAATTTTAGTTGGTCTTGGCTCACTTGGTGCAGTTGGCTCACTAGCTTTATTGGCTGTTTAATATTTTAGTAACTATTTCAATTATTGTTATGTGTGTTTATGTAATTTATGCATAATGTTTTTATACAAGATGAAAAGTAATTGGTAGGTTATGTTAGCATCTAATTTTTGTTCAAATTTTGCCGTAGCTGTTGTTTCTTTTTGATATTTGATTAGTTTGTTTTTGGATTTTTATTTATGAATGTGTTTGGTATTGAATGTTTGCCTTTTTTGTTGGAATCCACCCTGAGTTCCCTCAGGGAGAGAGGGTGGAATATTATAAATAAAGTTTTTAAATTATTATTATTAACTGCAACTCCTGAAGTCTAGTCCACAGCATTGTGTCTGGAGACCAACAATGTCCCAAACTAGTTCAAAACAGAAACAGATTCTTGGTATCATTGCATTGGCTTCAAAAACACTAGTATTTTTGTGCAAACTTTGCTATAGACACCTTACATGTGTTCCTGGCTGCATATATCTATAGTACTGAATGCAGGCCAGGTGTATGTTATACTGAGAGCAATATCTAAAGAGCAATGTCTCCCATTAAAACCTCTCTAGTGCCAGAATTGCAGAATAAAGAATTCACTGGACATATAATAAGAACCAGCCATTTAGCAGTGTGCAAAAGATACAAAAAGGGATAGAATCAAATATCCAATTATGACTGTGCCCATTGGAAGCAGTTCAGAGACCGGCTACACATATTGAATCTGGAACATACAAGGAATATTTGGTCAAAGAGAAAGGGCGATAAGGTAGAGAAGAATTGGAGATAAAAGACTGGTTAAGCTTCTTCCAACTGCATGATAGATTTAGGAAGGACACAAAGGTAGGATTTGCCTCTAAAAAAATCAGAGTTAGAATGTATCTTTGAGAAGGGCAACAAAGGCCTAATCTCCAGGCTCAATAAATATATATTTAGAATACAACTTAATAGACAACCAGATAAAAACTGTTATGATTATGTGATCTAAAGATTTAGGTAGAAATATTGATTTCTACATTTTTGAAAAAAGAACATTTTTGAAAAAAGAGATTTAAATTTTCAGTGGACAGCTCAATTAGATAAAATATGTTTAAACTGCTTTATAGAACTTACATAACTCCAGAGTTATTGGCCAAAATAGAGAAAACAGGATGAGGGCCTTACTGAAGATGTAAAAAGGTGAAGGGATCATTTTTCCATGTATGGCGGACTTCTGGAAAAAGTGGTCAAAGAAACAAACAATATGATTAATAAAAAGGTCAAGAAAAACCCAGAAATATACTGATTCTACAACATTCCTAGATATATAGCAAATAAATTATAGAAAATTTCTGCCTTCTCAATTTTGTGTTTTTTAAATAGCATTTGGTTGTGCTGAATTATTAATAATAATAATCATAATAACTTTATTTATACCCTGCCACCATCTCCCCAGGGGGACTCGGGGTGGCTTACATGAGGCCAAGCCCAACAAAAATACATCAGTAAAACAACAAAGCAAGCAAGCAAGCAAGTAAAACATAATATAAAATCATAAATAACATATAAGCAGTAACATACAAGAGATTTAAAACACTGTGGGCAGGGCCGGGTGTAGTAGATTTAAAAAATTTAAAATATTAGGCATGAGCAGGGTATCTAAACAGGGGGTTTTAGAGGGCAATGTAGGGAAATCATTCCAAAGGGTAGATAAAGTACTTCAGAGGACATACTGTATTGCAGAAAATTGTTCAAATCAGGGCATGATTTCCTTTATTCAGGTAAGGCACACTGGAACAGCCACGTTTTCAAGCTCCTCCTAAATACTGCCAAAGTGGGGGCTTGTCTGATATCCTTGGGGAGTGTGTTACAGAGACAGGGGCCACCATAGAGAAGCCCCTCTCCCTCGTCCCCACCAGTCGAGGAGAGAGAGCAGGGCCTCTCCAGATGAACAAAGAGATTGTGTAGGTTCATAAACAGAAGTGCGGCCACGCAGGTAGGCAGGTCCCAGACCGTTCACGGCTTTGTAGGTAAGAACCTGCACCTTGAATTGGGGCCGGAAAATGAAATACAGCCAATGAAGCTCCTTAAATAGCGGGGTAAACCACTCCCTGTAGGTTGCTCCAGTTAGTAATCTGGTTGCCGCCTGTTGGACTAATTGAAATTTCCAAGCCATCTTCAAAGGCAGCCCCACATAGAGTGCATTGCAGTAGACCAATCTGGGGGTGATTAGGGCATGGACCACCATGCCCAGATCCGACTTCACGAGGTGCAGTCGCAGCTCGCGCATAAGCTTCAATTGTGCAAAGGCCCCCCCAGCCACCGCTGACGCCTGTGCATTAGTGATGAGTCTAGGAGGACACTCAAGCTGCGGACTTCAGGGGGAGTGCAACCCCATCAAGCATAGGTTGCCACCCTATACCCCGATCCGACTTACAATCAACCTGGAGGACTTCTGTCTTGTCAGGATTGATCCTCAGCTTATTCATCCTCATCCAGACAGTCACAGTGGCCAGGCACTCGTCCAGCATACAAGCGGCTTCCTTGGAATTAGGTGGAAAAGAGTAGTAGAGTTTTGTAAACCTACCCTTTTGCATATTTTATCTTTTCTTCTTTTTTCTTTTCTTTTTTGATCATCTGTTTTATTTCTTATAAACACTATAAATAAATAAAATATGAAAAAGCCTCTCTATCCAAATTTTTGCTATTCTTTGTAACACTGGCATTACAGAACCACAATTCACTACTACAGCTTGTATGAGATGCCATGTTATAACTGACTGGTTAAGCCACCATGATACAGATCTGAAAACACATATCTTCAGCTAAGGCAAATAGTTAATGCTGCTACCAATTTCATTGCCAATGATAAAAATGCATTAAAGAGTGTTTGTTAAATATTTTAACAGTTTCGTCTTCTTGATGAGTTAAGTTATCAGAGTTAAAATATTTGGTGATAGTGAGGAATTAGGACAATGTATGGCAAGGATACCCCTAGCTCTTAAAAGGACTGTGTGCTGGGGATATACTGTGATTAACCTGTCACATACCATTACCACCAGCAGCTGTTTCCATTGTTTGATGCATCTTGCAGTATTTCTCATGGGAGCTTACTAAAGAAATATTAACTAAATGGAGTTGGGTGTATTAGTTTGTAGATTTAAAGCTCACAACTTTCCAGAAGGCAATAAATACTGACAATAACCAAAACAAAACATGGTTTCTCTATAAAGTTCATCAATTAAATCAAAAATATTAGTTGTTTGCCGACAATTATAAATTTTTAAAAAGTCTTATGTTTATCCTGCTTGTCCTCAAAATCCAAAACCTTCCCCAGAGACTGCCCTCACTGCCTCCCCCTCTTTACTCCACAGCACTCTAACCCCCCCTCCCCCTGCCCTCCCACCACCTCCGACCCTTCATCTCCAGTTAACACCCCCCCTCACCCCCTTCTTCCCCACCTCCTCCCTCCCCCCTCCTCCCCCGCTACCACTTCCGCCCTCTCTCTTCTCTGTCGTTCCTACTATTCTTTACCTGGAATTGTTCCCCCACTTTTACTGTCTATGGAAAACCCTAATAAACATATTTCAAAAAAAAATCCAAAACCTTTCCCCATGGTTCTTCTATCTTAAAACAAATGTTGTTGGCTTTAGTCTGGTCAAGTCCATGTTTTACCCAAGTTTTGTTATACATATTTGTATATAATTTGCAACTTGCTACATTCAAACTATGAATGATATCGGCTTTCTAAGTGCCACTCTTTATGCAGCCACAATCATTTCATGTGCATATTAGAGCATTTTAGCTCAAAAACTTTTGCAACCCCCCACACACACACAGACAAAGCCCAATGAATAATCTGTGAAGATACAAAAAATGGACTGTCGGCCCAGGTTGAGAACCCCTGTTCTATATAATTGAATGGGTATCCATATAGAGGACACTCATTCAATTATACAGAACAGAGGTTCTCAAACTTTTTAATCATAGGACCGATTCACGGTCCCTCACAGTTGGGGGACGGGACTATAGTTTAAAGAAAAACATGAATGAATTCGTATGCACACTTCATATCTCTTATTTGCAGTGCAAACCAAAACATGAAAGAGCAATATAGTATTTAAAATGGAGAACAGTTTTAACCAACATAAACTTCCCAGTATTTCAATGGGAAATATTTGCTTTTGACTGATGAACTAGTTAAATTAATTAGGATTGATGTGACCCTAAGTCTAAAGTTTAGGGTGGGTTTGGATAAATGACCTTGGAGGGTCACATCCGGTCTGTGGGCCTTATTTGGAGCCTTCTATTTGGGCCTTCTATTTGGGGACCCCTAAAATAGAATATACCCATTCAATCAATTCAGGTACCATTGATGCAATGTGTTGATTCTAGACGTCATTAACAATTGGTTTTAGCTCTGATGGTTCGGGACAAGAATTATGAACAGGAGTACTTCACATTGTGTGTTGCATGTTACTTTCAATGCCCGTATTTTCTTTCTGAACTCTTCTTAAAATAGAATAGTTTTATTGTCATTGTATTATTGCACAATGAAATTAAATGCCTTCCCCAGCATATGCTACAAAAACAACACACCCATCCTTCCACACCTCAACCACTACCACACAGTCCGCAATGCGAAACCATGGAGTCCAATATAGTTACAGTTCTTAAATAAAAGCTATCTCTCAGTCTGTTTGTCCTTGTCTTTGTCACCGTGTACCATCTGCTAAATGGCAATAATTCAAAAAAATAATATGCTTGGTGAGATGAATCCCCAAGAATACTCTGAACTTTCTGGAGGTTGTAGGACCTATAAAGTTCTTCCAAAGAGGGAAGAGGTCAACCAATGATTCTCTGTGCGGTAGTGGTGACCCTTTGGAGCATGGTTCTCCTATGTTCCACATCCTTTGATGTAAATATTAGTGTGATGTAAGCTGTACTTCCAAGATCTGCCTTTGAGAATTTGATTCCTCAGCCCTGCACCTACTAACTTAAGGCCAGGCTTAAGAAAGGAGGCAGTTAACACTGTGGAATACTCAACAGTTTTTGGCTGTATGGGGATGGGCTACAGCATCTCTTACATTAAAAAATCTGTCCCCTAAATGATATTTTTCTTCATTCCAACCTTCTAACACTTCAGAGAATGTGACATTGAAAACCATTCATAACGAAGAATATATGTGTGTGTGTGTGTGTGTGTGTGTGTGTGTGTGTGAAAAGATTACAATAATTTATCAACTGTATAAGGAAGAAATTGAAAGTCAACAACCATTTTTTATTTCTTTTCTTTTTTCCTATTTTTATTTTTTTGTGCTTTTTTGCTTAGGGTATTCTTTTTTCTTTTTTAACCCCTCACTTTTATAAATTTTTTCTTCACTTTTAATTTTCCTACTTTCCTGTACACTTGTATTGTTCTCCCTCTTTTATGTATCACTATAATTTATTTGAAAATAATAATAAAAAACTATTTAAAAAAGAAAAAGAAAACCATATCTAAAACTCACATTTGCTGTGCTCATATTCCCTTGGTAAGTTGGCCTGCCCCTTCTGCCTAAAATCTGAAGAAATTTTCCAAAAAAAATACAAGAAATTTAAGGACTGAATTTCATGTATGTGGTGGCATAAATAGCAAGAAGAACCCCTCTTCCATCAATAGCTGCACTCGTTCTAGGGATTGAATACACTTGCACACTCTTCCCACTTGAATTCTGTAGCAAAAAAGTAGTGATTTTCCTTAGATTTGAGAAAAAAATCCTTTGGCCCGCTGAAGCAGGATGTGCCAAGCCTTCCAGCAATTTCTGGGATCAACCAGTGTATTTCAACCTCTGAAAGGTGCAAATACTACAAGGCTTTTATTATCTTCAAAACTTTGCATTGTACCTGTACCATCTAAGCACAGTTTTACCTTGTTATTGTCCCTCTGCCTTATGGGCCATGGTCCTTTGTGGCTTTGTGAAATTTAAAGGAAATATGTCAAAGTTCAGGACAAAAGCCCTTCATGTGATATAGACATTTAGACTTTTTTTTACAGGCCAGGAAACCTTCTGTATCCTCAACAGTATGTCAAAGAGACACACTGTTCTTATGCTTCCAATTGGACAAATGCAGAACATTGTATCAATTGGGGGAACAAAGAAAAAGAAGGAAAAAGTGGAGGTAAGCCATTTATAAATGGTGCAATCTCCCTGCTAGCGACTTCCTTTGATGTCACAAAAGAGTCATTTCAAATAATTCTGTGTAATACAAGTGGAGCAGAAAAAGTAGCCACTGCATCCTGGGGAGGCAATTGTGAAAGAGGACAGAGCTTTAGCTTATTTAATAGCTGTGTGGAAGGCAAGATTTTGGTCAGTTCACCTTCTCATGTAGGGGCAAGATAAGCAAAGCTGTCCTTCATTTCAGCTTTAAGAATATAGAAGGAATCAGAAGAGGTTTCAGCTGAGACGAAAAACCTTTTGAAAGATTTAGAAACTCAGTTTCCCTACATATCCAGGCCAAAATTGCAAATGAGGAAAAAAAATAAGAGTTCTTGTTATATTTACCTGTTTGCTCCTCATATTCACAATAGCAGGTAGTGCCCAGACTTGTGACCTCAGGCATTGGTCTGTTCTGGAGTCAAATGTAGACACTGCTACACAAAGTAACCTCCTGATGAGTTGCCATTGTGAAAACTGGAGTTCAAATGTTAATACAGAAAAATAACTGAGGAACCATGCCCAGCTCACTGGAAAAAATGTGGTAGAAAAATACAATAATTAAATATGAGAATAAAATATACAGTACGTTGAAAAACGATAATGGAAAAGAACTAGTATGTGGGGGAAAGCGTATCAGAACCTGAGCAGCTGCAAATTTCTTGCTAAGCTATGCCAATGTTATCAGGGAGGTAATGACTGCCCCAAGGTCAGCCAGTGGATTTTATGTCCAAATTAACCTTTGATCTCATGTTTTCACAAAGTTGTGCAACTACATGATGTAAGTAAACCCATGCTGGCCTTAAATTGAGTTATATTTCATTAATAAGAGACATTAAGACAGCATCAACATAGCCTAATTTTTATTGTTTTTAACCCCTCTAGCAAGCCTCATTCGGTCCTTTTGCTTTTCTCATTTTCTCCCCACACATAGTAGCTATCTGCTCAAATTCCTCTTTGGTGATTTCTTTCTTTTTTTCATTTATTGAATATGTCCCCTTTAAATCTTAGTATTATTACATGCTTTGGGCTCCCCACTTCTGTTTGCCGCAAATAAGACATTGCAAAGGGAATATTTCAGGACATCTCTCAGTTCTCCTAAAAGAGAATAATACTAACAAAAGTACTGATGGAGTAATTATACACTTATACAAGAGCACTTAATCTATTAACAGCATCATCTCTCTGTTCTTTGACCAGGTTAGGTAAAGATGGTGGATTCTGAAAACTATACTCCAAAAATAATATTTCTGAGTTCTTCCTCAGACACCGAATATTTTTGTTGCAAAAAAAAACCACAACAACTTTCAGTCTTGTTTCATATTTCCTGGCTGCCGTTAAAAGGCCAAACTAGGTTGTATATAGAGATCAGCACCCTGGATAGCTCCTTCACCTCATGCTAAAATGTACTGTCTCTCATGACCCTTTTACACAGCCCTATATCCCAGAATGTCAAGGCAGAAAATCCCACAAATTCTGCTTTGAACTGGGTTATCCACACTCAGATAATGTGGGATTTTCCATCTTGATATTCTGCAATATAGGGCTGTGTGGAAGGGCCCTCAGAAATGAAAGTCATCAGCCACCAATGAAAAAGAACTAGTATGTGGGGAGAAGCATATCAGAATCTGAGCAATTGCATACAACTCCCTTGCTGCACCAGCTCCACTGGGTGCCAGTTAGCTTCTGAGCACAATTCAAAGTTCTGGTTTTAACCTACAAAACCCTATACAGTTCTGGCCCAGTTTACCTGTCTGAACGGATTCTCCCGTATGAACCATCAAGGACAGTAAGATCCTCCAGAGAGGCCCTGCTCTCGGTCCCGCCAGCTTCGCAAGCGCGGCTGGTAGGGACGAGAGACAGGGCCTTCTCTGTGGTCACCCCTCGGCTGTGGAACCCGCTCCCAAGTAATGCTAGAACTGACCCCTCTCTGTTGTCCTTTAGGAGGCTGGTGAAGACTTGGATATGGAACCAAGCCTTCCCAGAATAGGCTGAGATTGGCTATTAACTGAATGTTTGACCACGTTTACAGATTGAGTGGAATTGTTTTAATGGCGATGTGGTTATATGATGGGTTTTTATGTATTTTAATATGTTGTTCTAGTTGTTTTAAAATTGTATAGCATTGAATTCTTGCTGTTATGCCGGTCTGAGTCCCTTGATAGAGGTGAGAAGGCCGGGGCACAAAAGTTTTAAATAAATAAATAAATAAATAAAATTATTGCTAAGGAATGCCCATGTTATTGAGAAGGTGATGACTGCCCCAAGGTTGGTCAATGGGCTTTATAGCCAAATAAATACTTGATCCCACATTTTCAAAAGATTGCATGACTACACCATACTACATGTAAGTAAACCCATAATGGCCTTGAGCTAAGTTATATTTCATCAACAAGAGACATCTACACAGGCTAAATAACACATCCTTAACTTGATCCCAATCCTGTTGGGCACAAAGTGCTTCATTTATTTCAATCTGAAAACACATATTTTAGAAGGTTTTGAGGTAATTTTTAAAAAACCACTTAATACTGAAGCTTTTGGATGTGTGTGTGTGTGTATGTGTCTTGATCCCCAGATCCCAGTAGAATCAATGATGGAGGAGGATGGAGGTGGTCACTGATCATTCTCTCAATGAAAGAGAGACTCCCTTGATCGTATCAGCATTGGGGAAACACCGTGTTCTACAAACAAAGGAAAGGTCTATATCACTAGTACAGCAAAGCAAGGAAGGACCAAGCAAAAAAAGCAAGTGACTATGGAAATTATCACTCAATAAGTATGAGAGTATATCTTAAGATCTTAATAATACTTAGAGGGTTTTCATTATTACAATACTTAATTAAGATATACTCTCATACTTATTGAGTGATAATTTCCATAGTCACTTGCTTTTTTGCATGGTCCTTCCTTGCTTTGCGAAACACCGTGTTCCCCTTGACCTTTTTTTTGTTTTGTTTTGGTGTTTGTATGCCATTCTTTGCATACATAACATTACACACATTTGCAGTTCAGCCTTGTGTTTTCTACTGGCTTCACTGTATAAAAGCACAGAATGACAGGAAAGCACAGAAATGCTTTTTCATTACACAAATATGTTCATATGCTCCACTCTGATCCAAAAAATTGCAACTGCTGCTGTCATATGACTGGACATAAACTAACATGGTAAACATGCACAGATTGGAAATGTCTCCTTGCACTGATGATGCTGTGTAATGGGCATCCTGTGTGCCTTTCCAAAGCAATTTCACCTTGGATTAGAACAGATGTATGTGGCAGTATTGGGGGATCAAGGATACTACACAGTGGACCTGGGATAGAGCCAGAAAGTACAGTTCAATTCTACACCTATCTACTCAGGAGGAGGTGGCATTTAGAGAGAGTAGCAGCTTATCTGCATACATTTTCACACCAGTCTTTACTGAAGTTACTGTAAGCAAAAAAGCAACCAGATGGGAAGAGGCAGCAAGCCTTTGAGCCACCATGATAAGCAATTACACCCCACAGTTCTCATATATATATATTAGGGGGTTGCAGGAGAGAAAAATACTTGCAGGGATAGCCACTCATTTCCCCTCCCCACAAAAATAGTCTGTTATGTATTCTGCCAAGGCAATGCCTGTAAACAGGGAAGACTTTCTTTCTTGCAAAGGGGCAGCAGGAGGATAGGCACTCACCCAAACTGTCCCCTCCCCCTGCAAAAAAAAGGCTTACTCTCTTTTGGTGTCACCACCTTCATCTGTTTCCCCACAAGTAGCAAACTCTCATCCACAGTAATCCTATCTATGTTTACTATCCCGATACAACTAGGGAACTTGTTGAAGACTTCTGATTGAGCATTAGTGTGCAAGGGGACAAATCACTCTGTTGTGCTGACAGAGTGATTAGCAAACTGATTAAAGATGGAATGGACAGAAGCTCTCTCTGATAGATCCATAATTGATTGGAAAGCATCATAATCAGTGGCTGCACTTCAAACTGGAAGGAATTCGCAAATGCAGTGCATCTGGTTTCTCTCTGAGTCTCATTGCTGTTCAATATTTCTACCAATGATTTAGATGAAAGGGTGGAGGGAATTTTTTGCATATTACACAAAACTGGAGGGTGGGGTGACTAACATATTGGATGATTTCACAAACATCTACATCAACTAGAAAACTGGACAAATATTAATATTAATCTTAATAATTAATAAAATAAAATCCAATAGAAATGAATGCAAACTTCTGCAAAAACCGAAGGAACTGACATAGGTTGACAAATATTGTCAGCGGCGCCTTGTCCAATGCGGGATAGCGCAATGGACAAAGACGCGGCTGCCATCTTGGAAGAGGATCGAGCGATCGGAGGCGCGGCCGCCATTTTGGTTCTCCTTGTTCCATGTTGTTTCTGTAGCTCCATGTTACTCCCTGTTGTTACTGAGCTGTTGGAGTTCCCGCCGAAAAAGGACAAGAGGGGTGGGGTTCCGGGGTTATCTGTTCAAGGATTGGCTCTTCGCCAGAGGGGGGAGGGGCTCGGGGAGTTTTGAGCAGGGATTTTGGAGGGAAGGCTTCAGTACGGTTTTTTACTGCCTTGGATTAAGGACTCATAAAGCATTTCCTCAATACCCGAGTGAGTATGATTATTGAGCGGCCTACCAACGCTCACACAAAAACCGTACTCACAACCTGAATCGCAGTCGTGAGCCGATCCGACTGCGAACCCCCCCCCCCCCTGAGATGTCGAGTGGAAGGGAAGAAGACCTCCAGGAGCCCCGCGTGGAACCGCGCTGGCGAGGATCCGAAGAGGTGGAAGATGGGATCCTCGGTGAGGCGGCTGGAGGCCCGGAGGGGGAGAGGCCTGTGATTGTCTCCGGAGCAGGCGACCAGGAGGCCGCGATTCCTCCCCTCCTGTGGGACGAGAAGGTGACGCGGCGGAAGAAGGGGAGCCCCAGGCCCGAGGAGGGAGTCGGTCAGGCCCCAGTGGAAGGCACGAGTCGGGGTGAGCGGATGGAGGAGATGATGGGGGAGATGGCCAGAGCCATAGCCGACATCCGCCAGCAGATGGGAATGATGCAGAGGCGGATGGACACATGGGGACCCCACCGAGGAAGATCGAGGCACGGAGGGGCGTTCAAGCCATGCGGCCCGGAGGGCAGAGAGACCGCCGTCCGGCAGGGCCGCCTTCGGAGGGGCCGGCGCCGATTTCACCCCCGCCAGGGGGGACCTCCACCTTCAACCTGGGCCCAAGCGACCAGACCCTGGAAGGAAGCGGCCATCGGAGAGACTTAAAAGTCAAGTTCGACGGAGACCCAAGCCACCTGTCCTACATGGTCACCAATGTCCGCAATTTTATGGAAGACTATGGAGACTCGTTCCCCTCCGAGGCGGCCCAAGTGAGGGCCGTGGGAAGCAACCTGAAAACGCTGCGGCCGACTGGTTGGTCCAGATGACCGAGACCGATGCCCCGGAGCTTAGGGGTCTTGAGGCGCGCTGCAGCAGCGGTTTAGAGACCCGCACGCGGAAGCAAAAGCTAAAGCAGAATTGAAGCGGATCTACCAGGGGTCGAGGGCGGTATCCGAGTACGCCCTGGCGTTCAAGGCCCTTGCCGGAAAAATCCGCGATTGGTCAGAGGCGACCAAATTAGACTATTTTAAAGCAGGACTGAGGAGAGAGACCCTGGATTGGGCTCTGAACCGCAGAAACCCGGACACCCTGGAAGGATGGATTGACCTGGCCGGCCAAGTGGAGTGCGATCGGGAGGCGGCACCCAGGAGGCCCCGAGACGCCCCGCGAGCACGCGACCCGGCCCCAACCATGCGAACGGGGCTGGCCCGGAGGTCGCCAACCCGGCGGAGGTCGCCAAGTCGAGACGCAACCAGACCGCGGAGAGGCGCTTGCTTCACCTGCGGCCGAGAGGGGCATCGGGCGGTCGAATGCCCGAGGAGGCCGCCCGCCGCGAAGGGGGAGAAGGGTCCGGACCCGACCCCCGGGACACCGAAGACGACCAAGGCCAAGGGCGGCGGCTAGAGAGTTGGCCCGAGCGCCAACCAACCCGAGGGGCGGGGTGACTACGAGAGAGGCGCGGAGGAGAGCGGATCGGAAGAGTCGGCGGAAAACGAGCCCGATCTGCCGTGAGCGCCCGGCGGCAGATCTCACCTTCCCAGGGCGGTGAGTCGGAGCCTCCCAGTGGAGGAATCCTCACATTTAAAGTAGCCGTGCGCGGCCCCGCCACCGGCAAAGAGACCGAGGCTACTGCCATGCTAGACTGTGGGTGCACCAGATGCTTAATGTCCCCTGGCTTAGCAGCCCAGCTAGGAGTGACCCCGGGAGTTAGTGGCCCCGGTCCTGTTCGCGCAGCTGGATGGGACCTTCGCCAACGGGGCGCCAGCCACTAGAAAGACCGGGGAGTTAGAGGTGCGGATAGGGACCCACAGAGGGCGCATCAATTTTGTGATCTCCGAGATGGCTAACCAACCCTTAATTCTGGGCAGCCCCTGGTTGGAGGAACACAATCCGAGGATCAACTGGAAGACAGGGGAGGTGCGCTTCAGAGATGGGCAGGTTCAGGCTAAGATAGAGTACCCAGGAGAAGGAGGGAGTCCTAATACGGCAGGAGCCGGGCTCGCCCAATTGGCAGGAGTACCGCAGGACTATTTGGAGCTGGCTGAGGTGTTCAGCGAGAAAGAATGCGACGAGCTGCCACCCTCCCGCGCCATGGACTGCGCCATTAAGATAGAAGAGGGGGCGACTCTCCCCAAACCCAAGATGTATGCAATGTCGGAGCCGGAGAAAAGGGCGCTGAGGGAGTTCATAGACAAAAACCTGGCCAGGGGTTTTATTAGACACTCAGATAGCCCACTGGTGGCCCCCGTGCTCTTCCGCCCCAAGGCGGATGGGAGTCTCCGGCTCTGTGTGGATTCTCCCCTTGATGTCCGAGATCCTGGCCCAGCTGGGGAAGGCTAGGCTGTTCACGAAGCTAGACATTCGAGAGGCATTCTATAGATTCCGGGTCAAGCCAGAGGACTGCTGGAAGACGGCCTTCAACTGTCACTTGGGCCATTTCGAGTTTTTAGTCACCCCTTTCGGCCTAAAGGGGCGCCAAAAATCTTCCCGCCGTTGATCACCGAGGCCCCCAGAGACCTGGTGTACAAGGGGGTCATCGTGGACCTGGACGACTTCCTGATCTACACAGAGACCCGTACAGAGCACGTGGCGTTGACCCGGGAAGTCCTGAGGAGGCTGAAAGACAATCGGCTATACGCCAAGTTGTCCAAATGCGAGTTCCATCAGACCGAGTTGAACTACTTGGGATATCGCATCTCCACACGGGGCATCGCGATGGACCCGCGAAGGTGCGAGACGTACTGGAATGGGAAGCCCCCGCACGCGGGAGACAGCTGCAGGGGTTCCTGGATTCGCGAACTTCTACCGGCAATTCATCCCGAATTTTGCAGAGACTACCTTAGCGCTAACAGACCTGCTTAAAACTAAGGGGTTGGGAGAAACCAGGAAGACCAAAACCCCTAGCGCCAAACTTCAATGGACACCACAGTGTCAAGAGGCGTTCGTGAACCTCAAGCGGCAGTTCACCAGCCAGCCCCTGTTGATTCACCCGGTGATGAGCAGGCCTTTCACAGTGCAGTGTGACGCGTCCGAGGCGGCATACGGAGCAGTCCTCCTCCAGCCGGATGAAGAAGGCCACTTGAGGCCATGTGCTTATCTCTCCAAGAAGTTCACCCAAACGGAAAAAGATGGCTCGTTTGGGAGAAGGAGTCGTTTGCCATTCGGGCGGCTCTGGCCCATTGGAGGCACTTCCTGGAGGGAACGCCGGTCCCTTCGAAGTTTGGACAGATCATAAGAACCTGCAGGCCCTACAGACCCCCCAGAGACTGAACGCTAAGCAGCTGAGATGGGCCCAGTTCTTTGGCAGGTTCAATTTTAAGTTGAGATACATCCCGGCCCGAAAATGTCGTGAGCGGACGCTCTCTCGCGCATGCCTGATGCGGACTACTCGGCCCCAGGAGAGATGGGAACCGTATTCTCTAACCCACAACTGGGTTTGGTCGCCGCCACCCGGGCAGCCGTCAAAGCATAGGCCACCGCCGGAGAGCTGGCAAAGCCTCTCCTGGACCAGATCAAGACAGCGTCCCGCACAGACGAATGGCTGGTCCGGCACCCGGAAGGCCTGGAAGAGAATGACGGCATCTGGAGCCAGGGAACCAAGGTTTACGTCCCGAGGCCCTGAGGGCACAGGTCCTAGAAATAGGGCACGACACGCTCATGGCAGGACACTTCGGGCTCTCAAAGACGCTGAAGCTACTCGCCCGGCAGTTCTGGTGGCCGATGATGAGGAGGGACGCAAAACAATACATCGCCGAGTGTGACGTGTGCGCCAGGAATAAAACGAAGGTGGGACGCCCCACGGGCCTATTGCAGCAAGTAGCTGACCCTGCAGAACCATGGAGAGAAATAGCCATGGATTTCGTAGTGGACCTCCCGGAGAGCGGGGGGTTCACCGCCATCTGGACGATAGTGGACCTGTTCTCCAAGCAGGCCCACTTTGTGCCGTTGCGACGACTGCCAACGGTGCCGGAGCTGGCCAAACTCTTTATACATCATGTATTTCGCCTGCATGGTAGCCCTCGTCGGGTCATAAGTGACCGCGGCCCGCAGTTCGCTGCTAAATTTTGGAAGGCGTTCCTGGCCGCCCTGGGGACCCAACGGGCGTTGAGTACGGCATTCCATCCCGAGACAGACGGAGTGACCGAAAGAGTTCAGCGGACGCTCCAGCAATACTTGAGGTGCTTCTCTACGTATCAGCAGGACCAGTGGGCCAACCTGTTGGATGTGGCAGAATACTGCTATAACAACACCGACCACGCGTCCACGGGGGTGTCTCCGTTCCGGGCCGTGGGTGGTCGGGACTTCCTGCCCTTCCCAGCTATTGAAACTTCTGCACCTCCGCCTTGTACCCCCGAGTCCTGGGGCGCGCGGGTTGCCGCAGCCTGGCCAGAGATCCAAAGGACGCTGAGGAAGGCCAGAGAAGACTACAAAACGCATGCAGATAAAAGGAGAGGGCCACAGCCAACCTATGTGGCAGGAGACATGGTATATCTCTCCACTAAGCACCTGCGATCGACCCAGCCCTCCCGCAAGTTTGCGGACAAGTTTGTTGGCCCTTTACGGGTGACGGAAGTGGTCAACCCGGTCACCCTTAGGCTAGACCTCCCCACACATGGCGCAAGGTGCACCCGGTGTTCCACGTTAGCCTGCTTAAAAGGCAGTAACCCACCGCAAGTGGTCTCCACAGGGAGTGCCCCAGTCCCGATCATGATCGGGGAACATACCCACTTTGAGCTTAAGGATATTTTAGACTCTAAAAGGCTTAGGGGCAGACTTCAATACTTTGTGCAGTGGCTTTCAAAGACTTGCAGCCGGAGTGGGTGTTAGCAGAACATGTTAAGGCCCCCAGATTAGTCAAAGGTTTCTTAGGGCCTTCCGGGACAAGCCAGGGCCCTGACAGTGCTTTGGTGCTTGTCCCCCCCAGGTCGGTGAACTCCTTCGGGAGGGGGGCGCTCGGTCAGCGGCGCCGTGTGCAATGCGGGGTCGCGCACTGGACAAAGACGCGCTGACATCTTGGAAGAGGATCGAGCGATCGGGGCGCGGCCGCCATGTTGGTTCTCCTTGTTCCATGTTGTTTCTGTAGCTCCATGTTACTCCCTGTTGTTTCTGAGCTGTTGGAGTTCCCGCGAAAAAGGACAAGAGGGGTGGGGTTCCGGGGTTATCTGTTCAAGGATTGGCTCTTCGCCAGAGGGGAGGGGCTCGGGGAGTTTTGAGCAGGGATTTTGGAGGGAAGTCTTCAGTACGGTTTTTTACTGCCTTGGATTAAGGACTCATAAAGCATTTCCTCAATACCCGAGTGAGTGTGATTATTGAGCGGCCTACCAACGCTCACAAATATATGGATATATATTGAGCACCCTTTGGTTTCCAATTCCCAATCCACCTAATAGTACCAGTGTCGAGTCCACATTTTACTAGCTTCTTTGTCATTGGATGTGGGCTTATCAAAGTTCTTACTGAATCCAAGATATGCTGCAGCTATTGGAATTCATTTACCAAGTTTATAACGCTATCAAAACAAGAGATAAGATTAGTGTGATGTGACTTGTTTTTGAAAAAAAAAACATGTTGACTTTTATAGGCTTTTTTCCCTTTCTAAGTTCTTATAGATTTGCTATTTAATTATCTGTTCTAGAATCTTTCCTGATATTGATGTTAGGCTGATTTGGCCGTAATTGATTGTGCCCCTCCCCCTTTTTTGAAATGTGGACAAGATTTGCCTTTCTTTAGTTTGCTGGAACTTCCCTTTTCTCCAAGAATGATCAAAGATGATTGCCTGGGTTCCGAATTTTCTTCTGCTGGTTCTTTTAATACCCTTGTCTGTAATTCACCTGGCCTTGGAAACTTTTATTCATGTTGAGTATCTACAGTAGATATTCATGTATTGCTTTTTTACCTATTCTCTGCTGCTTTCCCCCTGCTGCACCATTTGTGTTATTATCCCCGAGTTAAGCATTGTTTTACTTTTGGGAGAAACCTGAAGCAAAGATATAATTCTGTCTTTTCTCTGTTCACCACCCCCTGTACACAGCTGGCCCAATCATTTCCTTGTTCTTCCTTTGCTAAGGGCTTTTGCAAAAAGCCATTTTTATTGTTCTTAATCTTTCTAGCAAGCTTCATTCCGTGCTTTGGCTTTTTAATTTTCTCCCCACACCCACTAGCTATCTTTTTTTATTCTTTTTTTGGTGAAATCTCCCTTTTGTAATTTCTTGTATATGTCCCCTTTAAATCTTAGAATTATTACATGCTTTTGGCTCCCCACTTCTGTTTGCGGTAAATAAGACATTGCGAGGGGAATCTCTCATAACCCCACTCAGTTCTCCTAAAAGAGATGAATACTAATAAAAAAATATGGATGAAGTAGTTGAACACTTATACAAGAGTACTTAATCTATACAACAGTATCATCTGTTTGTTCTTTGACCAGAATAGGTAAAATAGCCATGCTGGATGACAGACTCTGGGTACTGTACTCCATTTTTTTTTAAAAAAAGCAAAGTTCTTCCTCAGGCACCCAACTATTTGTTGTTGTTGTGTTTGCAAAGGATACACCGAGCCTTATTTCTCCTTTCCTGTCTGTGCTCAAAAGGCTGCAGTCAAAACTAGGTTGTGTATAGAGATCAGCACTCTGGATAGCTCCTTCACCTCATGCTAAATGTACTGTCTCTCAGAGATTGAAGCCATCTGCCACCACTGGTCAATAGCTACTAATCATGCCTCCAGCTTCAAAAGTCATACATTTTTATACACCAGTTCCTGGGAAACTACAGCAAGAAAAAGAACTGTTTTTGTGGGCTTTTCAGAGGCAACTAACATATCATTGCACAAAAAGAAATCAAGGATATCTTGCTTTACCACCACTTTTCAAACAGAACAAAACACATTTAGCTCTCAATTATAACAAAAATGTGGAGATTATAATTTATTCACTTGAGACCAGACAATAACACTTCTATTTCTGAGCAAACAGTTGAATCACAGAAAGTAATCACTCTTTACTTTTTGAATTTCTTTCCTTCAAAAATGGAATCTCCAGGGGAAAGAAAGTGAAGTTTATTTAAGCAGACATTTAGTGATTTAGAATTCATTATATAAAGTAAAGGCTGTCTTATCCACTCTCTCTCTCCCTCAGCAGTGTACCTAATTCAGACTAAACTCTCTAACTCACAGTAATGATCACTCAATATCTTATCATTTAACTTGCAACTTCCAAAAGGTCAGTAGAGAGAAAGAGTGTTCATGTCACATGTGGAAGCTGGAGCTTATGATCAAGAAAATACTAACTTCAAAAAGAGGTAGCATTTTAAGAGACAATGTGGCCATGTTGGTCTAATCGCAACAAAAACAACAATGAACTACCTGGCACCTGAAAGGCCATGAAGTTTTATTTGGTATTTGTTAAAATGATTTGCTTTCTATAAAAGATAATGCCAAATAAAGCTCATTAGCACTTAACATTCAACCAAATTCAGTGAAGAAAAGCATGAACAGCATATTGGGAGAAGGGAAATGCAAATGGCGATCTGAATGATTGGGAGGTGGGAGAAATGTGTAAGAGGAACCTGAGAATGTAGTTGATGAAACAACAGATCAGACAATACAGAGGAAATGTACCAGGGAACGTGAACTGCATATATCAACCTCTATTGCCCCCTTGTGGCACATGTATACATTTCTCCTTTTGCACTAAAGTAAAGTTTAGTATGCAAACTAGTTCTCCAGACCTGCACTATATCTCTATTACCAACTGTTATTTCAGGATGGAATATATTTCTTATAAACTTAAAAACTAACAAGCATTTTCACAACATGCCCTAGAGAAGTGATTCTCAACTTGTGGGTCCCCAGGTGTTTTTGGTCTACAACTCCCAGAAATCCCAGCCAGTTTACCAGCTGTTAGGATTTCTGGGAGTTGAAGGCCAACACATCTGGGGACCCACAGGTTAAGAACCACTGCCCTAGATAGAGGTGTCAAACTTGTCGCTCTCCAGATGTTTGTGTCTCCAACTCCCAGAAGCCCTAGCCAGCTTGTACAATGGGGAGGAATCTGGTAGCTGATGTCCAGAACACCTGGAGGGCCACACACACAATGAAATACTCTTGGGACTCACATATTATGCAAATTGAAGACTTACAGGAGTGGGAATTGTTTCTCCATT
Source organism: Anolis apletophallus (assembly GCA_030556195.1). NCBI lineage: Eukaryota > Metazoa > Chordata > Lepidosauria > Squamata > Anolidae > Anolis > Anolis apletophallus. The sequence goes on from JARBWK010000007.1 coordinate 29,996,411, forward strand.
CCCAAAAGAGGAATAGATGACAAGAAAGTTAATGGCATTCTTGCCCACATCTTATGGAATCATGCCATTTGTCGTTTGATGAGACACCAGCATTATTTACCAGAGAATGATAAAGACATTGTAAGACCAAAATTCCCATTATTCCATAGCATTGAGACATGACTAATAAAGTGGTGTCAAATTGCACCAGTTCTATAGTGTAGATACACCTCATGTCTCTTCCTAAATCACACATTCTGTCTCTCCTTTTTCTATCTCTGATTCATTTGCTACACACACTTTTCTCATCTATGCCATGCACTCCTTCATCTTTACTTGTGCATCTTGTTGCCTTTCCATGCATTCTCTTAATCTTGCTCCCTCTGTATTTTCATTCCTCCTCTCACATATGATGTAGTATGAAGTACCATAGGCTTTTGCTGTCCTACCTTCCACACTTTGCATATTGTCTAGTTCAAGATCAGCCTCACAACAATAAAGAGAACAGAAAAGCCAGTGACAATAAGACCACAATTTTATTTATTTATTTATTTATTTATTGGACTTCTTAGCCACCACTCCCAGGTGGCTTGGGGTGGCTCACAGGTGCAGGGGTACAAAATACAATAATACCTAAAACAGTAAAAAACACTAAAATCACAACCACAAAAAAGCAGCAACAATAAACACTAAAAGAGTACATTAGCAGAAATAATCACTCAACTGATGAGTATTTAAGCTGACTCAGGTTACAAAAGCCTACTGAAATAGCCAGGTCTTGCAGGCTTTCCGGAAAGCCAGCAGGTCACGGAGCGACCTAGCTTCCGGGGGCAGGGAATTCCAAAGCGTAGGGCCAATGATTCGAGAATGCTCTTCTTGACGTGAGGTCGTTGGCGCTTGGGACAAGTAGATCTTTGTCTTCAGATCTCAGTGATCTTGTGGGCTTGGGAGCGGCGGTCCCTCAAGTAGGAGATCTTTGTCTTCATTTTGAATAAAATACAATACACCAATATAAGTCAAGGAAATTTATAGATGAAATGAATTTAAAGTCTGGGGAAAATCTAGAGTCTTGCTGAAATATCAAAACAAATGCTGGATTATTTTTTTATGATGATCCATGTTTACACGGTGGAGTCCAAAGTGGTCCTGTTTGTGTTCTATTCATTATTTGTTGTTATAACACAATTCTGATATCCATCCTCCACTGCTCTGGAGTGTTGCATCCCATGCTAATCCCCCCCCCTTAATTATTGCCTTTTAAGAAGCTTTCAAAATCAATTGTCTCTTGTTTCAGTCTTGTCAGGTTTCTCCATCAGGTTCTTAAAGAAGTTAATCAAATTAGTTCAGCATGGCCTCCGCTTCTTGTTCTTAGCTGCCACTTCAGAGGAGTTCACAACCTGTTCAAGTGTTTTTCTTCTTTCCCTGATCTTAATGAAAAAGTGAGGAAATATTTTTTCTCACACAGAAAGGTCAGATTTGTAGACCTATAGCTTCTCCTTGTCTTTCTCCTTGTGATATCTCTTCTAAGGTGCTATATTTACTTTTCATTCCTCTCCAGTGCTTCTCCGGTTTTTATATCACTTTTTATCCTTCTTCTCCCATGATATCTTTTTCTTAGAATGCTGACTCACAGAGAAAAAATAATGCATTGCAATGATATTTTTCTCCCATTTTACCTACTTGAAAAAAAAACTTGAATTGACCTGTCAGGGAAGCAGATGCTTAGAGAAGGTTCTATTACAGCAATTTGATTGATCTTTATTCAGAGGACTTCTCTGAAACAAAAAGAAGTCAATATTAACTGTTTCTCTATTTCTCATAACAGCTAGACTTTAGCAGAATCACATAAAATAATTCACTAAAGCTGGCTTTACACTGTAGAATGAATGCAGCTTGACACTACATTAACTGCCATGGCTCAATGGTATGGAATCCTGGGAATCCCCGGGCCCTTCCAAACAGGCCCTATATTCCAGGATCTGATCCCAGGTTTTCAGCTTTAAACTGGATTATATGAGTCCTCACTGCCAGATAAGCTGGGATAAAAAGAAAAACTGGGATCAGATCCTGGGATATAGGACCTGTGTGGAAGGGCCCCCAGTTTTTGGTGAGACGCTATCACTTTTTTGTCACAGAAGGCTAAAGGTCTTGAAAAACTACAACTCCACAGTTTCATAGCATTAAGTCATTGCAGTTAAAGTTATGCCATACCACATTAATTCTACAACCCCAGGTTGTCCCAAATTTAGTCTTCTAAACAGTAAAATACATAACTTTTCTTTACCTGGCAACCTCACAACACAGTTAAAGTCCTCTTGGCCCCATATATATCTCCTTCAGTTCTAGAATGCCTCTCATTTGTATAATTTCCTGCTACCTGAAATCAGTTGCCATTTGTCATCTTTAAAAGTGCAGGATTTCTTTAAAAATGATTGTTTTATGGTCTGATGAAAGATGTATTACTAATCATTCATAAATCTTACCTCTGAATTCCAGATATTTTAATTATGATCATAAATTCAGCCAATATAATGATCCTTAACCATTTGGAGGATATAGATGAACATTTCAACATGTACCCCTCTTAATGTAGTTGCAATGTAACAAAGTGATACAACTCGGTTTGCATTTATGACCACTTGCTATGTTGTAATTTAATATCTTATTGTCTAAAAAAAATTTACTGGCAGATTAGGAAGAAGAGGAGGTGCAATGGCATAGCAAAAAGAGTGACATGCACTGTGCCAAGGAAGGAAGGAGCAAAATCCGTTACTGTCAAGAAATCAAGGCTGGATCTATATTGCCATATATGCTGATTAACTGCTTTGAACTATATTATATGAGTCTACACTGCCACATAATTCAGTTTAATGCAGTTAATCTGTATTCAGAAACAGGTTAACATAATCCAGTTTAAAGCAGTTAATCTTTATTCAGAAACAGGTTTATATAGCAGTGTAGATGGGGACCAAATTGCCTTACAGTCTCCCTAGCAGCTCAAAAGCATGCAAGGCAGCTGTATTTCTTGATGGGGGGTGGTTATCACTACTGTTTTCTCACTACATTATTTCGATTGAAAAAAAGATCGGTACCAATATAAGTAAGACTTCCACTGATATAAATAGTAGGACTGGGTAGATTTGTTGGAATCTAACAGAAATTGGAATGTGTCAGAAGAAAAGTTACTTTTTTACCGTTTTTGAAAAATTAAAGTTACCCGGAAGTGGCGTCGCAATACGGCAGCTCCGTCCGCCATTATCGGAAAGGGAGATGGATGACATTTCTGTCCTTTTCCTGGAGCCTTCCATCATTGGCTGGTTGCGTTCAGGTGGTTTGCAAGCAGCCACCTGATTTCCTCCAGCCAATGATTGAGATGCTCATCGATGGGAAAAAATTTTGCGGTTGCCATTGCTGTATTAAAGGCTGCCTCGTGGCGTGTCTCCTCTGTTGGCTTTGGGGACGCGGAGAGGGAAGGGTGGAAGGGAGGCGAGGCTGGCAAATGGTGAGGCTTTTTAAGGATAGGAAGGGAGTGCGAAAGAAAGGAAAGGCTGTGTAGAAGATCGGAGAGGCCGCAGTGCGTGGAGGAAAGGATACTGGTGTGGAGGAAAGGATATTTTTCAGAGAAGGCAAGAAAGAATCTAAGAAAGAGTCTGTTTGTTCAAACTCCTATCTCCCTCTGCCAAGTTAGGCTGAGGGAGAAAAGCTACACCACACCTTTATTGTGGTACAATTCACCTGAGTGTTGTCTTCCCTAAGGAAGAGTCTGTTTTTGTTCAACAGTTATCTCTTCTTCTGCGTGGCTGCCAGAAATCAATTGTTCTTGTCCGTCTTCTGCCAATTGATCAAACAGTGGTGAGGTCTTCTTTAGGAGCAGTAGACTCCCTATCAGAAGTTGGGGTTTCCCTTTCTTTCTGTTCTCCTGCATGACAGGTGGCATGTTGTGACGATCTCGGTCACCAAAATTGACTAATTGACACTCCCGGTAGACTGCCACCAACCCAATGGGTCATTAGGATTTACTTTCCAATTAAACTCTAATTAAATGAAGTGTCTGTAGCCAGGCATGTAGCCAGGGGGGGGCTAAGGGGGCTTCAGCCCCCCCCCCCAAATTCTCAGGGTGGTCCGCGAAAAGGCCTTACTGGTACATTATTTAAACTGTTATGTTTATTCATATCATGATCTGATCACCATGCTCATTATATCCCACATTAATGGGGTTATTGGGATAACAATACAAAAGATTTGCTAGGATAGACCCTCTTCCACCCAGTCTCAGCCCCCCCGAACCAAACTCGGCCCCCCGAATCAAAATCCTGGCTACGGCCCTGTCTGTAGCGTTAGCCTATACAACCACCCACCAACCAAGAATGTAAACTGAGGAGACCGAAAGATGACGGAGGCTTCTTTTAAAGTTAATAATAAAAGTATTTATTAACAAGAATAAGGCTATTAAATAGGCACAGATCGTATTGGTTCTACTAAGAGGCAACTAGCGTACGGTTACAGCAATGATAGATTTCGATAGCGTGATGGTTAACAAGATTTACTATATGTGCTAGAGCGTAGAGGTTTCTGACTACAAAAGGCTATTATTACTTCTTAAGATGGTTCGTTCAGTTCCACAGACAGTACTGAGACTTGTCTCCCAACTCCCACCTAATAGTTCCACTAGATGGTTGTTGTACTAAAGTTCTGGAACATCTAATCACCTGGATCGTTCCATGAGTCTGGCTACTACTGGGTTACTCGTAACCCACACAGTCTAAGAGTCCAACTACCTGTCACTCTATCTCCAGAGATGACCAGGTAACCCAACTGCCTATCACAAGAACAGTTCTAAATGGCACTCTTCCACAAGCGTTCCCACTAGAAACACTACTGACTCTAAGGGCAGTCAGAACGGAGTCGTGACTCCCACTAGTCCAGCCTATTTCTACGTGGTGAATTGCTTAGGACAGACTGTCAGTCTCTGTTGCCAAGGCTCTGGTGATACTCCCCCAGAAACCTTGCTCAAGACTGCCTCAGGCGTAGATGCTGAATCTACAGCCTGACTCTAAACAGCAGAGGCTGGAGATGTGCGTCTGCACAGCCTCGCTCTAAACTCCAAACTCCAGACTGAAACTTTCTCTGACAGGCCTTTACTCTGCCAGCTCCAACTCCTCCCCTTCTACTCTAGCCAATCATAGCCTCTACACTGTAGCTAGGCACAAGCCTGCAAGGCCACGCCCCCTTGCTCTGGCTTCCCTTCCCTTCCCTTAATGGTTGCTGGCTGCAGCCACCTCTCCAAGATGGATGCCAGCACAACCAAAACAGGACTTTCAAACCCCTTCTAAGCAGGCCTCGGCCCTGCTTAAGGCAGGTGAGTCCTTACACATGTGTAACATGAGGAGCTTGTGTCAGAGGTTGGGGGATTGCCACGTATTCCAAGGTGATGCTTTTCTAATTTCAACTACTGACCTCTTCTACATGGCTGACAGAGAAAGAGCAGTAGTGCATAGGACATGGAGGAAAAGGCATTGAAGGTGGTGTTGGGGGAAAGGATCAGGCCACCCTTTCTCTGTCAGACACAGAGAATGGAGTGTCCTGGTCGGTGGTTGGGGGGGACCTTGAGCAGAGGAATGTCCCCCCTCCCTCTGTTGGCATTGGAGGTGGTGTTGGGGAAAGGGCAAGTTTGAAAGGTGGCCTGTACTTAGTGTCAGGGAGAGGGTTGTTCCCAGTGTTGAGGGGGACATTGATAGGGAAACTTATTCCCCATGGATGTGTGGGTGGGGGGATGTAGGTGAAGACATTACAAATTGCTACATGCATGTCCCCAAAGGGCCCTCTTTAAATGATTTCACTAATTTATATCATTTGCACCTGTCTTTAATTTCCGCAATTTTGTGATGTTTAAAATGTTATGTATTCTTACTTACAGGGTGTGAAAGTGAGGGGAAGGGATTCCTCCAAGGGTTGCTTGTCCCATGTGCTGTGTTTAATTGTTTATGGACATTGTGTGAGCACAGGTGTAATTCCAAATACTTCCGAATTTTGGAAATATTTCTGTATATTTTCAGAATTTTTTCAGAAATTTATCAGAAGTCTAACAGATACGAAGCGTTTTCAATGGCTGGATCCGAAGCTAGTTTAGAAGCGGTGGGGTTTTTTTTTAGATCAAACAGCCCTAATAAATAGCTGCCTGTTTACTAGACACTGACTTATAACATAAATATTGTGAAGCTCATCTGCATGAGGTGGAGGACATGACCTTCATGTCTACAACACACATAGTAGAAAGCATGTAGAGACCCAATTGAAAAGATATTTTCCATTCATAAAGTGCAGAGAGGGCATCCCCTGTTAAACCATCTTGTCTAATGGAAAATAATTTTCAAAGCCACATATTGAATTTGAATGCATAGTGAAATGGTTATACACCCCCAGTTCATGGTATATATTATTTTCTAAATGAGTTAAGACTGATATATGCAAATGTGTATGTGTGTATCCCAATAAAATAGAATATAGTAGTTTCAATATGCATTAAAGTTGATGTGCTGAATTGAGAGCCAAGGGGTCTTTAAACAGTAGGTGGTACAAGGAAAGCTTGAGGCATTTGTGTATCTGTCCCTATACAAACCTTTCCAAGCACATGCACTGTTTGCGTGTTATATCAGAAAATATTTGTGTGTTATTTCTTACAGTTTACAAATAAAAAAACTGGTAGGGGTTCTTTATCACTGATACATGTGAAGAGATTCAGCCTTCATGCACATTAGATTAGAGTGCTGCATTTTACATTTTTTTACAGTCTTGGCAATACTTTTATTATGTTTAAATTGGCTTCAACAATGTTGTTTCTTTCCTCCTCCCGAGGTTTAATAGTGTCTTCTGGCAGGTAATGAGTTTCTGGATGTGGCAACCTGTCTGTCTGCCTGCCATGAAATCTGTTGCTCATGGGATGCATACTGTTTTTGAATACTACTTTCATTGACTCCAAACGAAAAGCACCACTTAAGGGGAATAAAACAGTTATGTCTTCAAAAGACACAACTTCATATCTACCACAGGTTGTACTGTGCAAAAATAAAACAAAACAAAAATCCAAACTGAAAGTGAACAAAGATCCACTTCATATTTTGGGAGGAACATTTTCGAGACTTGATGGATTTTGTGCCTTCTAAAAATATATATAATGCTTCCGCAAATGTCAGCTTTCCAAAAAATGCTAATAATACTAATGCTAATTATAGTGCCAATAATTTCATGAAAATAAATTGTTGCAGGGTTATCAAAACTATTCTGATGGGAGAGCGATAAAAAATAAAAACAAAACAAAATATTGGGGGTATACTGTAGGCTAGGCATTTCATTGAATGCGTGAAGTATAAAACTATGGTAAGTGATCCCTTGTAGCATCATCTATGAACAAGGAAAGGTTGGATACTGGAGGAATTAATCAGCTCTCTTTTGCTCTTTGTTTGCATGCGCCCTTCATTGTGTGCCCTTAGATTCATGAAGAGAAAAGATACCACATTAAGAATGGAAACAACAGTCGCAGATTTCTATTTCTAGATTGAAAAATTGAAGTGTCGACAGTCATGAAATTCTTATCTATGAGTCATTTGTAAGTCATATGTGTAACACAGGGATAGCCTTTATTTCAATTATGTTCCAAAGTATCTGAAGAAATCCCTGAAGATGATATTTCCTATTATTATTTATATACAGACCAATAAAACTTTGTTGCTGCCCATTTAGCTCAAGAGCAACCAGAAACATATAAGGGCTGGGCTTTAGCACAGCTGGGTAATCAGCAGCAATACATCTTACCAATTGAAAGGTTGGCAGTTTGAAGCCCAGCTCAGGGTGAGCACCCAACCTTCAAACCAGCTTACTATTTATCTAAGCAGTTCAAAAACAGCAGTGAGCTGAGTAGAGAAATTAGGCACCACTTAAACAGGGAGGTATTTTACAGCACAATAAAATAAATGCCAGAAAAAAATGCCTGTGATCAAAGGAAGGAGGAAGTTTGTGATCAAGACTTTTCATCATAGAGAGTGGAGCAGCAGCACCTCCCTGTGGCTGGAATCAAGCACAACCTCCAGGACACCGAAGCCAAGATAATACCTATATCTGTTGTCTATCCTGTCTGTTTAAACCACATACATTTTGTAATAGTGAACCATCTGTCACAAGAGAATATGCTTATCTGGGGAATTTGCTGCTCAGTCCAGCCAGAGAGAAGATAGAGTAGGTACCACATCTGCCATAATCGTTTCAGAGGGACCCCCAACATTTGCTGGTAGTAGATCGGTTTGTTTCATAGCAAACATTCAGAAGCCAGTCTGTTGTGAGCTGAGCTAGAACCCACTCTTCCCACCACACACCATATCAAGATATATAATATTTCTCCATACTGCCTCCCTCAGTACACTTTGGAACTTGGGGATGTGGTGAGAATTCTGTACAGAAATATTCATTTTTTTCTATTAGTAGGGACTTATTCATCTTTGCTTGTGGAAGTGAAATAGAAATTACATTGCTATAATAGAACATTTTTTTTCTTAAATTGCAGAGAGCATGACAACCAGATTATTGGTATCGTCATCGTCGTCATCATTATCATCATCATCAAGTAGTGACTTTCTGCTTCTTTGGAGACATGCTTGACAATATGATTAATCTGATTGTCATATTGTTGTGAGTTACATGATGGGTGTTAAAAGTGGCCATACTTCAAAGTGAATGCCATTTTAAAATTGTGTTTGAATAGGTCACAATACCTAATCATATGCCCAGATTCACTTAAGATTCCAGTGACCATTGCATTTACTCAGCATGTAATTTTTGCCCATATTTTCTGATAACCAGAGAATGCTTATTAGCGAATGTTTCTGTTTCACTGACTTTTATTGAACAAAATAGGGGTGAGTTATAATGCCATACCATTTTTGGTTCCATGCCTTGCCTTGTTCAACAAAATTGGATCAGATGCACATTTTCAAAGTTGGGCAGATAGTGGCTTACATAAAGTAACAAAATGAAGAGAGATATTCCATTAACTGCTGAAAAGGCACATTTTATCCTAGGAACAATTGCAAAGAATACTGTTTTGAATACTTCAATATCATATTTTTATTAAGAGTATAGCACATTTTGAAGACCCTCTGAGGACTAGTACCTCTTTGTGGATTATTGCATTACCTCAACAAATGCAACTAAAGACTTAGTATCTAAAAATACAACATTATTCTTGATCATTAATAATAATGACCTCAAAGCAGCATTTAATACGGCCGATTACAATCTTTTGACCCACCGCCTTGCCGTAGTTGGAGTCAGGGGGACAGCCTTATCTTGGTTGTCGTCCTTTCTCCACAATTGGGGGCAGCATGTGGAAAGTGCTGGTTTGGTTTCTGAGAGATCCCCCCTAAATTGTGGGGTTCCTCAAGGGGCCATCCTCTCCCCTTTGTTATTTAACATCTATATGCGACCACTCGCTCAGCTGGTTCGAAGTTTCGGGCTGGAATGCTATCAGTACGCTGATGACACCCAGCTCGTTCTGAGGATGGAGGGCCATCCTGACTCTGTACCAGTAAACTTCCATCAGTGCCTCAAGGCTGTTACTGGATGGCTGCGTGCCAGCAGGTTGAGGGTGAATCCTGCAAAGACGGAGATCTTGTGGTTGGGTCGTCCGGAAAGTGGAGCAATCCAGCTGCCTACCCTGGATGGCAAGGCATTACGCCTGTCACCTTTAGTTAAGAGTGTAGGAGTCCTTTTGGACCCTTTGTTGGCAATGGAGGCTCAGGCCTCCGCGGCCAGCAAAACTGCGTTCTTCCATCTGCGGCAGGCTAGGCGGCTGGCGCCCTATCTGACCATAGACGACCTGGCCAAGGTGATCCAAGCCATGGACATCTCAAGATGTAATGCTCTTTACATTGGCCTACCCTTGACCGTGATTTGGAAACTTAAGCTCGTCCAGAATGCTGCTGCTCCACTTCTCACAGGGGCTCCAGTGAGATGTCATATAACACCTATCTTGCAGCAGCTTCACTGGTTACCAATAGAGCACCGGATCACCTTCAAGGTGATGGTACTAACCTTCAAGGCCTTATATGGTCTAGGGCTGGCGTATCTGAGGGACCGTTTTACCCCCTACCAGCTCCGGAGATCACTTCGTTCTGAGGACTTGAACCTGCTGGAGATTCCCAGTTTCAAAACCATTCATTTAGCATTGACTAGATGCAGAGCCTTTTCCGTTGTGGCCCCATCATTATGGAATGCCTTGCCAGTCGAAGTTCAGGCCCTGCAGGATCTCATGCCCTTCCGCAGGGCCTGCAAAACCCACTGGCATTTGAATGTGGTTTTTAACTCTTTTAAAATTGTTTGACTGTCTAATTGTATTCGGGAGTTATATGACTATGTTGTTATATTGCTTTGTTGTAAGCCGCTCCGAGCCCTCGGGGAGTGGCGGCATATAAAACCAAATAATAAATAAATAAATAATACAGAATCTTGCAATGACTCTGAACTGCACAGGAAACGGATTTTACGATTTCTGTCTCAGAGATTGGAATAGCATTTGAGCTAGCATTTCTTTTCAAGCTATTTCAACCTCTTTTGGGGGCAGGGGAAAGTGGATCTTCTTACATGGTAGTGAAAGCTGTGAATTTTGGCATCAAAAGAAGAATTAGCAGCTACGTGTAATATTCTGAGAGAGGAAACTAGGACAGGAAATGTTTATTGAGATATGGCAGCTGTTCATAGGTTTTGTAAATAACCTATCCAATACCCTATGACCACCCAGGTTTCAGAATAACTATTGGGAAGATTTGTTATGAGATCCTTCAGATTTTTACATTTCAGAAAATGAAGTTTCAGGATTATTTATTTGGAATAAAAGGAAAAAAATATAATTGTACTGAGCTATGAAAATGATCCAGTCTTTCAGGGGGTTCCTTTTGAATTTTTTGTGTATCTATCATGCCATTTTGTGTCGTTTTGTGTCATTGAGTGTCATTTTATGTTGATATTTTATGTTCGTATTATAAGTAGACTAATATAAATAATTTAAAAACAGATCAAAAGCATGACTCAATAGTTCTGGACTGCACTTTTTATATCTGTCATTGCTGCTAATATTTTTGACAACTTTTTGGGCACAACAGCTTTCAGAATTCTCCTGTCAAAAGTATGTTTTTCAAGCTCTACTGTTATTTCAGTCTCCATCACTACAGCTGCTATTAGTACATTATCTTCTGACATATCCAAAATTTATACTTAAAATGGCAAGCTATTTGCTCCATCTACTGTCAAAATTCAGTAACCACAGCTAAAGGTAAACATTCAAGCATGGAATAATTAAACTTAAGAAGACAAAAGGTGAGGCAAATAGTGAAACATAATGATAGAATAAAACATTTAGATGTCAAATAAACCAAGGAGACCAACAGTGACCTTTCTCCAAGGAACCATTTTAAGCAAAGGTATGGAAGGGTCAAAAGTGGACATCTGATGTATGTGAAGGTATGGTTGATGAGAGCCATAGACATGCCTTCTACCTTTATGTGAGTTGTTCCCCATGGTTGTGTAGCCCAGTGTTTCTCAACCAGAGTGCCGTGGCACACTAGTGTGCCATGAGCAATCATTAGGTGTGCCGTGGGAAATTGGAACCTCTAATACCCTTTTTCTTGGTTATGGGAGTTCTGTGTGGGAAGTTTGTGTCTTTCTGCCATTCCTGCCAGGATATCTATGTTGTGTTCATCGAAACAGGCCCAGGTTTCACACGGAGTGTATAAATACATTTTAAAATATATTAACTATATGTATTACTGTGTTAGTGTGTCATTTTGTGTCATTTTGGTTGGTGGTGTGCCCCAGGATTTCGTAAATGTAAAAAATGTGCCGCGGCTCAAAAAAGGTTGAAAAACACTGGTGTAGCCATTCAACAAAGGCAGGTGGACTTTGCCTCCTTACAACGTATCTGGAGGCTCTCCTCTCCATATGATTGTATGCCAGCAAAAGTGAGAAGCTCCGCTAGTATATAGCCTCCGATACTGTGGTATACCGCATTATGTTGTGCTCTGCATTTTGCACATCATGCTGTATTTTAATCTTGATGTTTTAAATTTGTGTTGTATTTTAATGTGTACTAATGTGTTTTAATATGTTTTTATTGTATTTTACCTGTTGTGAGCCGCCCTGAGCCTTCCAAGAGTGGCGGCCTAGAAGCCTAATAAATAAATAAACAAACAAATAAATAAATAAATAAATAAATAACAGCGAGAAGCTGAGCCAAATGCATTGACATTATTATAACCATTATCTAAGCATATATTGTAATAGAGTGAGGGGTTTTCTTTTGTTTTTCCTTCCTGGCATGATTTCTGGTCCCAGTCATTGCTGCTATGTTTGTTTGCTGTATTGAATGTATCTGCTCTGGAATCATAACTGCTCTTGATGCAATTACTTCTATGCTATTTGTTTCCTGTCTTCCAAGTTGCTCTGCTGGATTCTTACCTTTAATGGAGCCACTGCTGCTTTGTTTGTCTCTTGTCTTGAAAGCTGCTGCATTGGAATTATAAGTGTTCTGTGTTGTCATTATAAGTTTTACTAGTCTCCTTTTTTGGCAAACCACAATCTCGTCTTTTAATAAGAGTAATCGTCTTTAATAATATGTCATTGCAAGAGATTTCTGACAACTAACAACTAGTCTTTATAATCTACAGACACATTTAAACAAGCAAAATAAATGTAAGACATTGGGGTATATATCCTTTAAATTCCCTTAATATGAATGGCATGTTTAACATTTCTACTCATTGGAGCAATTGTACATGCACACATACATTTTTGTTGCTATAGAAACAATATTGGTTAATATTACATTAGGGATTTTACATTTAGTCCACAAATGCACAAATATAGCATGGGGGATACATGGCTCACCAGCATTACATGCAAAAAGGACCTAAGAATTATTGTTAATTGTGGGCAGAATATAAACCAGGAGTAAGATGCAGCAGAGAAAATCAATACTCTTTTAGTTTGCCTTAGAAAAAACATAGCTTTTCTAAAACTAAAATTATGGAAATGAAACAAAATTTCTTAAAAGGGTTAAGGGTGGGACAAGATAAGATGAGATGAATTAAGGAGATGGAGTAATTAATTATCAGGCTGAGACAGAGTAAGAGTAAAGGAATGAAGAAGATAAACTGAAGGGTTCTAGAAGAATATAAGAAAAATAATAATTAATAATTAATTAATAAAGGTAGAGATAAAGGAAATGAGAAAGGAAAGGAGGAGGAAAAACAGAAATCAAAAATAAGGTATAATTCTAAAATTAGATAATTTAAGATGTGTTTAGGAGGAGAGAACGGAAGTCATAGTATGTTTTTTTAATGTCTCTTTTTTCTTTTCTTTATTTTTTCTCCTTTTTCTTTTTCTTCTTCTTCTTTTCTTTCTTTCTAGTCTATTAGGTGATGTATTATTATGATGTTACATTAGGTTGTGGTAGGTCTGTGAGTTATTTTGTTTTTCCGTTGTTTTTAATGTAATGCTTTGTTATGAAAACCTTAATAGATATTATTTCAAAAAAAGAGAAAAAGCATAATTTTTGAGTTGAATGAAGTAATATCCGCACTATATTCTGTGTTGGTCAGACTTCATCTAGAGTATGGCTTTCAGTGCTGTGCACCTCAAATCAAAACTCTTTATAAGAACATAAGAACATAAGAACATAAGAAGAGCCATGCTGAATCGGACCTCAGCCCATCTAGTCCAGCATTCTGTATCACACAGTGGCCCCCAGTTGTACACGGGGATCTCAAGCAGAAGGGAGGGCAAAACCCTAACCTGCTCCCGACCCCCCACAACCAGTACCCAGGGATATCCTGCCTACCTCAACCAACTCCGAGGTGGCACTTGAATGTCCTTTTCAGTAACTACCAATACACTTGGAATCCATGAATCTGTCTAATCCTGCCTTGAAGTTGTCCAGGCTGACAGCTGTCACAACCTCTTCTGGAAGTGAGTTCCATAACCCAATGACCCTCTGGGTGAAGAAATATTTCCCTTTATTAGTCCTAATTTTCCTACCTTGGAGCTTCAGGGAGTGCCCTCTAGTCCTAGTGTTTTGTGACAAAGAAAATAATTTTTCTTCATTCACCTTTTCTATCCCGTGCATGATTTTATACACTTCGATCAAGTCACCTCTTAGATGCCATCTTTCAAGGCTGAAAAGACCAAGGCGTTGCAACCTGGTTTCATAAGGGAGCCGCTCCATCCCTTAGATCATTCTTGTTGCACTTTTCTGTACCTTTTCCAGTTCCGTTATATCCTTCTTAAGGTGCGGAGACCAGAATTGTACACAGTACTCCAAATGTGGCCTTACCATAGATTTGTAGAGAGCTAATACAACATTTTCTGACCTATTTTCGATTCCCTTTCTGATCATGCCTATCATAGAATTTGCTTTTTTCACTGCTGCTGCGCACTGGGTTGACATCTTCATTGAACTGTCCACCAAAACCCCAAGATCCCTTTCCTGGTTTGTCTCAGAAAGCTTTGACCCCATCAATTGGTAGCTGTAGTTGGGGTTCTTTGCCCCGATGTGCATGACTTTACATTTGTTTAGTAGGCATGAGAAAAATGAAACGGAAATTAAAAGGATTCGTAAGAGATTCGTATGAAATGGGACTTTTGAGGTTTTACGGATCGCTGCCAAGAACCAGGAAGTAGACGTCCTTTACGGTCCTTCAGGTCAACAATATGCGTTAAGTTCGTTAGAAATTCTTAAGTATTAATTAATTAATTATTGTAGTACTCACTTCTCCCTGTCTTCTCCCGCTCATTTCCTTCCCGCCTTCATTAAGCTTCTTCTTTTTCCCGCATTTCTATGGGGAACTGGAAGTGACGCTGCTGCTAGGCAATGCATCCTGGAAACTGTAGTCCTCCAGGCTTCTCCCCCCCCTCCTTCTCTTCCCTGTTGCTCTGCCTTCTCCCATCGCAGGGGCCAGCTTCAGCCCTCCAGGTACGTTTTTTGGACTTCAACTCCCACCATTCCTCACAGCCTCAGGCCTCTTCCTTTTCCTCTCAGCCTGGGCAAACTTGGGCCCTCGCTCCCTCAGGATCGGGGCTAGAGAGAGGCGAGGGGGGGGGGGTGAGCGAGGGCCTCCTCCTCTCTCGCCAGCCTGTCATTGGCGAGAGAGGAGGAGAAAGGCCCCCGCCCCCGCGCCCCTCTGCTTCTCTCTAGCCTTGATCCATGGATCGAGGCTAGAGAGAGACGAGGGGGGGAGCGATGGCCCCTTTCCAGCTAAAATATAAGCCGACCAAAGCCTGGGTAGGCTTATATTTTAGCTGGAAGCGCCAGCGCCTCTCCGCCTCTCTCTAGCCTGGATCCAGGCTAGAGAGAGCAGAGGGGTGCGCGGAGCGCTTTCCAGCTAAAATATAAGCCGACCCAGGGTTGGGTCGGCTTATATTTTAGCTGAAAAAGCTCACGCGCACCTCTGCTTCTCTCTAGCCTGGATCCAGGCTAGAGAGAGGCGGAGAGGCATCGCGGGCGCCTTTCAGCTAAAATATAAGCCGACCCAGGGTTGGGTCGGCTTATATTTTAGCTGAAGGCGCTCCGCGCACCCCTCTGCTTCTCTCTAGCCTGGATACAGGCTAGAGAGAGGCGGAGAGGCGCGCGGGGCGCCTTTCCAGCTAAAATATAAGCCGACCCAGGGTTGGGTCGGCTTATATTTTAGCTGGAAAGGGGCCATCGCTCCCCCCCTCGCCTCTCTCTAGCCTCGATGCATGCACCGGGGCTAGAGAGAGGCGAGGGGTGAGCGAGGCGCCCGGCGAGCACGGGGGATCCCAGTTTGGCCCAATTCTGTCATTGGTGGAGTTCAGAATGCTCTTTGATTGAAGGTGAACTATAAATCCCAGCAACTACAACTCCCAAATGTCAAGGTCTATTTTCCCCAAACTCCATCTGCATTCACATTTGGGCATATTGAGTATTCATGCCAAGTTTGGTCCTGATCCAGGATTGTTTGGGTTCAGAGTTATCTCCCCTAAATCACTGTCAATTCCTCCCAAACCCCTCCAGTATTTTCTGTGGGTCATGGGGGTTCTGTGTGCCAAGTTTGGTCCAGGTCTGTCATTCATGGGGTCTCAGCTGTGGAAGTCAGAGCTGAATTGGTCGAAGGTACTGCAAATCCCATCATCCATTGTCCATCCTCCCCCAAACATATTGTTTTTGTGATTAATCCCTATGCTTTAACTTTGGTCAATTTGTAACAATGAAAATACATCCTGCATATTAGATATTTGCATTAGAATTCATAAGAGTAACAAAATTATGAAGTAGCAACGAAAATATGGATGGGGGTCACCACAACATGAGGAACCACTGCATTAATACATATCTCTCTCTCGGCATTACTTCACGAACGAAGATTCAGGAAGGACTCATCCCACGCTTTTACAAGCGCTGATGACTAAAGAGGCCAATCTGAGATAGGCAAGTTCGGTTGCAGAAAGCACAGCAGAAAGTCTATATATTATACATATATCTTTCTGTTTAATTGCTATTAGGGAAATAAAACGTGAACAAAGGAAGGAAGGAGACAAAGGAAGAAGTAGAGAAGGGGGGAGGGAAGGAAGGAAAGAGAAAAGAAGGGATGGGGAACCAAAGAGCAAAGGAAGGAATGAAAGAGGAGGGTAGAGAAGGTCACAGTTGTACTGAGAGCTAGTAGCTAGCTCTTATATTGATGTTACATCTACAGATCCATTGAATTGCACTGCAGAGGTGAAGGGGAATGTTCCCCCCTTGATTTTTGACTGTTTCCCTGCTTTTTCTACTTTAGAACCAATTTAGAATTTCGTAAGTAATTAAGTTACATTTTAGCACTTTTTGCAAAATTTTTTGTAAGTATTTGATATACTAATCAAAAAAAACATCCCCCCCCCATTTGATTTTAGAATTGCGATTTTAGGATTCTAAACCAAGCCTATTGTTTAGGTTAAAATGCATTTGCCACTTTGTTGCCCATTCACTCAATTTCGAGAGATCTTTCTGGAGCTCTTTACAATCAGTTTCATTTTTAACTACCCTGAACAATTTAGTGTCGATCTGCAAACTTTGCTACCTCAGAATTCACTCCTACATCCAGATCATTAATGAATAAATTAAAAAGTAACGGACCCAAAACTGAACCTTGGGGTACGCCACTTCTCACCTCTTTCCATCCAGAGAAGTGTCCATTTATTACCACCCTTTGTTTCCTACAGTTTAGCCAGGTTCCAATCCAGGACAAGACCTGTCCCCTGATTCCATGGCTGAAGAGCTTATTTAGGAGCCTTTGGTGAGGGACTTTGTCAAAAGCCTTTTGAAAGTCAAGGTAAACAATATCAATTGGGTCCCCTTTATCTATGTGTTTATTTACACCCTCAAAGAATTCTAACAAGTTAGTAAGACATGATTTGCCTTTGCAGAAACCATGTTGATTTTCTTTCAGCAATGCCTGTTCTTCTATGTGCCTAGTAATATTTTCTTTAATAATGGTTTCCATCACTTTGCCTGGAACTGAGGTTAGACTGACTGGTCTATAATTTCCTGGATCACCTCTGGATCCTTCTTGAAGATCGGTGTTACATTTGCCTCCCTCCAGTCCTCGGGTACAGTGCCTGATCTTAGAGAAAGGTTATATATCTTAGCTAGAAGTTCAGCAATTTCACACTTGAGTTCCTTAAGAACTCTGGGGTGGATGCCGTCTGGACCTGGTGATTTGTTGACATTTAGTTTAGTAAGGCATGTGAGAACATCCTCCTTGTTTATCTCTATCTGTTTTAATTCTTTTAATTCCCTCCCTGAAAAAACTGACTCAGCTGCAGGCATATGTTGTCTGTCCTCCTGTGTGAAAACGGAGGCAAAGAAGTCATTTAGCCGCTCAGCAATCTCCTTGTCTTCACTGATTTTCCCTTTCTGACCATTGTCGTCGAGTGGCCCAACTGCTTTTCTAGTTGGGTTCCTGCTTCTTTATCATGGCCATGCACCGGCACCTCATTTTAAAAAGAATCTGGAGCAGGTCAGAGAAAGGCAACAAATAATAAGAGAAATAGAGAATTCAGCTTGGTGAAGGGATGGCTGAGGGGTGACATGATGGTATGCTTTAAATACCTTACAGAGAAAAGTAGACAGTTATATTCTCTGCTGTCCCAGAGGGCAGGACCAAATCAAATGGTTGTAAGTTACAGGACAGTACACTTTGATTGAACATTAGAATGAACTTTCAATGACAATAAGAGAAATTGAGCAATGGAGGCAATTGCCTTGAGAGGGGATGAGGTCGCCTCCTTTGGGTGTCTTCAAAAAGAGGTTGAACAGCTACCTGCTGGGGATGCATTGGGCAGGGAGTTGGGCTAACTTCCAACAATATGATTCTATGATTAGCGATAGCCAACCATGACCATTCCAATCAACAACTAAATCTATTTACTCTTATCAGATAATGAGAGCTAACTTCATCACTGTGAAACGGCATCTCAAATGGCTTCCCAAACCCTTCCATGGTGTTTGTCATACTGTTTATTTCCCATGACTAAAACTGCGCATATATGAGATCAACTAATAATAATTGATACTCTTCTTTCTTGTACCATTGCTACAGACAGCTATTTGTATTCCAGCAAGATAGCTCTGTCTTTGGATTATCTGGACAGGAAAGAAAAAGACAGAGGCATTTCCAAATTTTTGTATGTCAAAGACAAAAGGAAGACATCTGGTGAGGGTGAATAATAATAATAATAATACTTTATTATTTGTGAGTCGCCCTCCACCCCTGGTGCTCCGAGCGACTTACAACAATTAAAAACCCCCAAATACAACAGTAAAGAACATAGGTATAAAGCGCCGGAGAGGCTCAGTCTCCGGACGGCCGGTCAGACCCCAAATGCCTGGCGAAAGAGCCAGGTTTTCAGTTCAGACAAGAATCTGATTGGGGACGATGTGGCCCTGAGAGCAGGCGGGAGGGTGTTCCAGAACATGGGAGCCGCCACGGAGAAGGCTCTCCGGCGGGTCTCCGTCAGCCGGGCTTCTCTCACCCCAGGGATGGCTATACAGTCCCCATTTATGGCGCGCGCTGGCCTTTCACGGCGCTGGTCAGTCAGCCGGTCGCTCAAATAAGCTGAAGAACATAATAGATTCACTCATTAAAGTGAAGCCAGTGTGTGAGGATGAAGTGAAACATAATTTTGTAATATATTTAGAGTGTATTATCATTTCTTCTTATGCCCTCAAATGGTATTCTATACAAGGCAACCTGACTTTCGTTTGATCTCCAGACCACCTAAATCCACCTGCAAACATTTCAACCAAATCACTTACTCTTGAGTAGACTTCTCTTCTTTTTGATGCCCTCTGATTTCTGAAGAGCCTGGGATCTGCTATCTAGTGACTAGGCATGAGAAAAAAGTTATGAAAATGAAAAGAAATCGGAAGGGATTCGTATGTATGGGACTTTCAAGTTTATACGCATCGCAGGGCCAATCCCGGAAGTGGACTTTCTTTTCCGCACCCCCTGGGCCCAAATTTTCGTTAGATTAGTAACTATTTCGGATGCCCACCCAACAGGAAAATTTCCCCCTCCAAAATAGCTTTGCAGACATAACTCACAGTCAAATCGAGGCCTTTCCATGCTTGGAGCCTAATTAGAGTGAAAGGCCTCCTCCAGGAAGTGAAAAAGGAGCCGGAAACGATAGAGAGATCTAGATCGGGACTCCTAGAGGGGCTGGAGGACTGACGAAAAAAGCGATTTAAACACCCAGGAAGGGGGTTTAGATAGAAGGACAGAGTAGAAGGACATAAGAACTGCTGAGAGAAGGGCAGCAGGAGTGAAAAGAGCACGAAGAGGAGAAGGAAGAGTTCAGAATCAAGAAAAGCCATAGCGTTCAAACAGAGGTCCTAGACTGCTATGGTAAAACTGAATGGGAAAAAGCTGGAGTGAGGAGAACTCTACAGATTAGCAAGGCCTGCACCAGAGGTGGGCATTGGCAACTATTTTATTTAATAATATTAATAATAATATATTAATGCATTATATGTCCCTGCAAAGAAACCCTGTCCTTTAATAATATTAATAATAATATTAATAATAATATATTAATGCATTATATCTCCCTGCAAGGAAACCAAGGGAAATGTTGCCCCTTGATTTGTCTGTGCTTAAAACAGTGTCAGTCCTGTTTCCCTGCTTTGCCTACTTTAGAACTACTAACGAATTTCGTTAGTAATGACGTTACATTTTAGAAATTTTTGGAATTTTTTTTGCAAGTCTTTCTATTACTAATCAAACCCCCCATTAGATTTTCGATTCCCTATTTTTGGATTCTAAACCATGCCTGCTAGTGACTCATAATGGTACTGCAGGTTAAAGACTCAGTTGCATTGAAATGAATCAATTAGGATGTATCAAAAACAAATGTATTTATTATTTATTTACTTCATTTATATTCCGCCCTTCTCTATCCTGAAGGGGATTGTGAGTGGTGTTGCAAATTAGATCAGTTAGATCAAGGTGGATCAGCGCTGCTGGTACTCTTGCATCTCGAACCCGGGACCACTGCGATACCTGAGAACTTTAAGCTGTGCTTGGAAGCAGTGATGAGCTGGCTACGAGTGAGTAGATTAAAAGTGAATCCTGCAAAAACGGAGATCCTCTGGCCCGGCCAGCCGTTAGAATTAACCCAGTCTCTGCCTGTGTTTGATGGGGAAGCTTTGGTTCCATCTGCCACTGTTAAAAGCCTTGGGGTCGTGTTGGACTCAGCGTTGACGATGGAGGCCCAGATCTCTGCTATAAGTAAGCAGGCCTTTTTCCATCTTTGCCAGGCAAGGAAATTGGCATCCTACCTCCCAGTAGAAACACTAGCAACGGTAGTCCATGCAACAGTCACCACAAGGTTGGACTATTGTAATGCCTTATATGCTGGCCTCCCAAAGTCAATGACACAGAAGATTTGGATGGTTCAAAATGCAGCGGCCAGGCTCCTATCGAGATCACCTAGGAGGTCCCATATTACACTAATTCTACAACATCTGCATCAGTTACCAATAAAACAGCAGATCTCGTATAAGATAGTGGTTCTGACATTCAGAGCTCAAAATGGCCAAGGACCTTTATATCTTAGGGACTGCTTCATTCCTTTTCTCCACTAGTAGTCACCTCGACCTACTCGGGAGAATCTTTTATACATACCGGGCCCCAGGGAGGTGCACCTGGAAACTACAAGATGCAGAGCTTTTTTCGATCTATGCTCCATTTCTGTGGAACTCGTTGCCACCATATGTTAGAGCAATGTCGGAGCTGCGATCCTTCGCACAAGCACTCAAGACCTGGCTTTTTGGTTACGCATTTAATTTGTAATTCAGACCTAACTGTCAATAGTCACTGCTTGGTTTTAAATATTTTATATTGTGTAATGCTATTTTAAATTTGTAAGTCGCTCGGAGCACCTTTGGTGGAGAGTGACTAATCAAGAAATAAAGTGAAATGAAATGAAATGAAACAAATTAGGCAGCATTTCGATACAAAATGTAAACATACAATACAATAAACATTTACATTAAAACCAAACATTAAAGCAATGCAATTTAAAACCAGTTATTAAATGCACGTTTGTAAAAACAAATAGCTTTGAGATTCACAGCACACAATATTTCAGGTGTATAGGTGTTATCTTTCTAATTCTTGGAGATATGGCAGGCATAGAGGAAGAAAGACATACACAAACTAAAAATTCATTTTGGCAATGTATCATTGATGAGTGAATATGTCATCCTTCCAAAGTGCTGTGTACACAGTGATTTCACACAGAACTTGGGTGACTAGTTTTTTTCTTTCCACCTTATAGATAGAACAATCTGTCTACTTTCTTATTTTTCATTTTTTTCCTTCTCTATAATTATTTTATTCCGTGCCTCCAGTAATTTGCATTTTTCCACAAAATCCCCTCCCAAACCCATGTCTCGATGAAGTTTGTCTCTCAAAATACACTTGTAAATATATTTAAACTACCAAGAACCATGCCAAGATATTCAGAGAAGTGTGACATCTGGAGTATAGATGAGTTCTAATCAATACATTTCTCTGAGATGTGCAGAATATGACCTGTTCTGCACTGCCATATAAAATCCAGATTATCCACTTTGAACTGGATTATATGGCAGTGTAGACCCATACAATCCCGTTCAAAACAGATAATGTGGACTATCTGAATTGATAATTTGGATTATATGGCAGTGTAGAAGGGGCCTAAAGTCATCTCATTAAGATACTGGTTTTCTTCTTTAAAGCTTTAATGTTTTTGTAGGAAATTTCATGAAGGATTGCCTCCATTACCATACTTGTACCTGAATCTTGATGCTCACTTCAGAGGCCCTATTATAAGGGTCCATAAATTAACAGAGGCAGATACTTCTCTGCATAAGGGCATTTGTGCTGCTATACTAAGACCTAAACTCAATTTCTTGTACTTACTAGAGGACACGAATTGAGCCCATGGGATTTACATGAGTATTTACTTTACCACCAGCAATTCCCTCAATAGTTGTTTTGGAATGTTACCCTAGAGTGGTTCATGTGACCTATTCATTCTTATTATCTGAGTGGCAAATTATGATTTCTTTATTCTCAAATACATTTAAAATATATTCTTAAAGCTGTACATTTCAAGCCGTCTTTTTCTCTGTTGCACATTGCAGTATCTTTCTGTTAGTTTTATTTTAGGGGTATATTTTAAAATTGTATGTTTGGTGAGCTGCCCAGAGAACATCATTATTGGGAAGCCTACATAAATATCATGAATAAATAAATAAGATGGAATACCTTAAGTTTCCTTGTTCCATCTTGGCGTTACCATTCTCCTCTTTTCTGTTCATACCTAGTGGATGGAGAGAAAGATCAAGAGAGTCTCACTTGGTTACACAGATCAGAGTAGGGCATAGATAAGGAGGTCTGACGATAACAAGTTGACGACTGCTGTGCCAGGGTTATATTTTCTTGGTTTATATTGTGAAATAATGGATGACTGGAATGTATTTGACAGTCTCCCTTCAGGAATTTACTAATGACATATCTATTGTATTATTTATTTATTGTATTTTTATCTTGTATGGTTGTAAGTTGTTTTAATTGTATTAGTAGCATTGAATTCTTGCCATGAGCTGGTCTTAGTCCCTCTACAGAGGTGAGAAGATTGGGATATAAAAGTTTTAAATGAATAAATAAATATTATTGGGCTTGGCCTCATGTAAGCCGCCCTGAGTCCCCTTGGGGAGATGGGTGTGGGGTATAAAGTAAATAAATATCTTATATTGCAGGTACTGTTAATAATTAGCTTATTTTTCTCTTAAAATGAACATTTGTTAGAACAGAATGTAGCTTTGGGGAATATGAGAACATCAGTTCACAAGAAGAAATACATTCAAAAAGAGCAAAATGCATGTCTCACTTCTTCAGTTACTGTTGTGTGGGATATGCATATATTGATACTTAATGTGCCTGGATTTACATGTAATCGCTAGTTTAAAAATATTAAACATATTCCAAACATGGTCTTTTTTAATTTCAAGGAACCCTGAAGAGAAGAAACATGAACTGGCAAATATTGTTGTAGTTCAGGACTGGCGAAAACAGTGTGTCCTGCTGTGAAGGGAAGAGCGCAGCAAGCCTGGCTGGTACCAGCCAATCACAGCTCAGTGAATAATGTGTTGTCTGAATGTGTCTTAATAAACTTTTGTTTATTGTTTATATGTTCATTTCTGTATACAACTGTGCTGTGATTTTTTTTTCATGTCAGGAATGACTTAAGAAACTGCAAGTCACTTCTAGTGTGAGAGAATTTACTGTCTGCAAGGACATTGCTCAGGGGACACCCAGATGTTTGGATGTTTTGCCATCCTTGTGGAGGGCTTCTCTCATATCCCTGCATGGGGAGCTGGATCTGATAAGGGAGATCATCCATGCTCTCCCTGGATTTGAACCTGCAACCTGTCAGTCTTCAGTCTTGCTGGCACATTGCACCGCCGTGGGCTTATGTCATGTGATGAGAGCAATGCTTCAGGCTACTGATTTGGGGAGAAACCTCTCCCTTGCAGACTAAAGGTTTTAAAAATGAATAATCATGTTTTTATTTGTGCATGTGTTTTATTTTATTGTATTTTATATTGTGGTCACTTTTACGTTTGTTTTTAGGAACTTTGTGCTGTCTGTAACCCCCCGAGTCCCTTCAGGGAAATGGTGGTGGGATATAAGAATAAAGTTATTATTTTGGTTATTATTAATTAAGTAAAGTGGTTCTAAATGAAAAAAGAAAAAGGCAGGTTGCGGACAAGGGGATTTTAAAGCAAAAGCAAAACATTTTAGAGGACAGAAAAAGATAGCAGTATAAACCCTACAAAATAGTGTTCAACATTAGCTTCAGCTGATATGTCAGCTGTGCCCATTCCTAGAATCCAAGGATGTAAAAATCGTAGCAAACACACTGGTAACATCAAGGTTGGACTTGAGGTTACAAGTGTGTTTGCTACAATTTTTACACTGGGCTACTTTGTACCCAGTTCGGAAACTCCAATTGGTTCAAACCACAACAGCCCAATTGGTCACAGGAACATCCAGGAGTGAACATTTTACACCCACACTAAAGACTCTCCACTGGTTACCAATTAGTTTCCGGGCAAAGTAAAAAGTGTTGGCTCTGACCTTTAAAGCCCTACATGTCACCTACAGGCTTGCCTTCTCCCATTCAATCTGCCTCAAAGAGTTAGGTCCTCTGGTGGGTGGCTACTCCAGCCTGCCATAACCTGACTAGCAACCATCACCCATTTCATCAGCTGTCCCAAAACTGTGGAATGACTTGTTGAAAGACATTTGTTCAAGTTCATTTTATTACAGTCAATGAGATTTGACAGCTATAGCAGCTGTCGGAATTTAAGACACAACTGAAAACCCATCTCTTTGGCAGGCCTACCCCCTCAATTTTAAGTTGTGAATGTTAATCTGCATTTTACCAGTGGATTTTAACTTGTATTTTAATCTGTATGTTGTATTTTAATAGTGTTTTATCTCTTGTTTTAATAACGTTGTATCTCACCTCAAGCTCCTGGGAGAGGAGGGTAATAAATTATTATTATTATTAAATATAAGTTGTTTCTCAAAGAAGAATAACATGTGCTACGGAGTTTAGAAAACCATAACCTTTTAGAGACCATAACCTTTTAGAAAATGGCATTTATAGCTTTTTAGAGAAGAGCCAAAAACCTGCTTGAGTAGAAATTTTTCAAGTGGTACACAACCAAATGTAATTATGCAAGGCAATTGGCTTCAGTTGTTAGACTGAATCACTTGTTGTCTCTGGACTGTTGGGAAACAGAGAATATGCCAATGCATAAAATAGCAGTTCTTCAGAAGTGTTTTTCAGTACCCAAAAATATTTTTTCTTCTTCGTGGGCTCTGTGAATGCACACTTAGGAAACCTGCATGCCAAAAGCAGCCCCAACGGAAACTTCCCCAGTTTGAAATTTTCAAGTTTTGGCGGTAGCTCTGTCCAGCCCTCCCGGAGGGCATAAAAGCCACTCCGCGCGCGCCCTCCACATTCCTTTGTTTTCCGCCACTAGGCCAACATTGGAACTTCTCTCGGTGGTTTGTGTGATAGTATGTCCACAACCAGCTTCAAGATCTGTATTTCGTGCCCGAACAAGATCCCGGACTCGAAGTGCCTTCGGTGCCTCGGGGAGGGACACGTGGTTCCTACCTGTGCTCACTGCCAGGCGCTGACTGTACAGTCGAGGAAGAGCAGAGCACGAAGACTCAGGGCCATCCTTGCTCTTGTTTCGATGCCGATGGCTGTCCCATTGACTTCCTCAGCAACCACGGCGGCTGCCCCGGTTCCTTCGGCATTGAGCTCTCTCCCGGCTGGGAAGAAGCCTCCGTTGAAGGATTATTTATAATGCATGACTTATTCTGTGCAAAATGTGTTTTCACATAAACTGTTTTTCTTTTTCTTTTTCTACACTGAACCCGGGGGGGGGGGGTTGTTTTGGGTGGGGGTGGGGTGCATGAAAAACTACAGGGTTTGAATAGCTTTCTCATAACAGCTTTTTTCAAGACTGAAATTACTGAAGAGTACATCACTGGAACGAACATCACTTCTGAGTGGTTGCAAATCTGTGTGGAATGCTCTTACTCCAATGTAGAAAGTATGCTTGAAAAATCTACTTTTCCAAGCTTCAGCTTGAATCTGGGCTGCCAGATTCCATTTCAACATGATTTGAACCTCCACACTCCCCTCACACAGGTAATTTTACTAGCTCAACCATTGATATATGTTGTCATAACCATTACATAAATGAAATGTCGGACACAATTTGTGACAGTACACCAGTTGGTAAAAACTAGATCATAAAAAGATAGCTTTCTTATGCTTTCTAAAGATCAATTTCTTAGCAATAACAAGTCTCTACTGCAGTCTGTTCTCTGACAGACATTTTAATTCTGTGTACCGCTGAAACAACATGTAGCAAATATTGTTCTGGCTCAACTCCTGTGATGTTTATGGCACTTGAAAACAATTCCCTAATACTGGGAGGTTGCCAGGTAATGTGTTTCAGATTGCCTGTCTGCCTCCCATGCTTTTGGTGTATGCATCATCCACTGCATTGGTTTTCAGGAAGAGCATACAAATTCAATGTAGTTCTGTGTGATTCAAGATTGTTTTTGCAATCTCACACTATCAAATCTCTCCCCCCCCCCTTTCGTGTATGTCTGCGATTGTCTTTTGTGTGTATTTCTATAAATCTAGTATGTTGATTTTTTTGCTATTTTCTCCTGAAGGACTGTAAGTACTTATCTTAAATTAAAAGATTTGGGATTCTGCTATAACAAAATTCAGATTTCAGCTGAGCTCTTTGTTCCCTAGTGGAAATTTATTTAGTGGGATCTACACCGACAAATAATGCAGTTTGAGCTGCATTATGCAGTTTGGACTGCATTATGGTCCGTGTAGACACATGGAATATAGTGCAGTGCAATTTAAACGGCATTATATAAGTCTGCACTGATCATATAATGCAGTCCAAACTACATTATTGACTGTGTAGATCCAGCTTTTGTCTCCCTGAAATGCTTTTAGCCTGTCCTAAATTTCTTGAGATATTTTACTAGAGCGAGAACACCCACATTTGATTTGAATGTTACTTATTAAGTGAAACCTAATGTCATTTCTTACTAAAAATTGATTGGCTTCAGCAGAATTTCTCAGATGTAATCATTAAACTGTGATGCTACCTCTGCCATTAAACATCGTTTTGAAAACAAGACAGATAGCTGTTTAAAGAAAGGATTTCAACTTGCCTCTGTTTTGTTTTCATACTCTTATCTCTCAGACTCTATCCCATCTGTGTTCTTTGACATCGAAAACTCTTGGACATACAAAAAAGCCCTTCTGTCTTGAATAATTCATTAATAGATAGCAGAGAGTCATGAGTTCGTCTTTGAATACACCCTGCTTTATCATTTATTTGGAAAACCACAGACAAAATCTAGAAAATGTTTTCAACCATCCTGACCTTGAACCATTGATTCCTAAACCAGTGACTTTTTTTCTACTCTCCAATGGTGGGATATAATGCCATGTTGGTAAAGGTAAAAAATATGAAGCAAGGCAAAACAATCAACATATTTGCAATGTTTCTTAGGAGCTTGACAGCATTCAATGATATCTCTTATAGTAGCAAATTGTTGAAGCACCCATAAAAGAGACAAGAGGGCAATACATAGGAACTTCTGGTGAACTTTTTGGGGGCAATTGGTAGTTATCTTGGGTTGTAACATCTGGTACAAAGAATGGGGAAAAGACAGACCTACATGGAGATGTCAGGTGGCATCTTGTATGAGATTTGAAAATTCTCACTCAATTGTGACTTGCAGAAACATAGTATCCCAATTGAATCCTGGCCCCAGAACCTCCATCCAATAATTTCTATGAACCTCTTTTTCCGCTTTAATGTCCTGGTAAAACACCAAATGTGCCCACATTTCATGGACTAAAAGTAGTCTACAAGACAGCTACTCTACTCGAGAACAATTCATTTCCAATTATTCATAACAAAGATGACTTCCATCCATTTAATACTCCTGAATTTTTCCTTGATGTTTCATACAAAGCCCACACCCTCAGTCAAACATGTACTTTTGTCAGATTAATAAGGAATGAATCTAACTTTTGTTCTTTATTCCTCTCATTTCTCTCCAGGCATTTTTGGGAAATATCATTTTAACTTGTTTGCAAGAAGAAACAAATTCAGGACTTGTTTCATATATTTGGCATTGAAAGAACTCTCGATTTCTTTGTTTGAATTAAATGCAATATGAAGAAACTGAAATGAGCAGATTCATTCATCCAGCCCCAGGGCTTTGAAAACTAACTGCTTAAAAGTGTGAATAAGAACATAAGAACATAAGAAGAGCCATGCTGAATCAGGCCTCAGCCCATCTAGTCCAGCATTCTGTGTCACACAGTGGCCCACTAGTTGTACACAGGGATCTCTAGCAGAAAGGAGGGCAAAACCCTCACCTGCTCCCGACCCCCCACAACCAGTACCCGGAAAATCCTGCCTGCCTCCATCAACACAGAGGTGGCACTTGGATGTCCATTTCAGTAACTACTGATTCCCTTGGTATCCATGAATCTGTCTAATCCTGCCTTGAAGCTGTCCAGGCTGACAACTGTCACAACCTCCTCTGGAAGTGAGTTCCATAACCCAATGACCCTCTGGGTGAAGAAATATTTCCCTTTATTAGTCCTAACTTTCCTACCTTGGAGCTTTAGGGAGTGCCCCCTAGTCCTAGTGTTGGGTGACAGAGAAAATATTTTTCTTTATTCACCTTTTCTATCCCATGCATGATTTTATACACTTCGATCAAGAATGTTACTGCCTTTATATTCGATGTTGTTTGTGTTGCTGATTTTTATTGCCACCTCTTTTTTTCTATGAGCCCCCCATTCTATGAGCCTTTATTTCTTTTTCTATGGGGCTCCCCTTCTTTAATGGGAATATAAGAAGCAAATACAACATGCTGTTGAAAGTTGTTGCAACTTGTTTTTCCATGCTGTGTGGAGTTGTACCTATTGACCTCAGTAAATGCAGGAGAATTTTAGTTTAGTTCAATTTTTAATGTTTTTTAATTTATAAAATTGTATACAGAAACATATGTCCCAAGCAAACTTTATCCATATATAAATGTTATACAACCTACAGAATCTTTTTCAGCCATCTCAAAACTTGATCTCTTGATCTCAAGAGATCAAGTTTAGAAGGTGGATTTAAGGACTGGGAGCAGAAGATAAAGCTGCACAATTTTATAAGCACTCAAGTCAGTTGCATTTCACTATTCATGTACTATGTCATTTCAGGTTTTTAACAATCTTCTCCTTGTTTCTGAAACTCTGTGAAGGCAACAGTATTGCTAGTAGATGACTAGTGACCCATGGTTTAGCTCAGAGGATGAAAAACTGCATGGAAAGGAGAAAAGGAAAAGGTCATTTCTTTTTTATTCCCCAGTGTATCATCAATGGGAAGCTCAGGCTTACTGTTAGAGGAGAAGGCACACATAACCAAATGTCTCCCCATCTGTATTTTGATTACTTTCCTGAGGAGCAGGATGTAAATGCAATTCTTAGTGCTGCTCCACCTATCTGCCATATTCATTCCTATAGAATAAGGAGGAGGAAATTGGGAGTGAAGACAACCCTTGGCAGCATAGCATCAGAAGTGGTCTTGCAGTTTCTCATGCTGGACATAGGTAATAGGCATGGTTAAGTTCGGTTGGAATCTTCTTAATTCAGAATTCAGACCAAATTCCTTTTTGAAGCGATTTTGAAGCGATTTGGGAACCTGGAAGTATCCTTGCCATTTCAAAGCTTTTTCTGCCATTTCTCTTATGAATCAGTAAGTGAGTCAGAAATGATTCAGCTTTTCAAGTCAGTGTGGATGGATTCCCTTCGTTTCCTTTCCCTCCCATGTCAGTCCTGGGCAAGAGCCGTATTTAACCCAGTTTGGATGTATTTCCTTCTCTCCCGCGTCAGTCCTGGTGTGAGAGCCATGTTTAACCCAGTTTGGATGTATTTCCATCTCTCCCGCATCAGTCATGGGTCGAGAGCCATATTTAACCTAGTTTGGATGTATTTCCTTTCCCTCCCATCTCAGTCCTGGGGCAAGAGCCGTGTTTAACCCAGTTTGGATGTATTTCCTTTCCCTCTCGTGTCAGTCCTGGGGTGAGAGTGGTTTTTAACCCAGTGTGGATGGATTTCTTCTTTTTTGCTTCCTCCCACCCCTTTCTGGAATAAAACAACTACTTTCAAAGTAAAGAACACCCAATGAAACAGGAAATAACACTTTGAAACCATTAACGAAGGATTTGGAAGTCTCGGAAGTTTTGAACAGTTTTGAACTTTTTTTCCTGTGAAAATCGGAATTGATTTTAGATACGAACCACCAGCATCCCCTACATCCGAAACCTAGTTTTGAACCATTTTGGATCAAACAAGCCTAATAGGTAACTCACAATTACATTGTCCCCAAAACACCCTCCTTGAAAACCGCCAGTGAGGACAAACATGCCATTCCTTAGATAAGTGGCTCCATTATCAAATTGTTCTTACTGTTGATGCATTTTCCCTAATATTTACTTGAAATCTACCCCATGTATATTAAGACCATTAAATATGAGAATGAGCATATTGTCAGGTCCATTTTTCTCCTTCCTTTTTCAACCTATGTCTTCCACATGCTAGTTCTATGTGGATTTTAATACACTTGCTTCTCCATTAAATAAAGGAAGTTTGTTTGAATTTTAAGAAAAATATAACATTTTCTGCACTTCAATTGTGCCTGTAATATCAAACCTTTTGTTTTGTTTTTGGTCGTTCACAAAGTTGAACCAGAAGCCCAAGAATGAATATTTCTTTTAATTTCTAAAAGCCAATTTAATCAATTCTACTACTCAACTGGGAGGTGTAGAATTATGAGAATCCTCTTTTTAAAAAGACGCTGTGATGGAGAACATTTCTCATAAAATCCTTCATTGGGTCTACCATAGCCATATAGAACAGTGCACTGTGATCTCCCCCAACCCAAGTCAAGGGGTGATCACTTTGCTGTCCTTCACAGGCAAGAGGCTAGGTTTAATTGTCCTGGCAGCACAAGACACCTGGGAAAGGGCTAGGATCGCTTTAACACATTTAAAGCACCTCCATCCACCTTTCCCGTTCTTTGGAATTCATCAAGTCAGGAGACAATGGCAGCAGCTCTGGCAGATAGGTTTTATCAGTGAGAGGTCATCTAGTTTCCTTTGGCCTGCCCCTCACTAATTCCATGGCATTTTATCTGTGTTATTGTTGGATTACTATGTGCAGTACAGTTTAGCCTAATCTGTCATGAATTTGCTCCTCCATTATACTCTAAAAGGAGACATTGTCCTTAAAGATACTAATAAAGGCACAGTGTCCAATGTCTGGCAAGCCAAGATTCTGCAAATGTAGTGGGGTGGACAGGAGACACTATTTAGCTATATAGCCAAAATAGTTGCATAGCTAAGTAGCTGATCTAGATTACTGATCATAATGACTAACTTCAAAACAAACCAGGAATTTAAACCGGTTCTAAAACATATCCTAAGCCTAGTGTCATAGTTTCTTGTTGCATCCAAACCAATAAACTATAACTAATAGGCCTGTGTGATCAATGAAATTAATGTTTCAATACTCATTACAAAATTGAGGAGGGGGTGAATCGTTTTTGAGGGAGTTTCCAAAATCTATATGATACAAGAATTAACCATAGAACTTCAATTTAGCACAGATTTATAGTATTACTTATTTATTTTAGTCCTCTTTGCAGACTCAATAATTTTATTTATGATTATTAGAATGACTCTAAATGACTGGCTGCTGCAGTCCTCATAATGCTGAGCACTGCATTTTGGGAAATGTAGTTTAGAGAAGGACCTTTTGAATTCTCAGCCACAGGGGGGTTCCCCTTCCCAAACTACATTTTCCAGAATGCTATCTTCTCAGTCTCCTGCCAAGCTGCCCTTTCTTATGATGACTGGCAAATATCCTGGGTTTTAATTTAAATACTAGTAATAGCCTCTTTGGTTTGTTAAAGTTCCTTAATGTTTATACTGAAAATTAATCTGATTTTGGGAGGCTTCCGAATATTATAGAATCTTAACAAAAAATATTGTGAGTGTTTTGATTCTTAATTTTCTTTCTTTGTCTTTCTTGCATGTTTCATAATAGAGATTCATTTGCACGGATCTAACAAATTGCTAACAACTTATGAAGACTAACAATAGTTTTACACAGCCCTAAAAGCTAATCAAAATCTTTCTGGCTGCCAGTGACATTTTGAGAAAGGAGTGAGAAAGGAGATGTCATACACTACTAAATGTTTGCCTATCTTACAACATTGTTCTCTCTCTCTCTCTCTCTCTCTCTCTCTCTCTCTCTCTCTCTCTCTCTCTCTCAAGAAAAAGAGCCCTACTATATTGCTCAAAGGAAGTGGATGGTATCTTAAGTTAACTTGGTCAAGTGTTGAAAACAAAGAGAAAAGAAGGTCAAACATTACTTTTTTTGGAATTCAGAAGACTTATTAATATCTAGTTTCAGCTTTAAAGCAACTTTTGTGAAAAGGTTACACATTGCCTTCTTTCTCTTATGTTCAGTATGTGTTAAAAACTTTTTATTAAAAAAATTTAAAGCAAGCCTGAAAAAGAAATGAACAATTACTGAAGTGACAGAACAAATATAACAGCTGAACTATAGAAGGAAAAAAGCAATTTAAGTACACTAAAGAACAATAAACATAGTAGCAGTGGAAACAGTATAAAAGGACAAATAAGATATACAATGTTGTGTGAGAAATACAAAATGCAAGTAAACACATTAGGGCATTAATCAAGAAAAATCATAGTTTGAAATTGGATTTGCTTTGCAATTTAATAAAACTAAGCCCCCTTGTCAAATATATTTTGTCTGTGTTTTTTTTCAAGGCTTTGTTGCTTTCTCTAAGGTGAGTCTTGAGTTTGCAGATCAAAATGCCATAATAATTTCATGCCATTTTAATTCTCTTCTGTGAATGACCTCAAAATCAAGATGTGTGGGTTATGAATATGTTCATGTTGCTCATAGAAGTCTTGCATTCTTACAGGCTCTAAATGCTAAAAACTAATGCAAATTTAAGAGGCAAGATACAGCAGGGAAGGAACTCAGAGGCAGACAGTAGTTGCTTTCTTGGTCTTAATTCTTGGTATTATCAATAGTGTTGGGAAATTACCGAAAGAGGTCCTAGAAAAAGTACCAAAGAGGTCCATCTGAGAAAAAATGCATCTTCCTTGGGTGGTTCCACACAGCCCTTTATCCCACAAACATCCACATTTAAAAAATGAGGATGTTTGTGGGGGCTGTCCGCACCCATGCCAGTTTCTGGTATGGAAAGCATGCAATTTCTGGTATGTGTGTCCAGAGAGAACATCCAGAAGCCTTCCCCCTCCCTCCAAGCCCCCAAATCCCTTAGAAAAGTAATAAAAACCTATTATCCATTAGAAGCCTTGGCAAGATCTCCTGGCGTGTAGAAATGACGTGCCAGGAGAGTGGGGGGAGGGAGGAAGCAATTTTCCTCTCCCCTTCCTGCTCTCCTGGTGCATCATTTCTATGTGCTGGGAAAGCTTGCCAAGGCTTCTAATGGATAATAGGTAAGTTTTTACTACTTTTATAAGGGGTTTGGGGGCTTGGGAGGAGGGGATGGGTATTCCCACAGTTTAGTGGGCTTATTTAGCCCAGTAAATTGTGGGAATGGTGTCTGGACTGAAGTATTCTGGACGCCAGAGCTGGGAGTACTAGATTTGTCCCATGCCTTCCAAGAAGGCACGGAATAAATCCACTAACAAATTAATTTGGCACAAATCAGGGTTTTCCAGGTTTGTGCCAAATTAATGTGGGACTGCCCAGAATGCTGTCTGGACAGCCCCCTTTTTATTGCAGAAGTTTCTGCAATAAAGGGGCTGTCTGGACAGTCCCCTTGAAAGATGAAGCTTGGATTTGAAAAAGAAACTTCTTTCACATCCTAAATTTATAGAGTATGTCAAGAGGAGGGAGTGCAGGGTTTTAATAAATATGAACTAGAGAAAAGTAGGGTTGACAAAATCATCACCGGAAGTTATGGATTATAGTGTGGCTAGCTGCTAAGATTTCTCCATTTCACACCATGCCATCCATAGGCTGCATTAGAGTTGGCAAGACTCTAATTACAGTACACAGGGAAGGAATGTAACAAATAGCAATAGATATGTTGTATTTAATGTATTGTCAAAGGCTTTCATGGCCGGAATCACTGGGTTGTTGTAAATTTTTTAGGCTGTATGGCCATGTTCTAGAAGCATTCTCACCTGATGTTTCACCTACACCTGTGGCATGCATCCTCAGAGGTTGTGAGGTCATAACCTCTGAGGATGCCTGCCACATATGCAGGTGAACTGTCAGGAGAGGATGCTTCTAGAACAGGGGTGCTCACACTTTTTCAGCATGCGAGCTACTTATAAAACAACCAAGTCAAAATGATCTACCTACCCACTACAAAAATGTGAGACATATAACACAATATCTGCTTTGAACTGGGTTTTCTGAGTCCACACTGCCATATAATCTTATTCAAAGCAGATAACATGGGATTTTATTCAACTGTGTGGAAAGGACCTCAGATAACCCAGGGCCAGCAGCACTTGGATGGTGTCGGGAGCCTGCGGGGCGCGACTGAGCCTCCCTCCCACCCTGGCTGTGATCTACCAGGACGCCCTATGCGATCTACCAGTAGATCACGATCTACCTAATGAGCACCCCTGTTCTAGAACATGGCCATACAGCCTGAAAAACCGACAACTCAGATATGTTGAACTACTGCTATGAAGCCAGTAGAGGGAGCAGAAATACACCAATATTAAGCCATGTGTACCATTTAATTTAAAGGAGAAACGTTATCTTAAAGTAACTTTAAGCTAGCACTTAAACATGGTGCAGTCCATGTTTGCATCGCCTCAGTATACGAACTACAACATCACAAACAAGGATATAATGTTGAACCTTCCCATCTCCTCTAAAAAAAGAGAGAAGAGGTTGAGGTTCTCCAAATTCTTG
Source organism: Anolis apletophallus (assembly GCA_030556195.1). Lineage (NCBI taxonomy): Eukaryota > Metazoa > Chordata > Lepidosauria > Squamata > Anolidae > Anolis > Anolis apletophallus. Next base: position 30,031,601 of record JARBWK010000007.1, read on the forward strand.
AAAATTTTGTCAACTATACAGAATGACTGGAAATATTTATTTGATTTCAAGTAGATTCCAGGAATTTCCCATCACTAATCCATTAAATCTTGACCAGATGTATTCTTCTAAAAGGTGTGTAATCGGGAATATTTTTATTAATCATACCAGAAAGGCACAAACATCTCTGAAGCAAAAATATCAACAATGGCAACAACAAACAAGATTTGTATAGTTATAAAGCAAAATGCCAAGGAAGGGTTACCCAAGTAATAATCTCATTTTTTAAAAATAGATCTGACTGGATAGGTTCAGGTACCCATTTAAAAAGTTGCCTTTAACAGTTGCCATTTGGTAAAATATCACTTTTCTGACAATGAGCCATCTCTCCAGCTCACTGATCCCTCATGGTCTGCTTCTGTAATAAGAGCAAATATATATTTAGCTTGAACGTTTAGTCAGAATTTTATAATGATTTTTCTTTTGATTGATAGCCATATCAAAACTCTGAATGCAAGAAAACAACAGCTATTCCAAATTCCATCATATTTTTTTGAGAAATGCAATCAGCCAAATAGTCAACTTCAAGATACACATGCTTCGTTATCTTAAAGCATATTAATGTGGAGACCTTTTGTTTGATGAAATGTTTAGGGACTGACCTTCCCTGTCCAACTGTTAAAAACTACTCAATGTAAATATGATTTTAGCATTTATTTTTTAAATTCACAAAGCCTTAAACACATCCTAGATAGCTCTGTGTTTCCCCTCCCTGTTAATATGGGTTATAAATGATCTGGCATTCTAATTGCATGCCTTATATTTTATACTATGCACTCCCAAGCACATCTACATTTTAAATAAAATATTCTGATGTTTCAGAACCAAGTGTATTCATCTGGAAGGATTGCTAACTTTCTGGGAATGTTATTTGTGAAATAAATCTCAGGAATACCTCCCATCCAATATTTCACCAGAACTGTTGGGTTTATGGATCATTCACAATTTAATGTTCACATCTTCTGGGCAACATCTTACCTCAGATGTGTAACTTATAACAGCAGGCTTGTAAGCAGGACAATAATGTAAAATTATGTTTATGTTCTGTGGAGGACATTTGCTATTGGTAGAACAAACCCCATGGTTCTGAACAAAGGTAACATGTGAAAACTGTAGTCTTGTATTATGTTTGTAATACTAATACATGATCAACATCACAATTTGATCTTACGTGAAGTTGGGGAACAAACCTAATTATGAGCCCTGTTTCCAGCCTTGCATTGTCACATAATGACTGCAAACAAACTTCCCATAGTATAACATAAATATCTACATGTACAAATATGTTGCACCAGCTGCATATGACCGTGCAAAACAGCAATGACTTAGTGTGAATTTTCAGTAGAAAGAAACTTATGTGGCTCACAAGACCTATGTCAGGCTAAAAGCAAGCAGTAGACTCAGATCAAAAATAACTTGTGGCATTATTTATTTATTTATTTGCATCATTTATATTCCACCCTTCTCACCCCACAGAGAACTCCGGATGGATCACAATGCACATATACAGGCAAACATTCAATGCCATTTGACATACAACACATATAGACAGACATAGAAGCAATTTAACATTCCAGATTCTGGCCACCAGGAGGAGCTGTTGCATTCCTTCATTCTTTTTTGTGTGTATTTCTTGGAGATTTTATGGCCTCGTAAATCAGTTAAATTTAGCCTCCCCAAACAAGTGGTACCTAAATTTCCTACTTGACAGATGTAACTGTCTTTCGGGTTGCAAAGATCGACAACGAGCTACATGTTTTGTAGGGATTACTGTAACCATGAATGAGGAATTTGATCCATAAAGTGGTCAAGTATTTCTGTTAGTTAATGGAGAGGAAAGGCAGTTAGGCATATTAAATTTATTTCAGGAGGTAAGAGTGTGTTTTCCAAAGCACAAAGACCCAGGAAATGGATGCATGTGACATACATACCTTTCAGGATACATTGGTATCACATCCAATAAACTATGAGCCTTAACCTTCTCAGTGACAGATTTTAAATTCAGACATATTGTTTCACATCAAGGCTATCCAACAACCTTCTCATCTTTTACAGCTTGTCATAAACTATAGAAACTGTTGCCTTCTCAATTCTTGGATCCACAGCTGACATTCTCTGGATTCAATAATTAACAAACCAGCATAACAATGTACTTGTTATTATTTCTTTTGGACCTTAGGACAGTTTCCTATGCATGTGTGAGTTTGTAAAAATAAATAATATGTCTGAAAGGAGGGCACAAATGAGCATATTTAGATGTACAGAAGGTTAATGAGTAAGATCTTTTATCCATCTAGTCCATTAGTACATTATGAGCTAATGTAGACCAGTTGATTTCAGAGCAAATAAACATCATCTAGCATCTTCCTCTGGTAACTCCCGGACTAACATGAGTTTTGCATCTTTTCCATACCCACCTTTCTGCAAGTTTCACCCTTCACTGCCAACTCTAATACTCTACAAACACTTGATATACTGGATAATGCACACTGTCTGGCACAAAGTCACACTGATATATGTACCAAAAAGCCATAGGATTGAAATCAAAGCCAGTTCTTCAGGCATGATAAACATATATATCCAAAGTCATACATTCTCCAAACTAAGGCAATGGAATTTATGATCACCTCTCTAGTTTGCTTCCAACATCATGGATCCCCAGAAGTTCAAAGCTGAGAGGTGAATTGCCTGCCTTTTTTTTCAATCCCGTGAAGTGAAGCATGGTCTTGGTACAGAAACGTTAGTCAAATGTAAACATCTAAAGGGATGTTATGCTGGAGATGGAACAAGCTTTGTTCTGTTGCTCCAGAGATCAGAGCATAAAGTAATGGATTCAAATTAGAAGAAGAGAGGTTCTTCTAATGTCTTTACTATAAGAACTGTTCAATAGTATAGTAGACTTCCTTGGTTGATTATGGGCTTTTCTTCTTTGGTTGTATGTGTCTTTTAGGAGCAATTTCTTTGCGGTTTCTCCAAGGCATGAGGTTGGACTAGAAAGATCTTGTAGTCCCTGACATATCAAGATACTGGGAGTTTCGGTGCTAGGGTGGAGGTGGGCAAGGCATGGTGATTCCTTTTAAACATCATCTACATCCTGTGTAGCGTCTTCCTCTGGAAATTCCTTTACTAACGTGAGTTTTGCATCTTTTCCATACCCACCTTTCTGCAAGTTTCACCCTTCACTGCCAACTCTAATACTCTACTTCTGCTCTGGCACTGTTGTGTAGTGTAAGCATTTATATGTCACATGCTGCAATGCAAAACAGGAAAGAGGTAATGAAAAGTAAAGAAAAATTACTGGAGTAAAAGGCAATATGCAGCAAAGAGCAAATACATTATTCACCCAGTTGTTAGCTTCAACAGTGAGTTTTATGTCAGTGATATTTCATCTCAACTGTATCTCTCCATGTGTGACTTTTCTATATTATTCTCTGACTCTTCTTCAGGAGGGCAGAGAATTCCTTAACAACAGCAGCCAGCTGGTATGACAAGAATAAACAAACCTTGAAGCTGGGGCTGCCTATAAATCACACAATTCATTCAGCGACTGACCTTCTATTTTAGCTATTTTCGGAGTCAAATGAAGTATTAATAAATTCACTTCCCTTTTTTAAAAAAAAGGAAGCACCATACTCTTAGTAGAGGGAATAAACCAGGCAACCTTTATTATCTTAGTCTCTACTAGTCGAAAAATATGGGGGGGGGGGGCGCAGCGGGAAATGAGCAAGCCAGATTACAATCCTCCAGATGACACTGGAAAGGCATCACAGAGATAAATCAGCTTTCAGAAGATTGCCCAATAAGTTAGTAGTTTTTGTGTCTCTCCAAAGGGTATGTCAGGGGATTATTTCTTATTATATTTTTAAAAGCATTGGAAGCTGTGACTGTGAACCCTGGTCACTTTCTTCTCTATTGCTATCCCTGCATCATTGTCTGCAGAGACTATCTAGCACAATCCCCTTAAAAAGAATAAGAATGGAGAAGAACAATAATGAACTCACATCACATTTATGTGTTTCAATAGAATTCCCCATGAAAAACACTGCTGTATGTTCTGCAATAATTTCCAAGTTATGAGTCTTGAGATGGTTGGTTGGTTGACTGGTTAGCTAGTTCCTTAATGGTTCTGCCAAACATAGCACAGAGAACAGTGATTGCTACCAGTAATTTTAAACAATGTTGAGAAGGAAATAATAAAATGGTGATTTGTATTGCTTAACACAGTGGTTCACAACCTTTGGTCTTCCAGGTGTTTTGAACTTTAGCTCCCACAATTCTTAACAGCTGGTATGATGCCTGGGATTTCTGAGAGTTGAAGTCCCAAACACCTGGAAGACCAAATGTTGAGGAACCACTGGCCTAACATATTTCAAACTGTGGTAAGGCAGGCCATTTTGTTCCTTTTGCTATCTGGGACCCTGGGGCCATTGTACCAAAACCCTAGCATGAACATACCATTGCTGTTTCTCTAAATTATGAGGGCGGGTCAATAAGTCCATGACTTTTTGAATGAAACACAGGTTTTTGGATTAAAAAATCATTTTATTTTTCAACGTAATCTCCTTTGAGCTCTATACACTTTGTCCAATGTTTTTCCATTTTTTATCCCTTCCAAAAAAAAAGATTTGTCAAGGTCATCAAAATAGGTATTTGTTTGTGAGATGATTTCATTGTTGGAGTCAAATCTCTTTCCGCTGAGCCATTTCTTTAGGTTTGGAAACAAGAAATAGTCACTCGGGCCTATATCCGGAGAATAGGGCAGATGAGGGAGCAATTCGCATCCCAATTCATGGATTGTTGCCATGGCAACTGCACATGTGTGCACCCTTGCATTGTCCTGGTGCAAAATCATAATCATCATAATCATCAGTTTCTCACTTGTTAATCGCCCTCCATTAAAATGCTCCAGGCAATTTACATAAAACAATAGCATTAAAAATACACAATACCAAATAGACTTTTTTCTTGGCCAAATGCGGTTGTTTTTTCCAAATCCTCATTAAATCGACCAATAAGTCGGCATAATATTCACCATTGATTGTTTTACCCTTTTGAAGGTAGTCAATGTGGATTATACCGTGTGCATCCCAAAAAACTGTCACCATGACTTTATTGGCTGACAAACCCACCTTGGCCTTCTTAGGCGCTGATTCACCCCGAGAAACCCACTGTTTTGACTGCTGCTTGTCTCTGATGTGTTGTGGTGGATCCATGTTTCATCCATGGTTACGAAAAAGCGCAAAAACTTGTCCATATTGCAGTTGAACACTCCATATTGCGGTTGAACACTCCAAACACTCCTACTAAATTGTTCACACGATTGCGTTTGTGGTCAATTGTGAGCAAACACAGCACCCATCTTGAGGAAAGCTTTCTCATACCCAAGTGATCATTTAAAATTGAAACCACTGAGCCATGTGAGATGCCTATGGCTTCCACAATCTCTCGCACTTTCAATCTCCGATCGGCCAACACCATATCGTTTATCTTTTCAATTGTTTCAGGTGTAGAGACCTCAACTGGGTGTCCAGAATGTTCGACATCTTCCCTGCTTGTACGGCCATAACAAAATTCAGTAAACCACTCTTTTACCATTGAAATTGATGGTGCAGAGTCCCCATAGTATTTATCAAGCTTAGCCTTGGTTTGAGTGATGGTTTTTTCCTGCAAAAAATAATGCTTAATGAGCACACAAAATTAACTTTTTTCCATTTTCTCCACAAATCACGCGGTAGTCTGCTATCAATGACTATCAAACACAAACTAAATGACGCAGCTTGTTCAAATTTTGACAGGAGTCAACTGACAGATGCCTGTTGACAGGAGCATTGTTACCCCTTCAGTTAAGAGGTGGGAAATTCAAAAAGTCATGGACTTTTTGACCCGCCCTCGTATTTACTGTTTTAATGAAGTACAGATAATTCTGCGCGGTCTATGTTTTCAAACTGAAAAATATTTCCTATTCTGTGCCTGTTTTAGAAGACCCCAATATAGCTCAGAGTTGGTTGAGTATATCTGAAAACTTCCCCATAACCTCTAGATTATGTTTGGGAACATTTGAGGGCAATTTTTTACCCTGTGGGGTACAAAATGACCCACTCTTACTGTGCTCAGTGTGCACTGTTTTAGCTTGTGGAATTGTCTTGTGAAATTTAGGGTGCGAGGGCCGCTTCCATTCCTCAGTTTACTTCACCCTCCTCATCTTTCTCCTCCTTGGCTTCTAAGCCTCACTCCCCCCTCCCTTCTCTTCTGCCTCTGGGCATATTGAGGATTTGTGCCAAGGTTGGTCCTTGATCCAAACGTGCCATGTTTGAGTCCACAGTGCTCTCTGGATGTAGTAGATGAAGTACAACTTCCAAACTCAAGGTAAATGTCCAGCAAACCCTTTCAGTACTTGAGAGTTCAGTGTGCCAACTTTGGTTCAATTCCATAGTTGCTGGATTTCAGGATGATCTTTGATTGTGAGTTAACTATAAATTCCAGCAACTACAATTCCCAATTGTCAAGCTCTATTTTCCCCAAACTCCACCAGTGTTTTCATTTGGGCATATTCAGTATTTGTGACAAGTTTGGTCCTGATCCAACATTGATTCAGTCCACAGTGCTCTCTGGATTTGGGTGAATTACAACTCTCAAACTCAAGGGCAATGCCCACCAAACCCTTCTAATGTTTTCTTTTGGTCATGGAATCCTGTGTGCCACGTTTGGTTTAGTTCCATCATTGGTGAAGTTCAGAATGCTCTTTGATTGCAGCTGAACTATAACTCCCAGCAACTACATCTCCCAAATGACAAAAACAATTTTTTGAGTGATGGTCACTCCTTGGGTGTTAGTAGGTGTCTTGTAGCAGTAATTTGAACGTTACGTTTATATAATGTATAAATTATTCTCAAAAGTCTGGAGAACAAGCCCTATGGGGAGCGGCTTCAAGAGCTGGGCATGAAGAAGAGAAGGCTGAGAGGAGACATAATGAGGGCCATGGATAAATATGTGAGGGGAAGTCATAGGGAGGAGGGAGCAGGCTTGTTTTCTGCTGCCCTGGAAACTAGGACGCAGTGGAGCAATGGCTTCAAACTACAAGAAAAGAGATTCCATCTGAGCATTAGGAAGAGCTTCCTGACTGTGAGAGCCATTCAGCAGTGGAACTCTCTGCCCCGGAGTGTGGTGGAGGTTCCTTCTTTGTGGGCTTTTAAACAGAGGCTGGATGGCCATCTGTCAGGGGTGCTTTGCATCTCTACCTCTGCCATTCAACCTGATGTTGATGCACTTGTTAAAGACCAACAGAGACTTGATTTCTCTCACTGAATAAGAAAAAAACTGAATAATAGCACCAAATGAGGTGATTAAACCCAAAATGTAGGCAATGTTTTTTATTCTTTCCAGGAATAAGTAAAGCTCAAAATGTGCTTTGAAGTGAATGTGACTGAAAATGATCATTAATATAATGAATCACAAATGATACAAATGTTCACATTTTGTTAACCTTTGTTTTGTAAAATTGTAGTGAAAAAATGTCATTTTTCCTATGACGCCCTCTCTTTTTCATTGCTCATAACTTATACTCTTATCAGGCTAATTAATATATCAAAAATGCAATTTAGTGCCTTATTATTATTATTATTATTAAATAAATTCAATTGATATTCGGTAGAATGCAGTTCAGCCTTTAGGTGCGGCCCTCTGTAATATTTTTTGGCTCTCGTGTGGCCCCTTGGAAAAAATAATTGCCCACCCCTGGGCTAACCTGTTTAGAGGAAAAATTCATTTCATTCACAAAGCTGCAGACCAAGACACTTTCTGCTATCAATATTCCACTGAATGCACCAAATACAGATGAATTATGGTGTCAGTGGCTTGGAAAATTTGGTCATAACTCCAGACCCCCTGACATTGTCACATTCAATTGAAAAGGAGCATCACTTGACAAAAGAAAGAAATTTGATCAAGTACTTGGGGCAGAAAGACAAAAGATACTACACAAATATATGCTTGTTTTCCAAAACAATATTTCAAATATTTTGCATTCAACTGCATATCTGATATAGATTTTATTTGTGCTTTTTTCAAACAGCAAGACATTGAGAACATGACGTTAAATATATAAATGATTTAAGTGTCCTGGGTTGATGCTATGTTAAGTACTCAATGCATCAAAACAAAAGTTTTATGTCCAGTCAAAATGGTATATGAACAATACTGAATGTCAAGATTTGTCCTTCTTAGATTACAAGAAAATTGACATTCTTTTCTCCTTGTCACAAGGCAACAAGATTTATAGTTTTTCTTGTCAAAATAAATTATGCATTTCATGTGTTATTTTTTGCTCAGAAGATATTACAAACATTGTTGGGAAATGTAATAAAACTTTTGCTTTGCTGACTATGTAAAGTTGCCTTCATCAAATCTATTCTATCTGAGGTGAATCTAAGAGCCTTATTCTTACATTCAGCCAAATAATGCTGGTGACCCACCAACATAACAACCACCATGATTTCATAGGATTGAGACATGGCAGTTAAAGTGGTGACAGATTGTGTAATATGGCAGCGTAAATCACACTAAGGACCTCCTCACATAGATGAGGGGCAGTGGATCAATTCACCAGCCTCTATGGTGAATCGATGGGGTGGTGGGGCAATCCCAGCACCCCATGCCCCACCTCGCCCCAGTGATACCTTCCCATCACATGTGGAGAATCATTGTAATGTGGGTTCCCCCACACTGGCCCCATTGTTTTATATGAAACATGAGAAACCTCCATTGGATGGATATTTTATTTATTTATTTATTTGTTTGTTCAAGCTTCTATGCCGCCAACTCCCGGGGGCTCGCGCCAGCACACAGGAGCCAAATGCAACAATAACACAGCAATAAAAACAGCAAAAGCATTAAAACAGCAGAACAAATAAAACAGCTAAGCAATTCTGCAATAGCATACATAGAAATGCACGGGCCTATTCTCCAAAAGCTTGCTTGAACAGGTGGGTTTTGCAGGCTCGCCGAAACGGGAGCAAGTCCCTCAGGGCTCTGGTTTCAGCCGGGAGGGCGTTCCACAGCGTGGGAGCTATAACTGAGAACGCCCTCCGGCGGGTAGATGTTAAGCGTGCCAACCTTGTTGATGGTATCTCTAGGAAGTTAGTGTCCTCAGACCTTAGTGATCTCGATGGGAAATGTGGAGTGAGACGGTCCCTCAGATACGCTGGCCCCAGGCCGTGTAAGGCCTTGAAGGTAAGAACCAACACTTTGAAGGCGACCCGTGGCTCAATGGGTAGCCAGTGCAGATCCTGCAAGATAGGTGTTATACGGCAGCCTGCTGGGGTGCCAGACAGGAGCCGGGCGGCAGTGTTCTGCACCAGCTTGAGCCTCCGGATAGCCAACAGAGGAAGGCCAACGTAGAGCGCGTTACAGTAATCTAGCCTTGAGATGACCGTGGCTTGGATCACTGTGGCCAGGTCGCTCCGGGAGAGATAGGGGGCCAGCCTCCTTGCCTGGCGGAGATGGAAAAAGCAGCCTTGCTGACCTTGGAGACCTGGGCCTCCATGGTCAGGTGGGAGTCCAGTTGGACCCACATGCTCTTCACAGACGGCGCTGGGCAAAGCGCCACACCGTCCAGGGTCGGAAGCTGGGCACCTACCCCACCCGGGCGACCCGACCACAAGATCTCCGTCTTCGCGGATTCACCCTCAACCTACTGGAACGCAGCCATCCAGTAACGGCCTCAAGGCAGTGTTGGAAATTATCGGGGACGGATCCCGGCCCGCCCTCCATCCTCAGAATGAGCTGGGTGTCATCAGCGTACTCATGGAACAACTATCACAAACAACATGGAGCACTGTGAAGTTGAAACAGCTAAAAAATAAGTAAAATCAAATTTTCAGTTTCATAATTGTCCAAGAATAAAAACACGTGCTCTGCAAATTAAAAATTAAGGGATGATACCATTCACTGGTGGCCTGTAGTTTACCAAAACAACAAAACAAGGGGGAGCTTACAAAGACAAAGGAGCAACAAACCACAGTAATGAGCAATGGGCCACTCGGGGACTGCGTGGGGGCAGGCCTCGATGCCAAACAGAGGGCTTGGGCGCCAAAGGGTTTCTCTTTATCCGTTTTCGTGTCTTAAAGACACTTCATCTGGGCACGTTGCTGAATATAAGCATCATGTCCCATTGCTCATTTCGAGCTTCATTTCCACATGATTTTGGTCGCTGCTGCATTTTCCACATGATTTTGGTTCGCTGCAGCCGCGGCTGAATCCCCGCCGCCGCTTCCACCCTTTCCTCGACCTTCCCTGGCACCCATTCCTTCAAAGTGACTTCAGCTTTCCCATTTATTCCCCACTCGAGCTTGATCGTATTCTGAAGAGCCAACGTGGCTACATAAGGGCTAGGTTGGAATTGACCAAATTATCCAAAGGATTTCCTTTCATGCATTGTCTCTCTACCTTGTATTATTTTTGCAGACACGCCTCCTTTGCTTCACTTCATATTTGTATGTGTAGCATATACATGCATGTATAAATTGATACTGATGACTTTGCCATGATGTGTTGCACATGCCTGAATGTATAGTATGGTTACATGTGTCACATATATTTGCATGTAGAAATTGATACTGATGACTTTGCTATAATGCATTGTATTTATCTGAATGTGTAGACCAATGTTGATGATTCTCACTTTGCTGTTTAGCTATCCTTATTACATTTGCTATTTTTGATACCACAGTTATTGTATTATTGTCCTCATCACCAGTGTGAACCTGATTATTTACTGTGGTTCTTCTTGTTGCTCCTTGGTCTGTAGTTTACACAAAGAGGGAATCCCATCCCAAAATTTTAAGGGAAGAGCATCTGCCCATTCATGCCATGAGATACTATTGCCTACAACCCAATACAACTTCTGGTTAGGCAAATCTGTAACAAAATATGTATCCCATTAAGCATTAGAAGTATGCAAAACAGCTGTAATCAGATTAGTAATTAGTTTCAGGGATTTGTATGACCTCTGCTTCAATTTGTAAAGATTCGGAGGGGTTCTGTTCTGATTCATTAACTGAAGCTTTGTAACTGCTTAGTTAAAATTTGTTCCATTATGTAGGAACAGGGGGGAAATGATTCTAATTTCTCTGTCGTTTATACGGCTATCAGGATGAACCTTTGCACACTTGTAAGCAACATCTACAACTTTAAGTCTGCTCAGTTCCAGAACGTTTTGGTCATCCACTATTTTAAAGGAAATTTTAAGGTTTTTACACACACACACACACACAAATATCCTCTCCATTGGCACCCCCGTGTTGTGGGGGAGAGACTTGGGTACCCTAATGAAGTTGTGAGCTATGCTGGCGGTGGCAAATCAGTCACCGGTAGGGCCTCCCATGACAGACAGGTCACAATCGAAGGGTCTGACAAAGAGCGTCAAAGGACAGGATGGGCTCTCTAGCCTTTTGGCAACCATCCCAAGAGAAGGAAAACTCTAATTTCAAACCCGGGTAGATGGTGCTTGTTAAACCCTGTAAGGTCAACCATCTAAGAGAAGGAAACTCGAATTAAACTTAGGATCTGAGGACCTCGCTGCCACCGTCCAAGCTTGCTAGGCCCTGGCAGATGAACCTTTGGTTTAAAAGGGTGAGGCCAGTTCTGTGCACGCTGCACTCCACCAGAAAAATCCATTGCACAGGCTCGAAGGACACATCCAACCCCCTTAGTCATCAACGCACTTGTAGAAAGTATGGGATGAGTCCTTCCTGAATCTTCATTCATGAAGAAAAGCCAAGAGAGAGCAGATATATATACACACACACACAGAGAGAGAGAGAGAGAGAGAGAGAGAGAGAGAGAGAGAGAGAGAGAGAGTATCCCCTTGAATTTGAGGCACCGGGAATGTGTCGCACCTGGCTGGGAGTCAGCTGCATAAGATCTTTACTGACCAGAAGGTCATGAGTTCGAGGCTTGCCCGGATCGGGGTGAACTCTTGATCAATTGTGTAGCTCGTTGTCTGTCTATATATGTTACATGTCTATGGCATTGAATGTTTGCCTGTATATGTGCATTGTGATCCGTCCTAAGTCCCCTGCAGAGTGAGAAGAGAGGAATATAAATGATGTAAATAAATAAATAAAATACATTTCTGCATAAGCAGGGCTTCAACCCTACAAAGTTACTGTTATTGATTTCTAGGATTTTTTTTAAACAAGTTGTTTAAAAAATATTTTTTAAATAAAAAACTACAAGAGGCATCCACTCAAATTGTGGCACAGTGAGACAATATGAGCATGGCAGCGAGCCTGCCAAGTTTCAGAAAAATCAGTATATCCACTGATTTTAAAGAACTTTTTCAGTTTAAGCAGATAGGTAAATATTCAAGATGGCGACTGCTGTGGAGCTCCCTTTGGGTGAGCTCTGGCATGGCCTCTTTGACTCTCCGGATACACCAGGCCGATCTCGCCGCTCCCCCCTTGAGGAGACGGCGGTTGATCGCCAGACTCAGAGGGGCTCCCTTGGTGATCCACAGACCCCGGAGGACTCAATCTGGCTGGTAAAAAGATTGGACCTGCCCCCGGAGCTACTGAGGCCGCCCAGGCCGCCCAGGACGCCCGGGAATGGCTGGACCATCCGGCCGATCACGGCCTCAGGTGCTCACTTCCTGAGAAGGTTCAGTGGGAGATCGCTGTGTAAGAACCTGCCTCCCCCATTCCTAACACCATCCCCAAAGACAAAGCCCCCAGTCGGCTCGAGGCCCCAGACCCTTGAGGTGTGTGATGCCCCACGAAGCAGCTCCCCACGGAGGGCAGCGCGAGGTGACCAGGACTCCACCGCCGACCAACTTGACCCCTATACCTACTCAATACTGCTGGTAGAATACACCAAACTCATGGCCCATGTCCGGGAGTTTGGGAAAAGATTTGGTGGCCTACTAGACTCACTAGGGATCCCTACAGCCCAGTTCCCTATTCTGGATCTGGGGTCAAACAGCTTAGGTGATCCCCTCTGTCCTCCCCCTGCTGACCAAGAGTTTACATGGGACCGATCGTGGGACTTTCCCTCCAGCACCCTGGAGGTTGACCGAGAACCACCGGGCCCAAATACTGAAGAACGGCCAGCATGCCCCCGGGGACCCGTTCCAGCTGCCGAGGATGCACTAGCTGCTGTGGAGGACGATGCCCCCACGGTGACACCGGCCGCGGCTGAGCGAGATGATCTCCACTCCATCCACCCACCCTTCACTGAAGCCCCAGCTAACGGCCCTGAGGACTTACCGCGGGCTATCGGAGGGCCGCCGGCTCTGGTGGACACGCAGACCGCCGAGTTCGACATCGAGGCTGTCCTGCCCCCCCCCCCGAGGTGCAGCCAGACGTCGCCGCCGTGTGGGGAAGAGTTGGGGGAGCATCCTGGAGGAGGTGAGGCCCAACATGGCGGATGTCCTTGGCGACGCCCACCTTCCCCATGTGCTTGATCCCAAGGAAGAAGCAGGACCCAGAAGCAGCAGGCCGCCGGATGGCCCGGAAGCCCCGGAAGCCCCGCCCCTGGATGGCCCCCTCCTGGATGACACCGGACCACCCCCGGAAGTCCCGCCCTTGGAGGACACTTACCCGGAGGACACCGTGCCATCCCACGTGTCAGGACCTGAGGAGGAAGAGGCAGCACCCGGATGCAGTGCTCTGCCGGAAGTCCCAGAGGTCCCGCCCCAGGAGGACTCTTCCTCCACCGGTGGGCTGGGCAAGACGAGGCGCAGCCGCCGGAGGAGGAGATGGCGCCGGAATCGAAGGGGAGGTGAATTCCCCATCCCACGTACCATGGACTCCGGACTGGACCCATCCCCCTACCGGAGAGCCCAAAGGAACCGGGACACTAAGGCCGGGACTTTGGCTGGCTCACTGGTAGGTGGGCCCCCAGAAGCAAGGACTCTAAGACCCCGGAGGACGTTCCCTTCCAGGACGTTCTGGAGCGCCGGCTATAGGCTGGCACAGCTCCATAGGACTCGCCAGACCATCGCGAAAGTCGACTTGGACACTGCACAACTGGATCGGGGCCTTAAAGACGGACCCCTTTGGGGGAGACGTCGGTCCCTGCTCCCTGCTTGCGCCTTAGTGCCAGCGATTCTGCTGCCCCCCCCCCCCCGCCTACCTTCTTTTGATGGCGGGGTGGTGTTCCAGTAGGCACTGCTGCTGACCTCTTCCCCTCCCCCCCTCCCTTCCCTTATCCTTGTGTTCTTCCCCACGTCTCTTGTATTGTCCTGTTTGTGTTGCCACTGGGCACACAAACTCGTGTAAACCGCTCTGAGCGACAGAGAGAGCGGTATATCAAATCGAATAAATAAATAAATAAATAATAATAAATGTTATTAATCTACACTGGGGCTTTAATGTTGACAGCCCCATTCTTCCGGTGCAAGCAGAATTCTGGAAAATGTAGTTTTGAAGGCTCTGCTACAGAAATCCTTGACTACATTTCTCAGAATTCCACTAACACCAGAAGAATGGGCCTGCAGCTTGGAGGAAGGTTATAGACTGAGTGAAGGGACAGAAAGAAACAGAATTCTCAAAAAGTTACTATGTTTAAATTTCAAACCAAGGCTAAGCCTGATAAATACTATGGGGACTCTGCACCATCAATTTCAATGATAAAAGAGTGGTTTACTGAATTTCGTTGTGGCCGTACAAGCACGGAAGATGCCAAACGTTCTGGATGCCCAGTTGAGGTCTCTACACCCGAAACAATTGAAAAAATTCACGATATGGTGTTGGCTGATTGGAGATTGAAAGTGCGAGAGATTGTGGAAGCCATAGGCATCTCACATGGCTCAGTGGTTTCAATTTTAAATGATCACTTGGGTATGAGAAAGCTTTCCTCAAGATGGGTGCTGCATTTGCTCACAATCAACCACAAACACAATCGTGTGAACAATTTAGCAGGAGTGTTTGGCGTTGTTCAACCACAAAATGGACTGGTTTTTGTGCTGTTTCATAACCATTGACGAAACATGGATCCACCACAACACACCAGAGACCAAACAGCAGTCAAAACAATGGGTTTCTCAGGGTGAATCTGCGCCTAAGAAGGCCAAGGTGGGTTTGTCAGCCAATAAAGTTATGGCGACCGTTTTTTGGGATGCACACAATATAATCCACATTGACTACCTTCAAAAGGGTAAAACAATCAATGGCCAACTTATTGGGTCGATTTAATGAGCATTTGGAAAAAAAGACCGCATTTGGCCAAGAAAAAAGTTCTTTTGCACCAGGACCATGCAAGGGTGCACACATGTGCAGTTGCCATGGCAACAATCCATGAATTGGGATACGAATTGCTCCCTCATCTGCCCTATTCTCTGGATTTAGCCCCGAGTGACTATTTCCTGATTCCAAACCTGAATAAATGGCTCGGCGGAAAGAGATTTGACTCCAACAATGAAATCATCTCACAAACAAATACCTATTTTGATGACCTCGACAAATCTTATTTTTTGGAAGGGATAAAAAATTGGAGAAACGTTGGACAAAGTGTATAGAGCTCAAAGGAGACTACGTTGAAAAATAAAATGATTTTTTTATCCAAAAACCTGTGTTTCATTCATAAAGTCACAGACTTATTGACCCGCCCTCGTAAGATTATCTTTGAAGAAAGCTGCATATTTTGGCTTTCTTCTTCTAATTAGCTGATAAGGAGAAAAACAACAGTGGGCTGAAATAATATGAGTGACTAAGGACCTCTTTGTATGCACTGCTGGAATCACCAAGTACCACTGTGGATTGTGATGATGTTGGTGGTGCCCAGCCAGGGATGTATGGTGACCTGTTGCCCAATACTACACACCATTCCAGCTTTCCCCTACCGCATCACACAGGAGAAAGCCTCAGTAAACCAGGTCAATCCATCTTTCCCTATGGAAAGACAGGAAGCCTCCTGTTGTGTGTGTTGACTATTTTTTGGCACTTTCATCACGAAGTTGCTCCCGAAGTATTTTTCTGGTGAGTGATGGGAGCCAGCAAGATCTATGGCAAAAATGCAAAACAAACAAACAAACAAACAAAACCTGCCACCACCTCCTATTTTGAGCCCATGTGAAGAGATTCCAAGAGAACTGATTGTGCTCAATAGGCAAAGACCCATATGTCTGTATTGGTCAAGGAAAAATTGTTACCAGAGGAAATGGTATGGAATTAGATAGGATGTGATGAGACAGAATAGGATCAGATAACATCAAAAAGGGTCTGGCTGGAACTCTAAACAAGAAGACTCCATTCTCCAATACTTTTTTTTATTAAACCCCATCTGTTTGAGAATATGCATGGGCAAAAGATGCTATACTTCATGAGGAGGTCTTTTTAAGTTGATCAAAATACAAGACAGGAGAAAAACAGAAGCAGTAATCAGCACAAATAGTTGAAGTGGAAGCATTGAGAGTAGGAAAATGGAAGATGAGAAATGAAAAGAGGCTTTCAGTTGGTAAAATATTGCATCAAGAGAGGCAAAGTGAACAAGCATGGTGAAGCCATCTGGACCACATTTACTGATAAAAGAGGGAGAGAAGATTAATTTACTTCTGTTCAGATGTGGCAAAATTCATCTTAATTGGCTTCTTTTGTCGTTTGATCGAGTCCATATGTTTTCAGCAATATATATTCATTAGTTTTCAAGTTTTCCCTTCTTCTTTGCCTAAACTTCATAGCATTCCAGCTATTTGCAGCCATATAATGAGTTAAGGGACGATTGTACTCCTTACTTCAAATAGAAGATACAGAAGCTTGAAAAGAAGTTATTTTTTGTACTACAACAGCCCTAATCAAAGAACCTTTAACATTTTGGGCCTTACCTCTATGGAAAAATGAAATTAAATCCCCATCCTTTTAGCTAACATTCACATTTTCTTTTAAACATAGATCTTGTTTCTGAGAACTGAAATTAAAAAAAGACTATCGAAGATGGAATGGTTTAATCATAGCTGGCTAACATTTCAACATACTGATCACCAAACTGTCATAGAGTAGCATCTTGCCTATTAAACGTCAAATTATTTAAAGGGTGAGGCCAGTTCTGTGCACGCTGCGCTCCACCAGAAAAATCCATTGCACAAGCTCGAAGGACACATCCAACTATTTTAGTCATCGACGTGCTTGTAGAAAGAGTGGGATGAGTCCTTCCCAAGAATCCTTGTTCGTGAAATAATGCCAGAGAGTTGACACTGACAATGATTTAAAGGAGTAAAATAGGCCTGGGCCACGAGTCCCTTTGGGGAGACAGGGGAGGGTATAAATAAATTATTTTTATTAGAAACTTTCTCACCTTAGCACAGCTGAGATGAGAGAGATATTTGCCGCCTCCTTTGAGGAGAGACTATTAGTTCCGTTTGGGAACTATTTGAAGGGGGCGGGGCCAGGCCTTTTGCACTGGTCTGCCCCCTTCCTCCATTCTGCAGCCAAGCATCGACCCACCACTGCCACCCATTAAACAGTTGCCATTAGGGGGCTGGGTAGGATTTTTTTCCCTTATAATGTTCTAGGAGGGATTTTTCACCTACCCTATACTGTTGCAGGGAAAATTGGGACGGTGTGTCATTAAATAGGCGATCAAGGAAAACAGTTAGGAAAAGCTAAATTTGGTATACACCCAAGACACCCCTTTCAGGGGTGAATGCCATTAACTAAAACACTCACTTAAAGTTCAATTGGATGAGGTGAGGGAAATTCTAACCGTCTAAAAATTGATAGAGTCGGGTCTCAGATACCCTGAGAGAGACTTCTCCGACACATTCCCTTTAGAGGTTGCCTGGATTTGGTTCCCTGGGGACCCGGGATTTTTTTGCCCTTACTAGCTGAGGGTTAGGCCGGATTGGGTGTTACCTCAGATTTGCCACCAAGTTCAAAATCCATAGATTTAATTTCAGCAAAGTTTAATCGGTAACAATTAATAAAAGTTGCCCATATTTAAACCCAAATACTGTTGTGTGGTCTCGTTATTTCAGGGGTTGGCAGGCAATTGTTGTTATTATTGTTATTATTGTGGTTATTATTGTTGTTATTGTTATTTTGCAATGCATAACACCTATCTCAAATACATAAACATGGGAATAGGTTTTAATGAACAGGCTGTAATTTGCTTCTAAAATGTATGAAGGCTTGTTCTGCAATTAGCCTCAATGAGCTGCAAGATTACTTACAAAAATATGTTCTCTTTTTGTTATAATTGTTTGGAACCATTTCCCCAAAATTCTTAACCTTCAACTCAACTATCCACCTTAATAAACTTCCTTCTAACCAGTCCTCTTTCCTTTTCCCAGTTCCTTCTTTTCTCTGAGGATATCTATGAGGAAGCTGCTTGAGGGATCTCAGCATTGAGGAAATTAAATGTATTGTTCATGAATACCCCTTCTGCTACTACCATTATTCCTCTCTCACAGCTCTTTCAAATTGCCTCACTCCTTTTCTTCCCTTCTCTTGGACTCACCTTGTGCATCTACTATGCATCCCTGTCTCCTTCCTACTTTGGTTATGTTTCTTCTATCTCCTTCACTCCTTCTTCAATCTTCTGACACTACATTTCCCTTCCTTGCAGTTCACTTTCTCTCTTTGCCTTGTTTCTTGCACTCCCATTTGTTTCCTCTCTTCCTTGGCTCACTCTCTTTTTTCGTCCTACTCCCTCTCTTGCTTCATTCAGTACATTTTTTTGCATTCTACATTTGCATTACTTGTACTTTCTTCTCTCTGACTTTTTCTCATGTCATTTATACCCCACAATTCATCCCCATCTTCCTGATTTCCTCTCTGGACTCACTTTATATCTTGCAGTGTGCCCTTCCTTTTATTCCCATGCTTTGCTGTTTCTGCTGCTCATTCTTTCTTTCACTTCAAACACAGGGGTGGGCTTAATTTGACAGAAAATATGTGTCCATATTTTCCCCTAAATCTAACGCCTGCAATAGATAAAGGCTTCCTTTAAAAAAAAAACCTTAAAATCATGGACAGATGCATTGGCATCTCTAGAAAGGTGCAGGGAGTGTGGGCCACAATGGGTGACACCATCAAAGGTGGTGGTACATTATTTCCATATAACCTTGATCAATTTATCTTTTATTTCTCCTTGCTCTGATCATTTATTAGCTATATATCCCAGAATAATAGCAAATTTTAACCATGCACAGATTAAGTGAGATTTTGGTTAAATGACTAGGGGAATATAGCTATCATTAATAAAATTAGATAAAAGAGAAGATAATTGAGCAGGCATTTGTTGATGAAATATAAGGCTTAATTGGATATAAGGAATGACGACGATGTGATGGAAACTGATTTCAACATGTCGCTGAGGCTGCAATTGTATGTTTTTAATTGTTAAATTGTTATTTTTTTCTGGGGGGTTGACTTGTTGCTGTGTTGTATTGAGGGCAGAGACTGCCTGTGTAAACCGTCCCGAGTCACCTTCGGGCTGAGAGGGGCGGTATAGAAACGTGACAAATAAATAATAATTTAGCAGTAAGAAGACTGACAGTGAAGTAGCCTGTAAATGTCTACAACTTAGGCAGGGGGTGGGGTTCAATGGGATAATACAACATTTTCGATTGTGACTTGTTACTGTGTTGTGATATTGTATATACTGTGGACATGTAATATCTTTTTAAAAAAGCTATCAGAGGGATTGACACCAAAATAACAGTTGATAAACTTTTGATACCATGTTTCAGCGGAAAGTTTTGGGGTTTTTAACTGCATTATTTTTATCAGCCTACCTAGCTTACATGTGCTGTATCAATATACCTACTGGGTTTAAATGCTCATGCTGATTTATCATTTGAATGTTCTGTTGTGCATGCACTCCAGCCAGAGCTGCGATTAGCCAATTGCAATGCTTCTTTGAATCACATGTTTTTGTCTGCACACACTGCAGGTGTACACTCTTCTTTTTTGTCACTGCTCATCTTTTATGTTAACTGGATTTGTCAAATTTTCTGGTATTCTAGCAACAATATTGTGATATGGTTTGCTAAGGAAGACACCATGGTTGTGACACCATGAGTTACCATCATTGGGAGACATTAGCCATAATGGTACTACCAGTCAGACAATGGTCCAAATAGGTACCAGGTGATCTATTTCACTTAATTTTATTTAGAATATGAAGAAAACCCAAACAACTGATTGGTATGGAAACCTTAAGCATTGGGAATTGCAATGGCAGAATCCTTTTGCTTCTATGTGGATGTTTCTCTCTGGAAAGATGCCTCTGGTCAGTTCCAGTGCTTTAACCCATGTTCAATCAGGTTTCTTAAACCCAATTGGGCTTGCGTTAAAGTCCATACACCTCCTCCCAACATCCGCACTTTCCTCAGGGGGTGTCCAGATGCCCTAATGGGTACCCAAACACAAAACAAAGACCCTCCAGAAAACCATTTTAAAAAGAAAATAACTTACCCAGTTGCCATTCCTCCTCCTTCAGAGCTCTCCTGGCTGAAGAAATAATGCCTTTCCTCCAAACAATAAATAGCACGGTTGAACTTCTGACATCCCTGTCTCTACCAGCAGCTGCCTCTGCACAGAACAGCTGTTTCTTGTCTATAGGAGGGATAAGCCAAAGTTGTGGCAAAGACAACCTTCCTAGGCTGGATCTTTACTGCCATATTTAATCTAGTATCCAATCACAGTGATCAGCTTTGATTATATGAGTCTACACTGCCATATAATCTAGTCCAAAGCAGATAATCTGGGATCAGATACTGGATTACATAGAAGTATAGCCCTAGTCAACTCAGCCCCATTGAGGCAGACATTCAGGAAATAATCCATACATGTAGAGACCATGACTGAAGGTGGCCACTGTGAATGGTTGTCTCTTGTACCTTTATATTCTTAAGGTACATGCCACACATTGGCATCCTCCTACTTTCTGGATAGGTAAACAGAGGAATTATCAACAAGACAGTTGACCTGTTTTCAAGTGAAGATTAGTTCCAGCCATTAGTGGCTGCGTTTCATGTTTGGATCTTCCCCTCTAGGAGGAATGTGCCATTGATGGCGCAATAGAGAAGCATGAGTCAAATCTGTATGGATAGGATTATGCTGTGTGACATTTTCAATTACAGTTCTAGATGTACAAACCATTTAATTTTGGCCAAATGGTGTCAATAACAATTGAAGGTATTTGATAAGATTATTCTAAGGTGTACACTATTTACTTATATATTATTATATAATTACTTATTCAAAACGTTATTGTATTTACAAGCATATGAAAAACCCTTAATCCTGTTGTGATGTTATTATAAAAACATGGAGCATAACAAATTATTTTCCTGTCACTTGGAGATAACAGATATACTCCATTTGACCTTCTCTTCCGGAAAATTTATTATGGAAATAAGTGAAATAAGTTACTAGAAAAGAACTGATGTTAATTCAGAGTTTATTAAAATGTCAGAAACTTGGAGGAAATATATTTTAACATACATCGTTAAAGGTTTAATTACTGTCCCATTACATTTGGCAACCCTTTTATTTCTTAGAAGTTGGAGCACAAGTAAATCCAGTGTAAAATACATATTCATAAGGATTATTAATATTTGAAATAGTACTTTATCTCCAGAGAGATAAATAAAATGGCAATTAATAAAGGTATAATGCAGATTTATAAATGCCAGTTACTGAAAACAAGATTATAATTCAGAAGGCATTACATGTTGCACTGAAATTTGTGATCTAACTATTCAGTATTATTATAAAAGCTCTCACAATCAATTTAGCAAACTTATGTCTTTTTCTACGCAAATGTCAAGAGTACTGTACCTGTAACTGATATTATTATATTTCTAAACTGTGCTGTACTTAAGAAAGAGAAAATTTTGAGTAGTATAGATAGAGTATAATACAAAATGGCAAAAAAGAAAAAAATAAATAAAATTTCAAAACAATCGTATCTGCCCAATTTTCACTGTTAATTAAGGGAGGGAAATTTCCTAAAGCAATTTTGACTTTGTCATCTGGTACAGAATTCCATACAGTTTTGATACCCCACAACAGGGGAGGAGAGACTCTGCAGGGATGAGAGGCCATTTGTGAGCTATACCCCAACTAGGCAATGATCTCAAATGTTGCTATTTTCATTCGTGACTCTGAACTCCTCCTAACTCATAACGCTGTAGAACCCCGGCAGCAACCAGCCCTTGGTCTTGGCATCTGTGATTCTACCACAACTGCTGTCCGCCGGTCCCCCGTGCCAAAGAGCCCTTCTAAGGCCCAATCCGATATCCTGGAGAGGTTGCTTTCACAACCGTGCCTTCCAAGCCACAAGCAAATGACAAGAGCTTGCCTCTTTCTGGGATCCTCCTCCTGTCACAAGACCCCTTGTCTTCCACTTTTCAGGGGTCACTCTGGACTCTCAACTGACGATGGAGACACATATCTCCATCGTCAGTAGAGTAGCGTTTTTCCATCTACGCCAGGCGAGGAATTTGGCCCCCACTTGTCTCGTCACGACTTGGCCACAGTGGTCCAAGCCACGGCCATCTCAAGGTTAGACTACTGTAACACTCTTTACATTGGCCTGCCTCTGTCGGTGATCCGGAAACTGAAACTGGTGCAGAACGCAGCAGCTCGGCTGCTGGCAGGTGCCCCAATGAGCAGCCATATCACACCTATCTTGCGCGAACTGCACTGGTTGCCAGTGGAATGCCGGATCACCTTCAAAGTGTTAGTTCTGACCTTCAATGCCTTGAATGGTCTGGGGCCAGTGTACCTAAGGGACTGCCTCATCCCATACTGTCCCACTAGACCCCTGAGCTCGGTGACAGGAAATCTTCTGGCGATCCTCACAGCTACGCAAAGGAGGGTTTTTTCGATTATAGCCCCCATCCTGTGGAACGCGTTGCCTTCTGAAATCCATGCCACCCCAGGCTTGTTGGCATTTCGGAAGGCATGCAAAACACTACTCTTCCAACAGGCATTTGGCTCCTAAGAATTTGCCGATTTCCTTGACACTACCCTGCCCTCCCATTTTAAGTGATTTTCTAGCTGTTGTTTAATTTTAGTATTGGATTTGTAGTTATGATTGTTGTCATATGGTATTTTATTCTGTGATTTTATTGCTGTTTATTTTGTGATTTTACTGTTGTAAGTCACCCCGAGCCGAACGGGAGTGGCGACTGATAAATTCAAATAAATAAATAAATAAATAAATAAAATTGGTGAGCTTCCCAAATTGATGTACAGAGGTGACATCGAATCTTTTTCTATTCCTATTTTGAGATCAATTCTAAAGAATATAGAGAAATGTTGGGAGTACTGGCATGTTCTGGGGGATTTATATGTGAATATGGGGTGGTTTGTACCTTTGGATGATTGTGAAGCAAAAGACATATAAAACTGTGGTTTAAGGTTTGTGGGAACTAATGGGGGGGCTTGGGGATAAATGTGTACAGGATGCATGCACCCTCTGACCCACACTTTGCCTAGTCCTGCATTAAAAAGTCTACTTCATATAGTCTATAGTATACATAATATCAGAAGCATAATCTATCATCTCCCAGGTGCAACATAATGCTCTCTGACATTTTCTGGTATCAAAGTGCACTATACATCTCTCGTATGTGTGCCTTTAAAAGTCACCTGTCAACTTATGATTACTGAATAGATTTCCTCTGAAGTATATACTCCATGACAGGTGGTATTCATTTGTGATCTTCCCTCCAAATACTAAGGAGCTCTGATCCTGGTTATCTTCCAGGCACCAGACAGGATTTGGTTATTTTCACTGGCTTGCAAAGATCTTCTTCATATATGCTCAGAAAAGGAGAGTTCTGTGAATATAGAATAAAGCATCTGGAATTGCTCTGTAAATACTCATGGAAGTTACATTCCACAATATGCCTAGGTTCACAACAATGTGTTTACATCTGACTGAGTCATATGGTTGTGTGACAATACACATCTGGTTGAGTGTTCACTAAAAGGTGGTATGTGGAACAGAGGATTATCTTCACCATAGATATATAAGAGAAGAACTTGATTTTTAGTAAACATGGTCATCTCATGGTGAAATCCAGTTGCCTTGTGTCACTGAAAAAAAACCTCCTGTTAGCAGAACAAGACTATGTATGATTCATCTCCTCCTATGGTTTTCCAAACAGTTTGGTGATCAAAATGATAGAAGATCTGGAAGCCATGTTTCATGAGAAGAATCTTAGGAAGCTGAACATGCTTAGTCTTGAAAAGAGAATATTAATGGATGGCATTATAGTCATGTTTAAATATTTCAAAGGACGTCATACTGAAGGTGGAGCAAGATTGTTTTATGTTGCTCTAGAGACTAGGGTACAGAGCAATGGATTTAAACTATAGGAAAAGAAATTCTACCTGAATAATAGGAAGAACATTCTAGAAGTAGAATCCTCAGAGTGTGGTGGAGTCCCTTCGCTGGAGGATTTTAAGCAGATGCTGGATGGCTCTTAGGATCTCTTCCACCACCATGAGTCTATATTCTATCATATTCTGTTGTAAGAAGGATGAGCAAAGAAGTTCTCAAAATGAGCAGAAACTTCTCATGCAAAGGCGTATTATTTTCTGATAGCTTTCCCATGGGAAGAAGAAATGGAAGACAGTGAGAACTCCATCCTCTCCTCCCACACAAAACAATAACAATTTTTCATATTGCCGATTCAGCTCCAAATGTGCACAACATGAAACACAGCTGAAGCCTTTCTCCTAAAGCTTCTGTTTTCAGAGAAAAACCACTTTGCAGGTAGAATGAAAAATGTTGGAAACTGGCAATTGCAGAAACATGTGTTACTTACCACAAATAAAAATAACCCCAAAAAAGGAAAGCGGGAAAGTGAAATAAAGAAAGTCCAGTCCAGTATTAAACCCTGCTGGTAATGAGACTTTATAAATCACATAACCCACTGTGTCAGACTAAAGCATGGGCAATTTCAAGATTACTCATACAATCCAATAACTTCCCCAAATCAAATTCTCCTACAAACTGGAAAAGGATGTCGAACAGCTAATGCTAGATATTTTTCCCAATCAGGGAAACAGATGGAGCCACACTGCAACCTAGCAACCTCCACTTAGAGAGGAAAACAAAATCAGGAACTGAAACTAGGCTACTGTACATTCTGATGGAATGCTATTAGCTGCCGGTGGAGATAAGGCAAATGAGCTCCAGATCTCTCCTCCGAGTCTCTCTGCCCACTATAGCACAGTCAACATTTTTTATGACAGCCAGCCTTTCTAAGTCTAACTAGGTCACCTTAAAGATAGTTTGTACATACAAAGTTGTCTTATAGTGAGAAATAAGAGCATTGGCCTAAATGGTGAGGCAAGAATGAGGAAATATAAAGTGAGCAGTAGGCCATTTCCCTCTGCAACAAGCCCTTGCTCAAGCTGCAGTGTCAACTCACTTCTTGGTGCAAATTCATATCACTTCCATGTCCAAGTATTTCCCTAAATATGAAAATGCTTTCTATTTGGAAGCCCAAACTGGCATGTTTTGTCATGTTTCTTTGAGCTTGTATGGGCTGCATTTTTGACCTTCCTTAAATAAAATAGAGGAGGTTTGAATTCCAGCTAACATAAAATACAGGGCCAGGGCCACATGTACCCAATGAGCAAAGCTTTCTCCACCTCTGCTATAAGGCTATCTTCCCCAACCTGACACTATTCAGATGGAATGGATCACCTTCTATCCTCTGAGTATGTTGGAGAGTATAGTTCTACAATCTGGAAGGCATCAGGTTGGGAGATGTTTGTCAATTCAGAATGTATCTGTTCCACATTCTGTTCTAGGTGAGATTAGTATTGAATCATTATTGGCTTTCACACTTCACCAAATTTCCAGTGCAGTTCCTCGATTTTTTCAAAGTATCAAAACATCTTTTAAAAGTACATATTTTTGAGAAAAAAGCAAGTCTAAAGTGATAAAATTTTGCAAATATTGTTCAATGTAAATGGACATGTGCATTTATTAAAAAGAAATCTCAGATGAAAGTAAATAATGCATTTTAAATGAGCACATACTCACATGTAGCAATGTGAAATGAAAATTGGCTCAGGGACATTAATTAGATTATTAGAGATTAATATTCCGTACCATATATAGACATTATATCAGGCTTCTGATTTTGTGCCATAACAAAGAACTTTGGTTCAAAACTAATTGGGATCTCACTGCAGCCAATGTGTGAAAGGTGTTATGAGACATGTGTGAATGGGCCTCATACTCATTTTGAGCTTCGTAAAATAGTTGAAGCTGCTCAAATGACTCATACACAGCATTGCTGGCTTCATAAACCATTGCCAGCTTCATAAAACCATGTTTTATGTTATAGAAATGGTACATTCAAGCTGGGTCCTTTCAACCTAGTAGGTTTATATTCAAAGAGTTCATCCCTCCCTAGATATTTTTATTATTTTAGGCACAAAATCTACCTTTCAATTATAGATATGTGAGTGTATGAGTTAGAGTATGTTTTTCCACAACTTGATGAAAACATTATGGTCATGATGCAGACCTGTTATCCCCTATTACCAAAGTAATTTGCAATACCGGTTTTTAGGAAGCAGATATACTGGGATACTGTTTGCATATCCTACATTGTAGGTTTCTAACAGGCTTCCAGTTGGTTACTATGGAAAGAGAGTGCTGGATTGGATAAACCTTTAGCACAAATCCAATATAGCTTTCTTGGGTTCATATTACATATAAACAGAGCTTTTGCAAAGTGGCTATAATTCCAATAAATATTATGATACAGCCATGCTTGAGAAAAGAGAAAATATATGCAACCAAAAACTTGCCATCTTGACAGCACACCTAAGGACTAAATGTAGAGGACAATACCACTCTGTACCATCCTCTGAATTCAGTGCAGACACTGGGAATTATATGGCTGTTACTGGATGTTGCTTATCACTCCCATTCTAATGGATATGAAAAAAGTAAATCTGATCATTTTAATAAATTGCTTTCAACCATTTAAGACAGATATAGATAAATATATACCTCTAATCATTGCAGCCATGACCCCTTCTACTTCCCAAATCCTCCTGACCCACTTTTTATTTGCCTCCAGCTTTTTTCTATACTGTCCATGACTCTTCCTTATTAAATGTTGGCTTTCACTTCTGCCCCAAATTTCTTTATGTTCTTCCCCATTGTTTTTAGTGACTGGAAATAGACCTAACGAATTAGGTTGCCAACATCCACCGTTTCCTCAGAATTGTTATTAGATATTGTGTTTTAATTTCAGCTAAATGGATGGAGTTCCTTCACAAACAAGAGATTTTCTAACATTCCCCATAAACAGATAGTGATGTTCTGCAAATTGTTGAAAAAGGTCACTGCATAAGAGGCATTCAGGTGGCAGTAAGTCTATGACTATTTAAACGTAAACCACAAAGTATAAAGCTTTTTTTAAAAAAAATGCTCCACACAATTGTCATATGAGTAGCAGGAGCAAAAAAGAAAAGAACCAAAGACAAGATTGTGGTGTTCATCTTATGTAATATCAGTTTCCCACGAACTGTACACAAGTGATGTGAACAACAGTCATACAGCTTTAAACTTATGTGATTTTAAGCAATATGGCTACAGATCACCTTTCACAAAATTATTTCAGAAATATTCAGAGATTTCTAAGGTTCTTTAAGGAGCACAAAATCGATCTCTGTGACTTTAGAGTTGCAGAATAAATTTGAGATAGGCCTCCAGAAAAAGTACGGACTCGGGGTTTATAAGCTTGTTGTCATTTTGTTATGAAACCAAAGTATGTTTACATTGTGCTCCAATATTGTCCTGACTATACCGTCCTACAGGCACCAAAGTCTCTAACAAATTGAAAAAATAAGAATTCCCTGAAAGAATTGTGGATGTTTGCTTTGGGACTTTTTTCATCAACAGAATTTGATGAAGAAAACCGATCATATTAACACCTTTGGAAGCCAGGGGTTTTGTTTTAACAACACTTAATTTCACTTGGGAAAGCTGAATCCAGATGAAAAGCAAGTAGGTCAGTCAGAGGAACAACAGTGCAGTGGCACAGAAAGATTGAAGGCAGAGAGATTAAACTTCAAGCAATCAGCACTATATGGCTGGTGAGAACACAAGGCTATATGAGGCCATCCAAGGACAGAATGTCAATGAATCAAGACAAAGATTAACTGCAATGTATACAAAGAATTGCTAACTTGAATTCCTCAGTTGACATTTCTGTGAAACTTTGTCCAAGCTCCAGTATGAAATGTGTGAAATTTTAAATATTATTTCAACAAATCCTCATCAGATAACCTGCATATTCCTCCACCAATGCAAAAAGTTCCAAGAAGGGAGGCTTACAGAAAAGGAAGCCATTATTTTCTCTACAGGTTGAGTGATCCTTATTCAAATGATTCAAACTAGAATTATTTTGTATTGTTTCAGCTTTTGGAATACTTACATTTGTATATACGTATTAGGGGTGGATATATCCGATTTCTGTTAATTTTTCATATTTAAAATTATTTTGACCCTATATTGACCCTCGGAGTCCAACCCGGAAGTGATCTTTGTAAATCGAAGTTGGGTCAGGCACTTCCGTAAAGGCCGCTGTTATTAGGTTGTCTTTATTCCTGCCCTTTCTTACTCTTTAACACACCTCAGCTTTCAACTGGCGAAAGGAGATGGGAGGGCAGCACCCTCCATTCCCCTCTCCTCAGCTGAGAGCTGAGGTGGGCACTTTGGAAGCCTGGAAGCCAGGGGCCGAGATCGCTTGGGAAGGAGAGTCTTGGCGATCCAGAGAAAATCAAAAAGCCTCTCCGCTCTCTGCCCCTTGGAAGGTGCCAGTGCACATTAACTATAACACGCCTTGGCCCCTTCCATGGGGCCAAGAGCAGAGGGAAGCCTCTCTGCTCTTTGCCCCATGGAGGGTGCCAAGATACATTATCTATATTGCACCTTGGCCCCTTCCATGGGGCCAGGAGTGGAGGGAAGCCTCTCCGATCCTTGCCCCATGGAAAGTGCCAATGCACGTTAGCTATACCACACCTTGCCTCCTTCCATGGGGCCAGGAGCGGAGGGAAGCCTCTCCGCTCCTTGCCCCATGGATGGAGCCAAAGTGCGTTACCTATAACGCGCCTTGCCTCCTTCCATGGGGCCAAGATCGAAGGGATCGGAGAGGCAGGGAAAGGATGCTGCGAAGCCCCTGCCTGGGCAAGGAGGCACTAGAGCACTTCCTGGCCACCCTCCTCGCTGCCAGCCGGTACGGCATGACTCTGCTCCACAAGGTAAGTGCACTATACATCCCAGCAACCCAAACTCCCAAATGTCTTGGTCTGTTTCCCCCAGATTTCCCCAGTGTTTACATTTAGGCATATTGAGAATTCATGCCAAGTTTGGTCCAGATCCATCATTATTTGAGTCCACAGTGCTCTTTGGATGTAGGAGAACTACAACTCCCAAACTCAAGGCCAATGCCCAACAAATCCTTTCAATACTTTCTGTTAGTCTCATGGGAGTTCAGTGTGCCAAGTTTGGTTAAATTCCATCATTGGTGGAGTTCAGGATGCTCTTTGTGGGTTAACTAGAAATCCCAGCAACTACAACTCCCAAATGACAAAATCAATTGCTTCAAACTACAAGAAATGAGATTCCCCCTAAACATGAGGAAACACTTCCTAACTGAGAACT
Source organism: Anolis apletophallus (assembly GCA_030556195.1). Classification (NCBI taxonomy): domain Eukaryota; kingdom Metazoa; phylum Chordata; class Lepidosauria; order Squamata; family Anolidae; genus Anolis; species Anolis apletophallus. Next base: position 30,061,289 of record JARBWK010000007.1, read on the forward strand.
GTTCAGCAGTGGAACTCTCTGCCTCAGAGTGTGGTGGAGGCTCCTTCTTTGGAGGCTTTTATTTATTTATTTATTATTTACACTTGTGAGTCGCCACTCCCAGTGTGGCTCGGGGCGACTTACAAAAGTGAAATCACAGGGTAAAAACACAGTAAAAACACAGTAAAACAAATATTAGCTAGATAAAATACAGCTCAGCAAGTTGTATAGAACAGCGGGGAGCTAGTATCCAGGGAGCCGGCGGCCTTAATGCCCAAAAGCCTGCCGAAACAGAAGTGTTTTGCATGCCCTCCGGAATGCCAACAGATCTGTAAGGGCACGAACATCGGAAGGCAATGCATTCCACAAGGTAGGGGCAATTATCGAGAAAGCTCTCCTTCTTGTAGCTTTGAGATGGTACACTTTAAAACTCGGGACTTCCAAGAGCTGTCCTGACTCTGAACGTAGCGGCCTAGTGGGACAATATGGGATGAGGCGGTCCCTGAGGTACACTGGCCCCAGACCATTCAAGGCCTTGAAAGTCAATACCAGCAACTTGAAAGTGATCCGGCATTCCACTGGTAACCAATGCAGCTTTCGTAATATAGGTGTAATGTGGCTGATCATAGGCGCGCCAGCCAGCAACCGAGCTGCCACATTATGTACCAGTTTCAATTTCCGGATCACCAGCAAAGGAAGGCCAACATAGAGAGCATTACAGTAGTCCAATCTTGAGATGACCGTGGCTTGGACCACTGTGCCTAGATCGTGACGGGAAAGGTAGGGAGCCAACTTCCTCGCCTGATGGAGGTGAAAGAAAGCTACTTTACTGATGGTGGAGATATGCGTCTCCATCGTCAGTTGAGAGTCCAAGGTGACGGCAAGACTTTTAACTGTCTACAACAGACAAAATGTCGTGCTGTCCAGGGTAGGAAGTTGGATCTCCACCCCACCCGGGTGACCCAGCCACAGGATCTCCATCTTAGCTGGATTCACCTTCAACCTACTGGCTCGCAGCCATCCAGTGACGGCCTCAAGGCACTGATGGAAATTATCGGGTACAGATTCCGGCCAGCCCTCCATCCCCAGAACGAGTTGGGTGTCATCCGCATATTGGTGACACACCAGCCCAAAGCTATGGGCCAATTGAGCAAGTAGTCGGACGTAGATGTTAAATAATAGGGGGGAGAGGATTGCCCTCTGAGGCATCCCACAAAGTAGTGGGGAACACCCAGAGACATCCTCGCCCCTCTTCACTCGCTGAGATCCATTCCGGAGGAAGGAGGACAGCCAGTTTAGGACAGTCCCCCTCACCCCAGCTCCGGCAAGGCGGTGAGTCAAAAGATCATAATCAACTGCCTTTGTCGGCGATCCGGAAACTCAAACTGGTGCAGAACGCGGCAGCTCGCTTACTGCTAGGAGCCCCAAGGACAGCCCATATAACACCACTCCTACGCGAACGGCACTGTTTGCCAATTGAATTCCGGATCTCCTTCAAGGTGTTAGTTCTAACTTTCAAGGCCTTATATGGTTTGGGGCCAGTATACTTGAAGGAGCGGCTTACCCCATATGCGCCCAGAAGATCACTGCGTTCAGAGGGGCTCAACTTACTTGAGGTTCCGGGGTTGAAGTTCTGCAGACCCTCTACCACCTGGCAGAGAGCGTTCTCAGTGGCCGCACCGGTTTTATGGAACTCGCTGCCGCCAGACACACGAGCCTTGCGGGACCTGCTGGCGCTCTGCAGGTCCTGCAAGACCTGGCTATTTAGGCAGGTGTTTGATGTGTGATGTCCGACGGTGCATGATCAACATGGCCAATCTGTTCTACTACTATTTTCTGTATGAACCAGCCATGTCTGGCTACGATTCTGTGTAACTGCTTTTAAGATGTAATCTCATGTGTTTTAACCCTATGTGTTTATATGCTGTTTTATATGCTGTTTTATATGCTTTTTATATACTGTTTTTATATGCTATCGTATGTACTGTTTTATATGCTGTAAACCGCCCTGAGCCTCGGGAAGGGCAGTTTATCAAATTGAAATAAATAATAATAATAATAATAATAACTGTGTCGAACGCTGCTGTGAGATCCAATAACACAAGCAGCACCGATCCACCCTGATCGAGCTGGCACCGCAGCTTATCTGTGATGGAGACCAGGACCGTCTCCGTCCCATGCCCCGAACGGAAGCTGGACTGGAAGGGATCTAGCCAAGTTGCGTCATCTAGGAAGGACTGCAACTGCTCCATTGCTGCCTTCTCAATTACCTTGCCCAGAAACGAAATATTGAAAAATGGGTGGTAATTTGAGGGGACCATTGGATCTAATCCCGGCTTCTTCAGCAATGGAGTGACCACCGCCTCTTTTAAACCCCTGGAAACACTCCTTGCTCAAGGGAGGTGTTAATTAGTCTCAACAGAGGGTCTCGCAACCCCTCCAGGCAAGCTTTCACAAGCCACGAGGGGTACGGATCGACGGAGCATGTGTTCGACCTAGTTGCAGTGACTATCCTATCGACAGCTTCTGCGTCCAGTGGCCGAAACCAGTCGAAGGTAGGTCCAGCAAGGGTGCAGAAATCTTGTCCACAAAAAAGCTCGGGAAAACCTCGGCTGAAAGGGCCTGATCATTGTTATTTGGGATGGTAGGGACCATCGTTAAAGACCTAATTACTTTGAACAATTGTGCCGGGCGTAAGCTAGCGGACGCTATCAAGGTCGCATAGTATGAATTTTTCGCTTCTTTTATAGCACGCTCATAAGCATCCATAAAAAGTTTATAAGCTGATTTCGTACCTCCGTCACGGAGTTTCCTCCATATGCTCTCTAGCCGTCTCTTCTCTCACTTCATCGATCAAAGCTCCTCAGTAAACCAAGGTTTCGGCGTCTAGGGAAAATCTCTCCGAGAGCATTGGACAATTTGGAGTTCCAGTTGTTAACTTGCTCATCGATAGAAACGCTGACAGACTCCAGATCCCTCAGAGCTGGGTGGCCATCTGTCTGAGGTGCTTTGATTGTGATTTTGCTGCAGAAGGCAGAAGGTACTTAGACTGGAGATGGTTGTTGTTGTTATTATTATTATTATTGCTGGGTAGCCATACATACAAAGAATCCTTAATAAATTTGAAAATAGTTATGTTTTTGCATTTTTGTAGTGGGTAGATCTTTGTGACTTGGTTGTTTTATAAGTAGCTCGCATGCTGAAAAAGTGTGAGCACCCCTGCATTAGAGAGTTTATCTTGTCCCCCCCTCCCCTATCCTTTATTTCCGACTCTCTGTATTTCAGTGTTGTTCCATAATTATTGTTTAATATCTTTATCATTGCTTTGATTACCACATGCTTTGAGTATCAGAACATTGAATATATACATTTCTCTTAGATACTGATATGTTCTTGTCATGATCAGATGCTTGGATTGATATTACATTAGAGTGTTTAATTGAAACCCCTATCCTTTATTTCCAACTCTCTCTATTCCACAATGTTGGATTGATTTGCCTGTGCTTTTAACAGTGTCAGTCCTGTTTTTCTGCTTTGCGCATGTGCTGAAGCAGTAACGACCTAATAACGAGAATTCGTTTTTAATTACGTTTCAATTACGAAATTTATTTAAATTATTTTGGAACACTTTCTATAACGACCCACCAACAGAAATCCCCCACACACAAGTTTGGAAACATTTTTATGGATCAACCACCCCTAATATGTATGTAGTGAGAGATCTTGGAGATGGGTCTCAAAGCTAAACTTGAAATTCATATAAGTTTTATACAGACCTTATACAATTCACGGAAGGTAATTTTACAGAATGTTTTAAATAATTTGGTACATGAAGCAAGGTTTGTATACACAGAATGAAGAGAAAGCAAAGGTGCCCCACTGTCTCAGCCACCCATGTGAACAATTTTGAATTCTGGAGAATTTTGGAGTTTGAAATTCCATATACTGTATGCTCAGTCAGCATAACGTTTATACCAGTGATCATGTTCTGTCATAACACTTTGGCTTGACCACTATGATATACCCCAGAATTGGATTTCTGCAATAGACTATACATTGGATTACTTTGATTGGGTTGCTCTGAATGAAGTGTTGCTGAGAAAAAGTATTACATATGTGTTCAGAGCTTTCCATTGTTCTCCTATTTGTTTTTGGATCTGTTTTCTGGCCCATCACAAAATATCCCATACAATGAAGGATGCTTGGAGATTCTAAGGGCCCTTTCAAATACTCCATATAATTCAGAATATCAAGGCAGAAAATCCTACAATATCTGCTTTGAACTGGGTTATTTGAATCCACACTGCCATATATTCCAGTTCAAAGCAGAAAATGTGGGATTTTATTCAGCTGTGTGGAAGGGGCCTATGAAAGCTCTGAGATTTTATCAGGACATGTTACTTTCAGCATCATTACACTCAAGGAAGAACTTTATTATTTTTAGAAACAAAGTTTTGGACTTGGATGACGTACAAGTTATTGTAATAATTAGATAAAATAATTTGAAAGGAAACTTCAGTAATGATTCCCTTCCCTAGGGGATGGATTGTAAATTTAAATTTAAATCAAACAATATACTATATTTACTTTCAGGATGAACTATGTTTATTCATTACTATTCCTTTCTGTTTAGATTCATGCTCACCAGTTGCTGGAAATGAGCCAGTAACAAATCCGAAATAGCACAGAGTTTTGGTCTGTTATAGACTTTAATTAAAGATTTTTTTTTTAAAAAAAGGAAGTTGAGAGCTTCAAGGAGAACTCAACTTTTGTGGGGGGGTTGTCTTCAGATAACATTGGGAAAGGACTGTAAAATAAATTAATTACTAATATGCAAACAAGATAAATCTACAGGTTTTTGCAGAGACAAAGATAAATAGATATTTGTAACTTTTATAAATAGATCTTTGACACTTTATTTTATTTAAAATAGTAGTGAACCTTCATTTTTGGCAAAACACATACATTCAGCATCTGTTACCGAAATTTCAATTCACAGACTTACTGATTTATGTAGAGGAAGGAAAAGTTCATTTAGGACCTCATCACATTGTCTTCTGGTTCCATTCTAGTATGCTTCCAGGATGGAGTGAGAACAGAGCCCGTTGAAACCCATCACATGACACAGGGCCTCCCCTGTTTGATGAGGAAAGCGGCAATGTGAGCTATGCAGGTGAGGCAATGGTTTCCCCTACTGCTCCATGGGTTCGTCACACCACCTAGTGAATCCTCCCACTGTTGCCCACATTTGGGACCTCAATGTGATGAGGTCCTTAGATTCCTGACCTACACTTTCCAAGATAAAATCATGATATGGTTGCTTTCCTTCAATCATATGGAACTTCAAACTCCATGACATTGCATTTGATGCCGCAAACACACACAACTAACATGATCTAAGACCTATATAAGAGGAATCATGAAATATGACAGATAGTCAAAGAAAGAAACCTGACCATAGGAGCACACCTTACTCAACCTCCTATCCCACATGTTGTTGGGTGTTTTCTCGAGTTATATTCCAGTTCCTGAGTCCGAAATATGATCTCTGACCATTTTCCTCCCCTCTCCATTTTCAGATGTTTCCTGAAGCATGATGGACACTGACAGGAAGTTCCCCTGTGTTTATGGCTCTACCATAAATTGTACCCTCAATGGATTCTAAGTTTTTAAAAACTGGGGGGTTGGGTGGGGATAAAGTCCATAGTGATGCAATCCCAAACCAGACTGAGGATTTGGATTATGCCTAACTGGAAAATATGACCACACATTCAGAAAGGAGAATATAAGGTCTAACAAATTCCTCACCTGCCTGGTGGAAAAAAATCTTCTGGTGTCCAGAAGATGAAAAAGGCAACAAAAAAGTCACCTAATTTAGATTTGATATGAACCAGCAATGATAACCTGATTAATGAGGTGGAAGTGGTGGGTTCCTTACGTGGAGCAACCATTTTCTTTTAGGGTTTGTTATACAGTGGAAAGGAGAAGACAACCATACAGCAGTTCCAGAGAGCACTTTAATGCAAGTACAATGCGGTTTTAAAAGCCTGATTGAACTCTCATTGTAGTCCACACATGTCCCAGAAACTAATGCTTTTCTGGGGTGGGTGTTGAGATGCCCTTCTGGACTTTCCGGCAGGGTACCAGGACACAAAACAAAACCCCTCAGGAAAGGAAAATAGCTTGCCCAACCACCATTTCCTTTTCTCTGCATCTCTCCTAGTATGTACAAATGACACACCAGGAGAAAGAGGGCACATCATTTCTACAGGCCAGGAGAGCTCCAGAGAAAGGGGAATTATGACTGGGTAACTTATTTTCCTTTTTAAGGAAAGACCACAGCTGTAAAGATCTGGATCTTTCAAGAAGACCTGGGTCTTTCCAGTTGACAAATTACTTTGTAATAAGTCAGGGATTTCCTGCTTTGTCCTGAAAGCATTTGTTTTTTCATGGGCTATCATTTGGAAGGCCCATGTAACGGAAAAGTTAATTATAGTGGAGTTTTATTGTCCATATTTATTAGTGTTGATAGTATGGCAAGGGCAGTCAGGAGTTGGTGACATCTGATTGGTTGTTGGGTTACCATGGATACATAGCCTTTGCAGTAGAAATGTATCCATTTGAGAGTGGCTAGCAAGAAAAGGGGTGGAGCTAGTTAAAAATAGAGGGAACCTTTTTAAAAGTAGGGAGTCTCTAGCCAGGAGTGAGAGAGAAGATGATCAGTATTTATGTTTGTAGCTTCCATTGTTACACTGAAATTTAAAAAAAGGTAATATAAGTCTAAATTATCAGTTAAGTAGAACTGAGAGACAGAGATTCCTTTGGGAATAAGTTTTTAGTCAAAATATTGATGGAAGAGAGTGACTAAAAGTCTTAAGTTAGTCAGCCAGGGGGCTGAGGAGAAATATATTTTGAAGGATAAGAAAGTGACTTAACAGAGTAGAAACAAGTTAACTGTTTGAAAGTTAGGTAATAACAATTTTATGTATTTAAAGGAATGAAAGACAGTTGCAATAATATCCAAGTAGAACTGATGTAAAGTAGTTTGTAACAGATAAGCTTATGTGATAAATAATTCATGAATAAACACTTCTTTGTTTCAACATATATATATATTGAAGTCTTGTGTCAAGTTACAGGACGAAAGTTATACGGCTGGAAGTCAATCTGTGATTACATTGTGATTACATATTAACAAAGGCGCCACAGAGACAGAAAAAGTGTGTTCCAAGTATGAACTACAAGTCATTGAGTTTGTGAGGTTTGATTCCTCATTTCCCCCATATCGCCTAATCGCCTCACGTGCATATACATATATGTTCTATGTTGTCAGGGGTGGGATATCCAAGGTCTTAGTATAGTGCCTGCCCTGTCTAACCTCTATGTCGCAACATTATAGCCCACATGAAAATGTGGGAGTGCATGCATTTTGCATGAAGTTTGGATGCACCCAATGTCAGACACAGATTTTGGACTTTAAGAAAGTTGATTTCAGTAAACTTAAGGGAACACTGGATTTTATTCCATGGCCAGGAATACTAAAAGAGAAAGGATTTCATAATGAATGTGAGTTAATTAAAGGTAAGATAGTGAAGGGACAATTTCAAACAGTTCTAGTAAGGAGGAAAAATGAGAGGTGCCTAAAGAAAACTGGATATTCTACTGAGCTAAGATTTTTAAATTTATGAGAAAAAGGAACGGGGAAACAACCAAAGAGAAATTCTAGAAGATAGGCAGCACATATAGAGAGAATATAAGAAAAACTAACCTGCAGTATGTGCTCAAGCTTGCTAGAAAGATCAAAAACAATAAAAAGTTTTATTTGGGGGAAGGGCATATCTGCAGCAAAAGGAAGAACAAAGAAATAGTAGTGTCACTGCATGGAGAAGATGGCAAAATGCTAATGATGCCTCAACACCTTTGCCTCATGTCCCATCTACATGAGTCCATTCAGAGGTGAATGGACTCTGTGGCAGCCACATGATTTATAGCAGGGGTGCTCACACTTTTTCAGCATGGGAGCTACTGACTAAAAAACCAAGTCCCAAAGATCACCTACCCAGAAATGTAAAACGTATAACTATTTTCTTTTTTAAAAATTTATATTTATTATTCATTTTTATGTACCGCTCCTTCCAGCAGGCTCAGGGCAGTTTACATAAAATGAAGTTATAAAACATCAACATTTCAATTTAATAACAACAATATAAAACAGAGCATAAAAATACATCCAACCACCCCATTTCTCCCACACTGCCATATTACCACACATATTATCAGCCAGAAAGTAAGAAGAGAGGCTTTTGAACTGCCAGGCCATTTAATACTCAGCAAGGTAAACAAAGGGGCATGCAAAAATACATCCAACCACCCCATTTCTCCCACATTTCCATATTCCCCAACATATATTTCTCAAGGAACAAAGCAAGCAGAGAGGCTTTGGAGCTAAAAGGCCATTTTTAAACATTAAAAATAAACAAAGAGACATGCCACAGAACAATCAAGCACCCACCCCAAAGTAAAAAGACCAACCTTTGAGATGCGGTAAGGAAATGGCCCCAAAGCGTCCTTCTTCTTCTCCTCCGTCGTTGCTCCTATTTCCACGCCTCCAGCATGCGTGCCGCCTCCAAGAGCTCACGAGAAGTCAGAGAAGCAAAATGGGCGCTTCTGTGCATGCACGCGGGGCCAGCCATGCATCACGTCATCCAGGTCCGCCCCCTTTGGTCTCCTACGACTCTGAGTGGCTGGAGAAGGATGGAGGGAGGAGGAGGAACCCAAAAGAGGGGGCCCATTCTGCCTCTTGGACTCCGAAACTTTTGGAGGTGGCGTGCGAGCAGGGAGCGGGGAGGAGCAACGACGGAGGACTTCTTTGCAGCGTGCAGGGGCGCATGAAGAGGACCAACAGCAAAAAACCTGGTCAGGGACCTGAAGATCACCAGGATGAGGCCTGAAAATCACCCTGGTGATCCCGATCACCGTTCTGAGCACCCCTGATTTATAGGGTCCATTTGCCTCAATACAGCATTGTCCCACATTTTTAAAGAGCCACAGAATGATCCTCCATCCTATGCCTCAGTCAAGATAAGCATCAACATTTTTGGCCCCTTAGTCTTCTCCAACAAGTGTAACTTACTCTAACAAAATGTCTTAACCCTCTTCCCTCTTCCAGTAGCTGTCAATCTATACAAGAATTAGGTATATATTAGGGGTGTGCAATTTTTTCATTAGTCATACTTACAACATGATATCCAACATGTGGGTGTGGCCTGCACCGAAAACCTACAAATTGAAACTTACCCAATACTTTTTCATTTGCATTTTGTAAATCTCAGAAGCCCCCCAAAGTCAGTTTCATTTTCAGCAAAAGGAAACAAAACAAAGCCAGAAAAGATGCCATTCCTCTTTAAGTTAATGGCCTCTCGCCATTAAGAGAGGGAAGTAGCTGGAAAAAAGCAGATTTTTCTGTGAAAGAAAGCACAGAATTCTGAGAAATGTAGTTTTTGAAGGTGAGGAGCCATATGCCAGAGAATTCAAAAGGTCCTGCCCTAAACTACATGTCACAAAATTTCTGCTCTGCATCAGAAAGCCCCAATCAGGATAGGGGAGAACCATTTTCCTTCCTTAGCAGCAGCAGCCAGACACAGTTCCAATAAATTGTTGAATCTGCAAAGAGGAGGACCGACTGATACTTCTCTGTGCTGGGCTTGGAAGACATCCCGAAATGGAAGCTCTGTTGGTCAGTATGAGAGATATTCAATGAGATAGTTGTTATGGCTTTTTTTAAAAAAAAAAAGTCATTTTTTAAAAAAGTTCCCTAAAATCAGTAAATGTATGAATATTTCTGAAAGTTGGGGGGAATGTTCCACTGTTATCTTGTGTCACTACATAGAAAATTCAAGGAGATAATCTTGTAGTTTTTTTTTAAAGTTATTTATAAAAACTTTGAAAATTCTCCAAAACTCTGTGGATAAATGAAACATTCTGAAACCTAATGGGCTAACAGTGGTAAATATGTTTTACCATTGGAGCAAGTTTCATCCCAATAGCTGTAAAAATGAGGGAGAAAGTAGCCCCTGAAGTTCCCCACTAGTGTAATAACTTTAACGAAAAACTACCGAAATTTAGTTACTCTCATTATAGTAACAAAAGTTTTACTAACTGTAATTTAGAAACACTTTAGAAATAACATGCCAGCGTCTCCTAATTTTGTAATGACTTTTGAAACTTTTTAAATCAATCACACATGCCTAATATACAGTATATGCATTCATACTTTGACTATAATAACATTACATAGTGAATTCTGAAAGAATGAACTTTTCTAACATGTTTTTTTCCCCAAAGAACCACAATTCAATAAATTTAGTCTCTTTTCAGAGCCTAAATATGACTGGTCTGAGCTCTTTTGGCTCTCCAGATAATGTTGGGCTGGCATTGACTCTAGTCAACATAATCAGTGATGAAGAATGCTGCAAGTTGCTGAACAATTAATTCTGGAGTGTCATAAGTTCTCTACCCCTGGCTTAAAAGGACTGCCATGAGGTTATTTCTTAAGAGGCAACTCTACATTTTCACTTCACTGAAAAATGTTGATTTGTAATGCCATGAACACAGGAACACAGAGAGTTCTAAGTTTAATTAGATGACGTCTCCGCTGTATAATCAAAGAGGAAATAAATCATTACAGTGGCAAACTACTCTGAAGCTGGAAATGACATGATAGAAAATGCCTTTCTTAGACCCATTGCCCAATGCCAGCGAGGAAATATTCTGTCTTTCTTATTTCTTCTCACACTGAAGACTCTTGACAGTGATAGATGCAAATGTTCATTCCCCTGCACCTACCAACTGATCTATAAATTCAGTTTAACACTTCAGTGGAATGGGAGAAAATGTGGCTTTGCGATAAAGGTCTGACATTCTAGTGAGAACATAATTCTTCCTATCAGGCTGTAGATTGTCAGACTCCTCCATTGGTGGAGGCACTGGACAAATTATTTCAGCAAAAGAGTGAACTTTGGGAGGTTTCTACTTACTAATAAGCTTCTACATGGAATTTAGTCATTGCCATTTCTATTTGGAACCTGTCGGAGGATTGAAAAGCTATCTCAGTGTAATAGCATGCCATGCACTGTCAGTTAATATAGTTTCACAAGTCACTGTGGATTTGTCTAGAAAAGTCTGACAGTTCTGATGGCACACACAGGTCTTCATAGAGCAGAAGCATATAGAAGTGAAGCAACAGCTAAGATCAATGGATTTATAAATGCAGTTCTTGAAATGAGGTATATAATAGAAAGCAAAAGCATCAGGCAGAGCAGATGGGGAACATTTCTGAGACAGTTTGACAGCATGGCACTTGTGATGTGTCATCCAAAAATGCCATAGTTTGAGGCATTAAGGGAAGCAACTAAGACTAAAATGACCCAAGATCTCTAATGATCACATTTGATCTCTGTTCTGTCATGTTCCCAAATGCCACCTCTTATCTTAGTCTTTATCTCAGCTTTCAGATAGCATTTCCCTCCATTTCCCCCAAAAAGATGGAGGAATGAGACACTCAAGGAAATAAAATTTAAACATTAGTAAACATTTAACCCACTGCACCCCCGGTGGCACAGTGGGTTAAATCCTTGTGCCGACAGGACTGAAAACTGACAGGTCGCAGATTTAAATCCGGGGAGAGCAAGTATGAGCTCCCTCTGTCAGCAGCAGCTCCCCATGTCGGGACATGAGAGAAGCCTCCCACAAGGATGATAAAACATCAAAACATCTGGGCATCCCCTGGGCAACATCCTTGCAGATGGCCAATTCTCTCACACCAGAAGCAACTTGCAGTTTCCGAAGTAGCTCCTGACATGAAAAAAAAATCTAGAAATCTATTCAGGACAGTCTTCTGGAAAATCACGCATTGGACAGTTCTTATAATGAGAGCAATAGCTTGTTGACACTGTTGTCACCTCTAGTAAGCAATAAGCAAAATGCTTATTGTAAACATTTTCATATAACCAACGACAGTTAGTATGTTATGATACTTGACTCATGATGACAACGACGACGATGATGATGAAAGTATGTAATCATTTTCACTTCCATAATGGAACCCTTCCCTTTGAAAATGTTTTCTGCTAATTCTGATTAAAGTATTATTCCCAGTTGTATTGTTCTTCTCTATATTCTTTTATATTTTACTTTCTTTTGATGGACTCATATAGTTTTATTATTTGTGTTTATCTGCAAACTATAATATAAACTTACAACCCCATTTTATTCCCTGAGTTTGGGAATCCACATGAAAAAGAGGTTTGTATGATGCTCTTGACAAGCAAAATATTGAACATCACTTTGTATGAGCAGGATGTTAAAAGAAAGGAGGGGGGATGTAGCAGCAGCATTCACAGAAGCTGTGATTTCACAGCCAACAATCAACTTCCTCAGATTACTAAGCCATTTCACAATGTGATTGACTTGGGGGAAAGGAGTGGATGCCAGGGAGCCAGAACGATTACGTTAAACATGAACTTGTCATCTTACATGATAAAAATCTTGTAATAGACTCTGTCTTTCCGATATATTTGAAACATCCAGCTACTGAGCCACAAATGAATATCAAGACCATTACCACATCCTGTATGTCAGGAACAAGAGCTAATATCTCACATTTTCAATATACAGTAAGCATCCTATCACAGCAGGAAAGTTCTCAGTTCTTTTAATATTAGATGTCAAGGATTCACTATGGTTTGCTATATTTTAGTTTTTGGTAGATTCGGACATATATGCCAGCAGTTTTCAAAAGTTATAAAGCATTCTGTTTACAGTATATGCTTGAAACTCCTCTAAAAAGCAAAGGAATAGACCTGAAAAAATCAACTTAGAGCCTTTTGTTTGCATAACATCTTGTTGGTGTCAATGTCTATTTGACACATCTGGCACTTGAGGTCCAGGCTTGTGGCAAGGTAAGCTTTAAAACCAATGACCAGTAGAGTAAGAGCCCCATAACCTTAAAACTCATGTCTGTAGTTTCACATATCCAATCCAAGAGAGAAATGGTTTCTTTATTAATTTGCTAAGTCTTCAATGGGACACTTTCCCCAGAAGTTACCATAGTGTTGCATTGGATGACCTAGCAAATTCCTAGGGAGGATAACCCAATAAATGGCCAGGGCATTGGACACAATCACTCTTGAAAGTCCTTTTTTATGGAGCAGAGCCAAACTAGCCACTTGGTTTTCCAAGAAGTTGGCGGTGATGAAGCAAGTGAGACAGAGACTAGAGTAATTTTGGTGGAGATGTCAAAGCAAATTTGGGCTAAAGCATATTTTAAAGCCTACTCTGCAGCAATGGAGGAATCAGAGAAATAATTTCTTGCTGCCACCATTGCATCTGCAAGGAAACTATCAGTGATCAGAGGACTACTACATACTGGTCGTCAAGGAGACATCCCTAACCATTTGGCAGCTCATTGTGATGAATTTGTGTAGCACTTTGCAAATAAAGTTGCTCAGATCCGTTGTGAGTTGGATGCTGTTATTGATACAGTTCCAATGAATGTTACTTTGGCTCCTGTTTGTCCAGTGTTGGTGGATATCTTTCAATTTGTGCAGCCTGAGGATGTAGACAGGATCCTTGGAGAAGTGAGAGCTACCACATGTATTCTTGTCCTTCCTAGCTGATCAAACAAGCCAGAGGGGGACTGGCTGAGTGGGTGAAGGTCAATGCCTTCTTAGAAAAAGGCAAAGTTCCAGCTTTCCTAAAGGAGACAGTTGTGAGACCTATATTTTAAAAGCCATTCCTGAATCCCTCTACAATGGCAAATTATTTATTTATTTATATTTATATCTATCGCCTTTCTTGAACCCAAGGGTGACTCAAGGCAGTTTACATCTGATGCCTTCACAATATACACTTAAAACCACATTTAAAACAGAATTTAAAAGTACATACAATAAGACCTTTAAAAACATATAAAACCAATATATAAAACCAATACCTTCGCTGTTAGCTCCATTGTCCAAAATAATTGTCTAAGCCATTCCAATATTCAATTTCACACAATTCCATGTTTGTCTATTGCACTAGATTTCAAAGGCTTGTTCAAATAGCCAAGTTTTCACTTTTTTATGGAAGGTCAAGAGGGAGGGGGCTGACCTATCAGCCAGTGTCCAACCTCCCCTTTCTGAGCAAAGTCTTGGAGCATGTGGTGTATTCCCAACTCCAGGGATTTCTGGATGATATGGATTATCTAGATCCATTTCAATTGGATTTCAGGCCTGGCTATGGAACAGAGACAGTTTTGGTCACTTTGGTAGATGATTTTCGCAGAGAGCTAGACAGGGAGAGTGTGTCCCAGTTGGTTCTCCTAGACCTCTCAGTGGCTCTCGACACCATTATCTATGGTATCCTTCTGGGTCATCTCTCTGGGATGGGACTGGAAAGATAAAGCAGGGTTTAAACAAATAGAAGAAGAAGAATTGCTCTACTGGTGGCAATAGAAGTGTCTGATCTGCTAAATTGCTGCAACTACTGTTGTTGCTACTTTACCATTTTTTGAATGCTTTTTTTTCGGAAATTATCTCCCAACAGGCTGCTGGGAGTTGCTTACTCGTATCTCTATCATTGGGACTTCCATCTGCTCCTCCTTCACTTTCTCCAAAAAGGGCATGACAAAGATGAAAACGGCCACCTTGACTTATGATATAGAGGAGTAGAATTGCCTGTTATATACTCACTTCACTAGATCCCCAAACTCTGGACAACATCTCCCAATAGTTTCATGTATATATTAAAAAGCATGAAAAAACCAAGCCATCAAAGTGCAGGCCAATGGCCAAAGAATTGATCGTTTATTGGATTTGTCCCCTCAGAAGGACTGAAACAACTATTAAATGTGTCATTTAAGCAAACTACTAATGTGGTTTACAGCCTTGTGTTCCTTTTAGCCTGTATTACAGACATACTGGGATTTTTTTTAAAAAAAATATTATTAAAACTTTTCAAACAGTCATACAAAAAAATAGACAAATCAGATAAAACAAAACTCATGCACATACCAAACAAAACAAATACTAACTAACAAACATCTATATATTCTGTTGTGACTAACTTGTCATAACCCTTCACCTTTTGGTGTTGGGTGTTTCTTCCACTTACATTTTACTCTGATTATTTAACTTATAATAGATTTTTAAAAATCAACCAGTCTTCGTGAAGTAGTCTATATGTATTCTATACTAAGAGAGAGTCCTAAATCTATAATACCAATCCATAGTTTGGTCGTCTTCCAGAGATTTTCTTTGTCTGTCCCAATGTTTCTTCCCTTTCGTCCTGCAAAATAGATATTCCTGTATTGTATTAAAACAAAGTAATGAATATTGACAGAGGTATTTCATGGCCAGTCTTGACATACTGTTTTGAAGGATGTAAGATATGTCAAAATGTGGGGAGAAAGAGGGGGGGTTATGTGTGATTTAATGTTTTAAACTGTAAGTCAAGCCTACAAATCCTTTACAAAGTCAAACCCGGGGGGGGGGGGCTTTTTGGACCTGGAACAGCCTGCAGAAGGTAATGGTGAAGAAAATCCCCCCCCAACTACCCACCCCCCAACTATCCTAAACTATGCCAGAGTTTACTCACCTTTAGGACCGCTATCTATCTATCTATCTATCTATCATCTATCTATCTATCTATCTATCTATCTATAATGGTCTTGTATAAGACAATTTTGCTGGAGATTTTTAATTAGATAGAATATGCCATCAAACTTCATGGTGAACATTGTTCCTATTCATTCCCCGTGTCTTTCAGTTGGGATTGTTATTTGAATGAATGCTAAATAGTAGGTTTTGCTGCAATGTTGTAAAACGATTTCATTCTAGTTGCTATACTTTCCCTGACACAGCAGACATCGTCATTCATGAATGGAATAAAAATTAATGTCATATTCATACATGAAAATTGAAACTTTTTTGACTTGAAATTTTTATTTCATGGGCATTAAGGTACACTAATCACAAATTAGTTCAATTAATTTAAATGAACACGTCTGTTAAACATATTTAACTTGTTCTACATTTCATACTTCATTGAAAAATGACTTTCAAGGAAACCATTACTAGATGCTTAGGGTAATAATTCAGTCACAAGGCTTTTTTGGCTTCACAAAATGTGTCATTCTAAAAAAATTAAAGGTATGATTTGCAAGTCATACAAATGAGCAGAAGTCAAATAAATGGAGCTTAGTGATCTAATTAGATCAGGGGCACTGTGAAACAATTAGTTAACTTCACTTTGCAGCAATGGGTGATATTAAACAGTTTGTGCAGAGAGCACATCCTATTGCTTTTATCTAGTAAAAGATTTTCTACTTACAATTTCTATATAAAATATAACACGTCATAAATAACACATGGCCATATATTCCTTTTTATTGGAGCAACCTCACATTGACAGTAGGCCATCAAAGCTTTGTCCTCCTGAATTGTTTGGCTGAAAGTAGTCAATACTTGAAAGTCATAGCTAACACCTATGCTTTGTAAACATTAACCTGGTATTAAGTAATGTTAATTTTTGCTTTTACGATGTTCCTATATTGTGCTGTGAGCCACTCCGAGCCCTCGGGGAGTGGCGGCATACAAGATCGAACAATAAATAAACAATAAATAAATAAAACTGAAGAAGAAAGACTAAATAAACCCATTCTAAACAAGTTCAGCATAGTTGTGAATAAATACCCCTCTCCAAAATAAACTGACTACTTTTGGGCAGAATACATTGCAGAAGTGTGGGGTCTAAGACGGATGAGCAGAAACCAAAACAGTGGGAATTAAGCATCCCCTCCATGGGGTTCTTGACTGTAAACAAAGAAAAAGAACATAACAAACCTGGCACAGATCTCTGTTATAACGTACCTTCACCAATAGTTGAATGGGGAAGCAGCTAGGGGACTGTACCTCAAAATGAGACCACCACATTCTGAATGATTCACCATAACTTTGCTATACTCTCAAATGACATCAAAAATTATCAAAAAAAGCTTTAAGTATTAAAACAGAAAGGCTGGGTTCTAGATTTACAGTACAAACAGGAGTGTCAAATATAAGGTTCCATCCTATATGTCTAATCAATTTTTTCTCTTTTGTCATTATCATAAATTTTAATTGTAGGTCCTCTTCTCTTCACTGCTCAAGACAAAGTAAAATATATTTAAAATACATAGATAAAACATAATACTGCTAAAATACATACTGAATATTAAAAGACAAAGAGCAAAGCTTAAAACACCAATACCAAAAAATGTAAATTTAAAATCCATAGCTTAAAATTGCCAATGCCTGGGTAGACCTGCAGGAAGAGATAATTCTTTAATTCTGTTTAAAATACTGAAAGCCTGTTTGATTGTTGAATCTCTTCCAGCATGTCACACACACACATGCTGGACAACCCATTTTCAACTTTTGCTCCAATGACTACTGTTAATCAAGAAATTTTGTGTGTGAAATTGTCATTAAAGACATCATAGGGAGATACTGAAGGTTCTAACAGTGGAATCAGAGGGGAGCATACCTGAATTAACCTCTCATCACTGTGAATGGCCCAGCTGCATATGAATTTGCAGATGCAATCTGTACAGACAAGAAACCTTTCTTTGCTGTATTTATTGCCACTTTACAAAAACAGATATGCCCTCTATATCATGACTTGTCACATAAAAGTTAAGTTTTCCACCTTCTGGACATCCTTCCCATTTCAAGTCTCTAACGGTCTTTGTATACCAAGCAGATAGAATGTTAGGGACCAATCATGTCAATAGTGCTGATTTGATTTTAATTCTACTGGTTGACTTGGGCTTCAACAAGATCATTGGTGATATCAGCCATACAAACATCTAAGGCTGCCTGGAATCTCAAAGGATGGACCATTTTAATATATATATTATCCTCCACTCCTGTAGGGGTAGGTTGTAGCTGTGATACTAACCTTGACCAGAAAATGATCTGTCCATGACAATTCAGTAATATTAGTCATCTCGACCCACAGATCAGTATGTTCCAAGCTGAAAATCACATAAATGTATGACATGCCTTGTGTGTATGTTCAGAAACAAAATATAGTTCCATGTTCATCATGGATACCATGAACTTCCAAGCTGCATCCAACAAACTGGCCTCCAATGGTATGTTGAAGCCACACAGAAGCAAAAGTCCAGGCAACTCCAACACCACTGATGCCAGTTCTGTGAGCTTAGTCAAGGAGTCTGATAGGCAGTGGGAATCTTTGGTCTATCTCTGGTTTCCAGATCTGGATATACACACTCACTGTAATCCAGGTAATCTGGTCAGGTCTTTATAGACTACAGGTACTGCCTCACTCACTCAGTAACACAGTATCCTGCAGAGAGAGTGAGTCAGGTTTGCCCACTATGATCCCCCAGCCAATTTCAGTGAAGCATGCCAGGTCATCCCCATCATCCTTATAGGAGATAATAGATGATGTGTGTGTGTCTTGGTTGTATTTTTTTTCTACTACCACTTCTTTTAAATGGTGACATATATTCAATTCTAGCATCACAATTCTTAGTTATTTCTGTTTGTAGGTATGCAAAGCCTACATCTTGACTAGCGGTATAGACCATGTTTCTTGTTCTTATCACTGATTTTTTATACCATTCATTGCTTTCTTAAGGATCCTTAAGTGATCTGTAAGGATTCCAGTCCTAAGGATTTCTGAAGTTAATAACACATTGATGTGACAACTATTTGCAATTTCTATTGGAAATATTGCCTTACTTTTTTGTATTCACTCCCCCCACCAGAATGCACACCATAACAAGAAGCCATGTTTACAAGTCCACCATACTTTTGGCACATAAAATCCATCAACAATTCCCCAGTGGTTTTAAGTGGAGTTCAAAGAAGAAACTGGAGACATTGACAACTTATTCTGTACAAAATGTGTGCATTTTTAATTTAAACACCAGCATTTTCAGTGCCAATATTTCAAATTTTGTGCAGATTAAGTTCCAAGCTACATAGACTCCCAACAATAGAGAAAGCTACTTCAAATATTTTCAAGTATTAATTTCATCTGTTTTTAAATTGTATAATTCTAATTAGGAATTGACAATCAGATCTAGGCCATTAAATGTACTTTTGAAACCAGACTGAAATTTTTATGACTCTCTGTGTAAGTTTCTATGTGTGTTTAAGAGGTGTGTGTGGGAGGGGGGGGATCACTTTTCATTTTTATAGTGTCATTTTTATCACAATGAAACTATAAAATAATCATGTCTATTTGCAAAAAGCTTTATGTAAAACAACAGCTTTTATAGAGTTGTTTAAAAGCAAACAAATGAGAATTGACATTGGATTTTTGGTCTATTGCCATAAAATCCTGAACTGATTGCCCTTCTCTAGTAACCTGATGATCACTGCTGTTCTGCTGTTTTACATTTTGTTGGATTGTCAGCTAGTCTGTTTCTGCTTAAAACATACTGCAAGCAATTTTGAGATACCATAGCTTCTATTTTTGCATTTCCAAATTGGATACTTGACCTGCATTCAATTTTGACATCGTAAATTTGATATGAGTGCTTCTCTTCCCATGATAAGTCTCACATGGCCTTCCCTGTTACTTTTTGACTTGCAGTTTTGTGCTTCTTGTAAATTCTCTTGGGACCACCATTGAGTGCTAGTATGGCATTTTAGAAATCCATTACTGCAACAGTAGACTGTAAACAACTTCACACGACATGATTTCAACCTGGGTAAGGGTGAAGAAAACAGAAAGAAGAAGTTAGAGAAGAACTTGCTTAGATCAGCTAGAGAAGCCAAAAATCTATCAAGATCTCTTAACAGTTTCCACAGGTTAGAGTAGGATTAATTTGGGGGATCGTTTGTATATATATTAGGCTTGTTTTAGAATCCTAAAATCGGGATTCTAAAATCAAATGGGGGATTTTTTTATTAGTATATCAAAGACTTACAAAAAAATTTCAAAAAGTTCTAAAATGTAACGTAAGTATTAACGAAATTCTAAATTGGTTCTAAAGTCTGAAAAGCAGGGAAACAGTTAAAAATCAAGGGGGGAACATTCCCCTTCACCTCTGCAGTGCAATTAAGTGGAGCTGTACATGTATAACATAAATATAAGAGGTAGTAGCTACTTGCTCTCAGGACAATTGTGAAAGTGAAGTACGATTCTCCCCCTTATTATTTCCCCTTTCCTCCTTTCTTCCTTCTCTACCCTCTTCTTTCATTCCTTCCTTTGCACTTTGGTTCCCCATCCCTTCTTTTCTCTTTCCTTCCTTCCCTCCCCCTTCTCTACTTCTTCCTTTGTCTCCTTCCTTCCTTTGTTCACGTTTTATTTCCCTAATAGCAATTAAACAGAAAGATATATGTATAATATATAGACTTTCTGCTGTGCTTTCTGCAACCGAACTTGCCTATCTCAGATTGGCCTCTTTAGTCATCAGCACGCTTGTAAAAAGTGGGATGAGTCCTTCCTGAATCTTTGTTCGTGAAGTAATGCCGAGAGAGAGATATGTATTAATGCAGTGGTTCCTCATGTTGTGGTGACCCCCATCCATATTTTCGTTGCTACTTCATAATTTTGTTACTCTTATGAATTCTAATGCAAATATCTAATATGCAGGATGTATTTTCATTGTTACAAATTGACCAAAGTTAAAGCATAGGGATTAATCACAAAAACAATATGTTTGGGGAGGATGGACAACGGATGATGGGATTTGCAGTACCTTCGACCAATTCAGCTCTGACTTCCACAGCTGAGACCCCATGAATGACAGACCTGGACCAAACTTGGCACACAGAACCCCCATGACCCACAGAAAATACTGGAGGGGTTGGGAGGAATTGACAGTGATTTAGGGAGATAACTCTGAACCCAAACAATCCTGGATCAGGACCAAACTTGGCATGAATACTCAATATGCCCAAATGTGAACGCAGATGGAGTTTGGGGAAAATAGACCTTGACATTTGGGAGTTGTAGTTGCTGGGATTTATAGTTCACCTTCAATCAAAGAGCATTCTGAACTCCACCAATGACAGAATTGGGCCAAACTGGGATCCCCCTCGCCGCCGGGGAAAGAGGAGCCCCGATGCATGGAGGGGGCAAGAGAGAGGCAGCTGAGTGGCGCTTCCTTTCTCCTCCTCTCGCCAATGACAGGCTGGCGAGAGAGGAGAGAGGAGGCCCCTCGCTCACCCCCCTCACCTCTCTCTAGCCCCGATGCATGCACCGGGGCTAGAGAGAGGCAGAGAGGGTGGCGCGGGGCCTTTCTCCTCCTCTCTCACCAATGACAGGCTGGCGAGAGAGGAGGAGGCCCTCGCACCCCCTCACCTCTCTCTAGCCCGATGCATGCACCGGGGCTAGAGAGAGGCGAGGGGTGAGCGAGGCGCCGGCGAGGGGGGGAGAGGGGCAAGGATTGCCTCCTCCTTCGCCCCTCTTTCCCCCCCGCGCTCGCCGGCGCCCTCGCTCACCCCCCTCGCCTCTCTCTAGCCCCGATGCATGCATCGGGGCTAGAGAGAGGCAGAGAGTGGCGCGGGGGCCTTTCTCCTCCTCTCTCGCCAATGACAGGCTGGCGAGAGAGGAGGAGGAGGAGGCCCTGCTCACCCCCTCACCTCTCTCTAGCCCCGATGCATGCACCGGGGCTAGAGAGAGGGGGGCGGCGCCCGGCCGCGCGCAGAAAGAGGGGCGAAGAGGCCTCCTCCTTCGCCCCTCTTTCCCCCGCGCCGCCGCCTCGCTCACCCCCCCTCGCCTCTCTCTCGCCCGATGCATGGATCGAGGCTAGAGAGAGGCAGAGAGGGGCGCGGGGGCCTTTCTCCTCCTCTCTCGCCAATGACAGGCTGGCGAGAGAGGAGGAGGAGGCCCTCGCTCACCCCCCCTCGCCTCTCTCTAGCCCCGATCCTGAGGGAGCGAGGGCCCAAGTTTGCCCAGGCTGAGAGGAAAAGGAAGAGGCCTGAGGCTGTGAGGAATGGTGGGAGTTGAAGTCCAAAACACGTACCTGGAGGGCTGAAGCTGGCCCCTGCGATGGGACAAGGCAGAGCAATGGGGAAGAGAAGCATCTGAGAGAGCGCAGGGAGAGAGAAGTGTGTGTGTGTGTGTGTGTGTGTGTAAAGCAGGCCCCTGCGATGGAACAAGGCAGAGCAACGGGGAAGAGAAGGAGGGGGGGGGAAGCCTGGAGGACTACAGTTTCCAGAATGCATTGCCTAGCAGCAGCGTCACTTCCAGTTCCCCATAGAAATGCGGGAAAAAGAAGAAGCTGAATGAAGGCGGGAAGGAAATGAGCGGGAGAAGACAGGGAGAAGTGAGTAGTACAATAATTAATTAATTAATACTTAAGAATTTCTAACGATCCTAACGCAAATTGTTGGCCTCAAGGACCGTAAAAAGGAAGTCTACTTCCTGGTTTGCGGCAGCGATACGTAAAACCTCAAAAGTCCCATTTCATACGAATCTCTTACGAATCCTTTTAATTTCCGTTTCATTTTTCTCATGCCTAATATATATATATATAACTGGGACTGCAAGTGTAAGAAATGGATGGAAGAAAGAATCACACAAGTTGATCTTAAGAAGGAAAGAGCATGGAATTCAAAACCTGTTTAAAGATGACTAAACAGGGAACAGACTAAAATGGGAAGAGGAAAGATGGTTCATATATTCCCCACTTCCAACACACACACACACAAACACTTTTGTGCTTCTTGGCTCCCTCCACAAAATTAGTTCAAGCCTCTATTGCCTCCTTTTTTTTAATGAATCTGGAGACATCGAGCTAGACCTGATCAAGATTCAGGGAGTGGCTAAGGAGGTGCAGAAGACATATGACCCTCCTGGTGATTTCTGGAATAATCTGACCAGCTGGCTTCCGAATCTAAGCTGGCTGCGGTCCGCATTTGTGCTAACACTGGTGATCTTGTGTTCTGTAATGATCATAATGTGTTGTTTCCCATTAATGATGAAATGTTGTGCTTTTGCAATGCAGAAATCCACAGATGCAATGAAAGGTGTGCATGCAGTCAGAGCTGTACAAACCATGGCTAAGAAAGATTGGAAGGTAAATTGGGCCATGACATGAGTGTTTCCAGGTGTGTGTGAGTAACTAGAGGCTCAGTTACCCACAAAAAGAGAAATTCTGGAATAAAGCAGTTTTGGTGCTTCTCCGTGCAGAGGTACAGTCAGAAAGCGATGCTGCACACGTGTAGAGCCTAGAAAGTGGGTTTCAGTGCCACAAATCAGTCAGGCACTCTCTCCGTAATTGCAATAACATGATTGGTGCTTCTAGCAATGGCTCTGATTAGCCAAAGAACATCTCGTGCTTGAACGTAGATAACGTAGGCAGAGATTGGCCACACAGTGCGGCGTGAGGCGTACTTGCCTTAATGCCAAAAGGGAAACATCTGCGCATGGGCAGGAGGGTTTCCATTGTTCCCATTGCTGGCAAGGGTTCAGGGGAGAAATGTTGCTAACTTGGGTACATTGAGGCCTGAGCTTACAGATATGTGCTGTGGGAAAGATGCTGCTATGATGCTTTTGAATGTGAATGATGGATTAACAAATGAAAATGCTTAAATGACGTGATGCTTTTACTCCTTATGTATAACTGGTCAAAGTGAAAATGATTCGATGTATGAACCAATGATTTTTATAAAGAAGGGTGGGCTTTGTGGATTCCGCCATGAAGAGTATAAATACTTTGTACTGAGGTTTCACGGGGCCGTTTGCCCGTGAGCAGAACCTTCTGCAGGCAAGCCCACCAGCTGGTGCAACTAATAAACCTTTTTGATTTCATCACAACAGTTCAGTTGTCGTGAGTTTTCCTCATCCTTGAACCCGCACGTTCAGGCCGCCTTGGTAAGAGTAAACTTGCCACTCGGAGTTCCATAACTCCCTAATTTGCTGCTACAATGTCACTGTTACTATGGTTTTAAAGAGCCAGCGTATGGAATAAGTTTTAATGTTTACATTGAAAAGTGCTTATTGTATTTCTGCATTGTACTTTTAAAGGTTGTATATTATGGGATGTCATGGCCTATGGCTGGTACAATAAACCATTCATTCATGTTGATCTACTCACATTTGCATGTTTTCGAACTGCTAGGTTGGCAGAAGCTGGGGCTAACAGCGGGAGCTCACCCCGCTCCCCGGATTCGAACCGCCAACCTTTCAATCACCAATTTCAGCAGCTCAGTGCTTTAACCCACACATGTGTTTTTCTAATTCGTAGTTGAGACGATCACCAGGAGACGTGTGTTTTCCTGGAGGCCGAAGTCATCTGTCGGCTTGTGCCAGTACTAGACAAAGTAAAGTTCATTTTTTTCCAAATAAGGTGGATTTAAAAGGGGACTTGGAAAATGCATTTCTCAACCTGGGGGTCGGTACCGGGGGATGTCTGACATTTTTGAATTCCAGGTGGAGAAATGGCAGCCCTCGACTTATTCATGGGTCATACAAAATATTTAACTTTGCCCCCGAAACCTGCCCTTAATTTACGTATTAAATCGACCTACACATTTACGGTACCTATATTTCATATTTCCTCACACTGAGAAACTCCCTTCTTCATCTTGGGGGTAAAACAGCTTTTAAAAAAACACACACACAAGACAAAAAAACCCTAAGAATCTGGTAAACAGAAGACACCATTTTTTTTCACCGCATAACAGTCACACTTCATTTTTTCCAACAATAAAGGTAGTAAAAAGTGCAACTATTTGGCAATGAAATATGGTCATCCAGACCATCTATATATATATAGGAGACACGGTCGTGGGATGTCGTATATGCACGGCCAAACCATAACCCCCCCAAACACAAATCCCACGACACACATTCCCCCAGACCACGAGGTACAGACATAACCCAAAAAAACCCACCTCCCTAAAATGCAACCCCCCAAAAAACAGCCTCCAAAAACCGCCCATACACTCCCATTCTGCGCTGCCCGCGAGCGCTGGAGAGAGGGAGAACCGCGCAGGCGCACACGGCACCCCCCCTCCCCAAACCCACCAACACATCCCCTCACCCTCTCTCCCCACTCACCGGGACCTTCGCAGCCCGGCAACCCAAAAACCACCTCCTCGCCATGGAACACACGTCCCCGGTCCCAGAGCAGCTCTAGGCCGCAAAACTACGCTTCCCAGAAACCTCCGCAAGAACTGGAAGTGGCCATGCCGGGGTTTCTGGGAAGTGTAGTACAAAACGCCGCACTTCCCCCAGCAGACACAAAAAGGGGCGGGCCGCCTACGACGCGGCCCATGCGCGCCAGGGAGGGAGGCAGGCCCAGAGATCGCCGCACCGCCCTCCTCCGTGTCCCCCGTGTTTGCGGCGCCGGCGCCGGAAAGAAGGTAAGCTCGAGCTTACCTTCTTTCAGGTGTGGCCGCTGGAACCGCGGGGACAGGGCGGAGGGCGGTGCGCTGATCTCTGGGCCTGCCTCCCGCCCTGGCGCGCATGGGCAGCAGACACAAAAGGGGCGGCCCGCCTACGACGCTATGCGCGCCAGGGCGGGAGGCAGGCCCAGAGATCGGCGCACCGCCCTCCGCCCTGTCCCCCGTGGTTCCAGCGGCCACACCTGAAAGAAGGTAAGCTCCCGAGCTTACCTTCTTTCCGGCGGCGCCGCCGCCGCAACACGGGGACACGGAGGAGGGCGCAGCGCCTGCTGCCTCCGCCCTCCGCGTCTCCCACATGGTTGCGCTGGATGCGCCTGAAAGAAGGTAAGCTCCCGGGCTTACCTTGCTTCAGGCGCGCCCGCCGCAAACGCGGGGAACACGGCGGGAGGTAATCAGACAGAGGGGAGGCCAGAGAGAGGGTCAGGGGAGAGGGGGGAGTGACATAGACAGAAAGAGGGGGGAAGAGAAGGGGGAATCAGGCAGCGAGATACAGGAGGGGAGAGAGAGGGGGAGAAAGTGAGACAGAGAGAGAGGGGGAGGGAGAGAGACAAGAGGGGGGAACAGACAGATACAGGGGGGGAAGGCTACATACACACATACAGAAACATATATACACATACATACAGACACACCAACACATACATACTCCCATACATACACAGACACACACAAACACACACACATACATACACACACACATACAAACGCACATACATATATATACACACAAAAACACATTGACCAATCAATTCCTACCCCCTACATACCCACACTTCCACACATCTCCTACAGATGGCACAAATACATCCACACACATACCAAAACACAAACACACATACCCCCAAATATCCACACACACATACACACACACACACGTATATATACATGCACACACATACCAAAACACAAACACAAATACCCCCCAAATATCCACACACACATACACACACACACATATATAAACACAACACACATGCTCACATCATTTCAACAACATACATACCCAGACATTCTCACATAACCTACATAGGGCACAGCAACGCGTGCCGGGTTCAGCTAGTAAATATATATTAGCGAAAATCCTGAAGATTTTTAAATGGGATGTGAGGGAGCCCTTCCCTGGGCAGTCATGGACTTCATTATTGTAAGGGTCTTAGGATTGCTTCTAACAGTTGATCAGGGCTGTCTTGGTCTGTTATCTACTTAGATCTATGAGAGGAGCTCTCTACCTTCTGACTACAGCTCTTACCCATTGTCTCTTTGCTGAGCCTTTGCGCCACGGTTTGGAATGTATTCCTGTGACTTCTCGATGCTTTAAGGCAGTGTTTCCAACCTTTTTTGAGCCACGGCACATTTTTTACATTTACAAAATCCTGGGGCACACCACCAACCAAAATGACACAAAATGACACTCTAACACAGTAATACATATAGTTAATGTGTTTTAAAATGTATTTATACACTCAGTGTGAAACATGGGCCTGTTTCGATGAACACAACATAGATATCCTGGCAGGAATGGCAGAAAGACACAAACTTCCCACACAGAAGTTTAGTTCACCTATATCCAGAGAGCACTGTGGACTCAAACAATGTTGGGTCAGGACCAAACTTGGCATGAATACTCAATATGGCCAAATGTGAACACAGATGGAGTTTGGGGTAAATAGACCTTGACATTTGGGAGTTACAGTTTCTGGGATTTATAGTTAACACACAATCAAAGAGCACCCTGAACACTCTGAGGCAGAGAGTTCCACTGCTGAACAGCTCTCACAGTCAGGAAGTTCTTCCTGATGTTCACCCTCCTACACAGACATGCTTCCCTGTAATGTTTGTTTTTCTGCCTGTGCTGTTGTGCTCTCTCTCTCTCTCTCTCTCTCTCTCTCTCTCTCTCTATATATATATATATATGTGTGTGTGTGTGTGTGTGTGTGTGTGTGTGTGTGTATTTCCCTCTTAGCCAAAGGCTAAAGAGGGAGAGGAGTTTGCCCCTCCCACGGAGAAAGAGGAGGTTCTTAGAACCTCTGGGAGGAAGGGGGCGTGGCCTCCCTTCAGGAAGGCCGGCCCCCTGAAGAGCTCAGTCGGAGCTCGGACCTCGGAGGAGACGGTCGCAGTCTCCTCCATCAGGTGAGCTCAGTGGGGGAGTGGGGCCTTGTCCCTACCCCCGGTTTGCGGGCTTGCCCTTCGGCTGGGCCCCGGTCCCCGCTTTTTTAGGGACTGGGCTCGGTGCCGCGGGGCCTGGGCTCGGAGTGGCGGGAGGGGGTGGGGGCCAGTCCCGGGCCCACCCGCCTCCTGCGGCGCCGGACTCTAGCCTCCCCACGTGCCCTCGTCGGCGGGGAGGGCAGCTTTTTGGACCGGGGTGGCTGGGCCTCGACCTCTTCCCGCTCACCGTTGATGCGGGTGGCGGGAGGCCCAGCGCGGCGGCGCATTGCACCAGCGGCCCGGGAGAGACCGCGGCTGGGCTACTCGGGCCTCGCCGCGAGTCCTGGACAGGGACGGGGTTTCGGGGCTTGTCGCCCCTGTCAGGAGGCGAGGCTGTGCGGCCGGGGCTGGTCCCCTTCCCGCTCCTCGCCATCCGGGGCTGCCATGTCGCGGGTGGGGCAAGCTGCGCTGGGCCCAGGCAGGACGCGGACGCTGCTTCCCCACAGGGCAGCCGTCGCCCTGCCTGGGGCCTGTTGGCCGGATGCTGCCTGGGCAGCTCCTGGGCCCGGCCCCTCCCCCTATTAATTTTCCACCTTGCAGAGTGGCACCAGCTTGGGGAGGCGCCATGTTGGCCACATGGCCGCTGCTCTCCCCCCCCCCTCCTTCTGTACAGTCTTGCAGGGGACATTTCATCGAAGACCAACAGGTCGCAGGTTTGAATTTGGGGAGGGTGCAGATGAGCTCCCTCTATCAGCTCCAGCTCCTCATGCTGGGACATGGGAGAGGCCTCCCACGAGGATGGTAATGCAAAACAAAAAACAAAAACAAACAAACAAACAAACATACGGTCGTTCCCTGGCAATGCCCTTGCAGATGGCCAATTCTCTCACACCAGAAGCAACTTACATAAGGTTATGAGTTCGAAGCCAGTCCAAGTATCAGTGGGGTAGCCGAGCGGCCTGCGCAGTTGTTAGCAACCCGTAATTGAGCCTGCCATCGGCCCTCCTATGTCCCACAAATTAAAATTAATTATAACTAAATATAAGAAAAGAACCTTGTAATTTTTACCCAAGGTTAGGCACGGCCTGGCAATTTTATCGTTTGGCTTGGCCTGTAAATAATAATAATATAATTAAAATAAGAATGAGAATTCAAAATGAATAAATAAATAAATAAGAGGCTTATTGTTGTCCTATGTTTGACAACATTAGCAGTGGAGATTTTGATTCAAGCATATGCATTTATCATTTCGCCCGGGTTATGTTAAAATTTAACTTGAGGGGGGAGCTCCTGACCCTGGGTATAGTGCACGATTGACCTATGGTTGACATTAACAATTGAGTTGTTAAATTTAAGCAGCACGTTTATCATTTCACCTGGGTCACTTTAAGTTTAACTTGAAGAGTGAGCTCCCGGCCTTGGGTGCGGGCTTACCATTAACTTATGACTGACAGCATTAGCAATTTAGTTATTAACTTTAAGCAATGCATTTATCAGTTTACCCAGGTCTTTTTAATTTTCATCTTGAATGAGCTCCCGACCCTGGTGTAGCTTACTGTTGGCTTATGGATGGCAACATTAGCAATCGAGTGACTGGCTGCAAACAATGCATTTTTCATTTCACCTGGGTCAATTTAATTTTAAATTGAAGAGTGAGCTTCCGATCCTTGGTATGGCCTACTGTGACCCATGGCCGACAACATTAGCAATTAAGTGGCTAATTTCAAGCAGTGTAGTTATTATTTCGCCGGGGTTATTGGCAATTTTAAACGTGAGTAAGCCCCAACCCCTTGGTATGGCTTACTGTTGACCTATTTTTGTCAACATTAGCACTTGAGTATAATGTTAAGCGATGTAGTTATTCTTTTATCGGGTCTTTTATAAAATAAAACGAAAATAAAAATAGATAAATGGGTAATAATCATAATAATTAAAAAAAATTAATTAATTTGAGTGAGATCCCGACTCGTGCTATAGCTTTGTTGACCTATGCCCGTCAACACTAGCAATCGAGTTACTTTTCACCTGGGTCATTTTAAATTTCAATTTGAGGAAGTGACCTCCCGACCCTTGGCATGGCTTACCGTTACCTATCTGGTCAACAGTAGCATTTGAGTTAGAATTGCAAGCAATATATTTATTCTTTCACCGGGTCACGTTTAAATTTCAACGTGAGTAAGATCCCAACCCTTGGTATAGCTTTGTTGACCTATGCCCGTCAACACTAGCAATTGAGTTACTTTTTCACCTGGGTCATTTTAAATTCCAACTTGGCAAGGGAGCTCCTGACCTTTGGTATGGCTTACTGTTGACTTATATTGTCAACATTGGCAATTGAGTTACGATTTCAAGTGATGTATTTAATTTCCCTGGGTTAATTTTAAATTTCAACTTGAGTGAGCTCCCGACCCTTGGCATAACCTACAGTTGGCCTATGTCCATTGACACTAGTATTTGAGTTACTGTTTCACCTGGGGTATTTTAAATTTCAAACTTGAGGAGTGAGCTCCTGACCCTTGGTACGGCTCACTATCTATCGTTAGCTAACGTTAGCAATATAGTACTGATTTTAAACCATGTAATTGTTCCTTTACCATTAGTTTGAGGGAGCCCCTGACAATTGGTGTAGATTACCATTGACCTGCACGGGTCTGGTAGCATTGGTAATTGGGTTATTGATTTTAAGCAATATATTTGTCCCCATCGGTGGCGGAAAATAGCTAGGGAAAGCCCATTGGTGGTGTGCACCTAAGGCACCTCCTTCAGGGGTGAGGGCCATTAAGTTAACATTCACCTCAAAGTTCAAGTTGAGGGGTTAACAAAGTGTAATGGCCCTGGAATGAAAGAGGCTGATCTCAAGATCTCGAGTACAGACCTCTCATTCATTTCCGAAAAGGGGTTGCCCTGGTTGGATAATCAGGGAATCCAGGTGTTTCGCCCGAAATTGATATCGTTAGCCGAGGGGGCATATACCCCGGCTAGAATACACCTTGATTCCTGACACCTTCTGAGTTAGATTTAAGGAAACTTAAATAGGTAACTTTAAATAAAAGTTGCTCAATTTGAACCCAATACTTTGTGTGTCGTCTCTTTTGTTCAGGGGGTTGGAGGGCAAATATATATCTGATTTTCCTCGATCTGATTTTCCACGCAGGTGTCCAAGTGTCCGTCACCTCTGTCACAGAGGTGCCATGGTCGGACCACTGTGCTCTGGGAGTCCGGGTCGAGCAACCGCGCCCTCCCGGCAAAGGTGCCGAACCAATTTGGGTTCGCCCGAAGGGACCTATGAAACCAACTAGGTTCCTGAATGCCTTGAGGGATTTGGAGCCTGCCAGCGACTCGCTCGGTGAGCTGGTTACCACCTGGAACCACGCGCTGTCCTCCGCTCTCGACGAGATCGCCCCTAAACGCCCTCTCAAACCCCGCGCATCCTGTTCCCCTGGTACACAGATGCACTAAGATCTATGAAGCGGGAGAAGAGACGGCTAGAGCGCAGGTGGAAGAAACTCCGTGACGGGCCATCGACATCAGCTTATAAGCTTTTATGGATGCTTATGAGCATGCTGTCAAGGAGGCGAAAAAGGTTTACTATGCCTCCTTGATAGCGTCTGCGATTCACGCCCAGCTCAATTGTTCAGGATAATTCGCAGCTGACGATGGTCCCTACCATCCCAAACAATGACAATTGACCCTCTCTGCTGAGGCTTTCCAGAATCACTTCGCAGACAAGATTGCGTTGCTCCGCCGGGACCTTCTCTCCACACTTGATACAGTCCAGGAGCTGGAGACCCGTGGCCCTCCGCCGGGTACACCTTCGACCGGTTTCGACCACTGGACGCAGAGGATGTTGACAAGATTGTCGCAGCCCTTAAGCCGACCACCTGCTCCCTCGACCCGTGCCCTCCACGCTGATTCGAGCTTGCGTGGAGGGGTTACGAGAGCCCTCTGTTGAAGATAGTCAACTGCTCCCTTGAGCAAGGAGCTTTTCCAGAGGAGCTAAAAGAGGCGGTGGTCAGTCCATTGCTGAAGAAGCCCGGATTAGACCCCGCGGCTCCCTCAATTACCGCCCAGTGTCGAATCTTCCGTACCTGGGCAAGGTGATTGAGAGGGCAGCAATGGACCAGCTGCAGACCTTCTTGGATGACGCAACCTGGCTAGACCCCTTCCAGTCCGGCTTCCGTTCAGGCCATGGGACGGAGACTGTCTTGGTCTCCATCACAGATCTACTCCGCTGCCATTTGGACCGAGGTGGATCGGCGCTGCTCGTGTTATTGGATCTCACGGCAGCGTTTGATACCGTCGATTACCAACTTTTGATACACCGCCTGGCGGTGGCGGGGGTGAGGGGGACAGCCCTCAACTGGCTGTCCTCCTTCCTCCAACGCCGGCAACAGCGTGTGAAGTGGGGGGGGGTCTCCGGAGGCTCCCGCTGAACTGCGGGGGTGCCTCAGGGGCTATCCTCTCCCGCTATTATTCAACATCTATATGCTACCACTCGCCCAACTGGTGCGGAGTTTTGGGTTGGAGTGTCATCAGTACGCTGATGATACCCAGCTCATTCTGAGGTTGGACCCTGGGGCAGTCTCTGTACCCGATAATTTCCATCTTTGCCTTGAAGCCGTCACTGGATGGCTGCGAGCCAGTAAGTTGAAGGTGAACCCGGCGAAGACGGAGATCTTGTGGCTGGGCCGCCCGGGGTAGCGACCCAGTTGCCAACTTTCGATGGTGTGGCCCTCTGCCCTCAGCCATCGGTAAAAGTCTAGGGGTCCGACTGGGCGCCCACCTGTCCATGGAGGAGCAGATCGGCTGCACCTGCAGGACAGCATTCTTCCATCTCCGGTTGGCTAAACGCCTGGCTCCCTACCTCTCAACGCGACCTGGCTACGGTGATCAAGCCACGGTCATCTCGAGGCTTGATTACTGTAATGCGCTCTACATTGGCCTTCCCTTGTCGATGATCCGGAAGCTTAAGCTGGTGCAGCACGCCGCAGCTCGCCTCCTCCTGGGTGCTGCAAGATCTGACCGAGCGACTCCACTCTTGCGCAAGCTGCACTGGCTTCCGATTGAATTCGGGTCCTCTTCAAGGTGTTAGTCCTCACTTTCAAGGCCATCTATGGTTTGGGGCCAGTGTACTTGAGGGAGCGACTTACCCCCTATGCCTGCGAGATCACTACGCTCCGAGGAGCTCAACCTCCTTGTGGTGCCTCCCCGGAACCTGCCGACTAGCCACTACACGGCGGAGGGCATTCTCTGTAGCCGCCCCAAGTCTCTGGAATGGCCTCCCGGAGGAGATCCGCGCCATCCGCGCTCTCCTGCTCTTTCGCAAGGCCTTGAAGACTTGGCTTTTTAGGAAGGCGTTCGGCTCTTAATTCAACCACATTGCCCGCTTGCCGCCTATGGTTCCCCCAGGTTTTTATCCCGTCCCCCCAGCCTTTGCTGGGGTTGTGCTCTTAATATGTTTTAATCTGTTGTGATGTGTAATATGTTTTTAACTGCTTAATTGTTTTATTTCTCGGTGTTTTTGCTTCTTTGTAAACCGCTCTGAGCTCCGGAGTGAGCGGTATACTAAATCGAAGTTAATAAATAAATAAATAAATAATATATGTAATGTTCATTTCTGGGATTAACATAACTCAAAAACCACTGGGCAACTTGCTGCCAAATTTGGCCACAAATACTAACCCAAGGAGGGACCACCAGTCAAAACATTGATTTTGTCATTTGGGAGTTATAGTTGCTGGAAGTTATAGTTCGCCCGCAATCAAATAAAATTCTGAACGCCACCAATGATGGAATGGAATCAAACTTCCCACACAGAACTCCCATAACCAAGAGAAAATAATATAAGAGTTTGGTGGGCATTGTTATGTTATGTTGTTGTTTGTTTTCTATCCAGAATCACAATGTTGGAAGGAGGCTCACCACTTTAAGGTCCCTAAAATAGGCATGGGAAAACTTCGGCCCTCTGGGTGCTTTGGACTTCAACTCCCACCATTCCTAACAGCCTGAGGCCCTTTCCTGCTTAAGTGGCTGAGGGGGGAAAAGGGAAATGGCCTGAGGCTGCTAGGAATGGTGGGAGTTGGAGTCCAAAACACCTGGAAGGTCCAAGTTTGCCCATGCCAGCTTTCGACAGAGACCTCTTCCTTCCCCTTCGCGCCCTTTCTTCCCCCTCCTGCCGAACACTTACTTTTTCTTCTACACTGCCGCTTCTGCCGTCATTTTGATCCGAGGGGGCAGCGTGAGCGTGTTCAGGAGGGGAGGGGGGAGGGAGGAAGATGTGACCCATGCGGGCGCTACTGCGCAGACTCGCCCCAGAGCAAAGCAAGCAGAGCGAGGCTGGGAAGAAGGGAGCCCGAGTGGAGAAGAAAAAGTGTTCGGCAGGAGGGGGAAGAAAGGGTATTGGAGGTTCCAATTTCCCACGGCACACCTGATGATCGCTCACGGCACACTGGTTGGGAAACACTGTCCTAGAGGTTTGCCTGTTAAACTACTAGTTAGGGACAGTTAGAACTAGTATTTATTTATCGTGTCAGAAGCTAATTGAAAATACAGTTGTAATGTATTTTTAAAAATCACAAAGTTAAAGATTTGGCATTATACTAAATTTCCTTTGAGGAAAAGCTGGGCACTTGGAGTGCCTCTGGTGTCGATCAATCGATAGATAGATAGATAGATAGATAGATAGATAGATAGATAGATAGATAGATAGAGAGAGAGAGAGAGAGAGAGAGAGAGAGAGAGAGAGAGAGAATTGCTTGTTCAATTTGTATTCCTCAAATAAAGAAATAAAGAAATAATTACATTTAGCTTTTAAGGTCAAAGTGCAGCCTTCGCCCTGAACATGTTGCTCTTGACCGCTGTGTTCCAAATATGGACTTTGTTTGCAAAACATCTGGCTCTTCAGGATGCAGGATAGCACTTCCTCATTGCATCTACGTGCGAGACATTTCCTAATAAAATAAGCTTTGCTGGATCAGATCAAAGATCTAGTGTGCCACGGAACAGTGGTTGGGAAACATTGCTTTAAGGAACCTAACACCTTTTTCTCCATTTCAGACTGATTCCTTGGTAACTCCAGTTGTAGCCTTTATAGACGATACATTTCACGCCCATCCTAATCCTGAAGAAGTGAGTGAGACGTTTTCTGTGCCACTGGAGTATTTCATTCGTCCTTCAAAGTACAATGGCGTAACTGTACAACTAAGTGGACTTCCATATTTGATGCATACCTTTGAATATGATGATCCAGAGCATAAGAGATCTTTCAGAATAGTGGGACTCACAGCACACATTGCCGTGTTCCTTGCCCTCGCAGTTTTTGGAGAGAAACCAACATTTGAAGTTCCGTATGACCTTGAGAACTTGAATTCCTCGGCTGTTCACCTTTTCATGGAGCGGTACAACAAGGCAAAAAGCAAACTCTGACTTGTGGAGTTCATTTCTCCCAGTGGAACAAATCCTCAAATTCAAGACCTCCTTCAGTTTAAATACATTCCGTTACATATTAATTGTAATAAAATTACAATTTTATGGATCTATTTTAAGGTATTAAAATAAAATGCACTGATTGGTTTGTGGTTTAGACTCCAATGATCTTTTCTACATCATCTTTCTACCCATGTGTGTGTAGTGTGTGTGTGTGTATATATATATATATAATTTATTTATTTACAGTATTTATATTCTACCCTTCTCACTCGGCAGGGGACTTACAATATTCTCTCTCTCTCTCTCTCTCTCTCTCTCTCTCTCTCAGCATTACTTCGCGAACACAGATTCTTAGGAAGGACTCATCCCACGCTTTTTACAAGCACGTTGATGACTAAAAAAGGCCAATCTGAGATAGCCAAGTCCAGTTGCAGAAAGCACAGCAGAAAGTCTCCTTGGGTGATGTTGTTTCCAAGTTGTGGTTCTTTCTGCGTTGTCGTTTCTCTTCGAGACCCATTTGGCGTGTCTTTATTTTTATTTTATTTTATTTTATTGTTCGGTCTTGTATTCCGCTCCTCCCTGCAGGCTCGGGGCAGGTAACAGCAAATAAAATAGGCAGCATGTATCAATCATGCAGCCATACAATAAAAACATAAAACATACATCACATCGCGAGGTACAGAATAAAATACAGGAACATTTCCTTGAACCCGGAATTTCCTTGAAACCCGCAGTTATATTAGGTGATTAGCGGTCTTACAAGCCCTTCGAAAAGGGATGAGCTCTGAAATAGCTCGGGTGTCATCTGGGAGGGAGTTCCATAGCACCGGAGCTGCCACAGAGAAGGCTCTTTGCCTGGTTACAGACAGATGGCAGGAGCGGATAGATGGTACCAATAGCAGATTCTGTTCCTCTGAACGTAGTGATCTCGGGGGAATATACGGGGCAAGGCGGTCCCTCAGGTACGCAGGCCCTAGGCCGTGTAAGAGGGTGCAGCACTGTGGATAGTGTGTCTCCATGCCTCCCAATGTGAGGCCAGGGTGGACCATTGTTGGTGATCAATCTGGCCGAGCCTGAGATGCTGTTTCAGGGAGTCCTTATATCTCTTTTTCGGAGCACCTCTCTTGCGCTGACCCGTGGCGAGTTCACAGTAGAATAGTATCTTTGGGAGGCGGTGGTCCTCCACCCTAGAGATGGGCCCTGCTCAGCGCAGCTGTGTTATTGTGCGAAGAAAGAAGTTGGATGTGTCCTTCGGAGGGTTTTCACGGCCGTAGAAGTTGGTGAGTCTATCTTTATGTAATGCTCCGGAAAGGGGGGGTCCGATAAACCAAACTCACTCCACGCAGGTTGGAAGATAGATCATTTATTGGCTCCTTGCTCCAGGCTGAACAAAGATAGACTAAAGAAAAGCCCGCGCAAACATCTCTCAAGACTCCCTCCCCGGCCCGCCCCCCGCTGGGTCCCTCCTTCCAAGGCTTGACCAGATGGCCAGTCCACATATCAAAGGCCAGGAAGGTATCTGGCAGATCAAAGGGGATGAGCCCGGTGGTTTCCCGCCCGGCAGTGTCCATATCAATTGGCGCGATCGGCTTGGTCCGTTATGGCATGAAACGAACCAACCGGAGCTGACAGACTATTACTGGACTGTCCTCAGACAGTCATGTGCTGGGACACCAGCAAACTTTGCAAGACGTTAGGAAAGCAGTTAGAGAGACTTAGTCAATATACAGCAGATTTGAACCCACCGCTCCCCACTACCTCTCTGCATTCTTTTTCAGTTGGCGAGGCTGTGCTGGTGAAAGAATGGAAAGTTTGCCCGTTGCAGCCCCGATGGCGCGGTCCCTACACCGTGCTTTTGAGCACACCAACGGCTGTCAAAGTGGAAGGAATTCGCCCGTGGGTCCACTACACACGCGTGAAAAAGGCTCCGGTTGCTTTGGAATCTTGCATCGATCCCGAGCATCCCCTAAAACTAAGGATTTACAAAAATCAGCAACACCCTGTCTAGGGGGTGAGGAGAAGGCCACAGAAGGGTCGGCGGATACCATCGTCCTGCAGCCAAGCAACGGTGGCCCACCGAGAGGTAAATGGACAGAGCCAAAAGCACTCTCCCTTAGGTGGTGGCTTAGCATCCTAAATGGACAGCGTTACAGGGGTAAGCGCCCCAAGGGAGGAGTGAGGACTGTTTTTGGATACATAACACTGATATTGACATTATACATTACTGGGACACATGGCGGGTGGGATCAGAACCTATTTCATAAGTTGGTAACTAACATGACTAATGAGCTAAACTTGTCATCTTGCTGGATTTGCAGCCACGGGCCGTCAAATCAGCAACAGGGGTGGCCTATTGTCCCAAGTGCTGTACTTACACTGAAGGGATGGAATGAGACCAGGTGTAGACAGGCCTACACTGAGAGAGATGCACCCCAAGTTCAGTTTATGCTCACACATCGCTCCCCAGCGTTGGAAGCACCGCTGTGCTTTCAATGGGAGAATGATGGAAGGATATATGCAGTTGGAAATCAGAAGGATGGCATATATGAGCTCTACAACAGAGTGGAGCTGGGTTCTTACCCCGCATGTAATCATACTGTGAAAGTTCATAGTAGACACCGAGGATGGTGTAGCCTGAAGACAAAAGGAACATGGACATGGGGTTGGGAATATTCAAGATGCTCCCACGTCTTGTATGGAAACCATCAGCAAGATGCAGTAGTGAATCTGGTTCAGAATCTGGCAGCCGACCATGTTGGCAAAAGTATGCTAGATCTTCCCCCGGGGGTGATTTGGATCTGTGGAGGATGGGTGGGCCCAGTTCTGCCAGTTTATTGGAGTGGGAGATGTACTCTGGGAACCCTGCGACCAGGGGGCCTAAGAATATATCCCAAAATGACCCCAGTGACAAATGTACATTTGCATATCCAAAAGCGATCGGCAGAGTCGATCATGCACTATGGATATGATTCTGACAACACCTTCTTGACAGAGGGCCAGAGAGCTGTTGCGATTGCAGCCCCTTGGGTAGGCGTCGCCTGGAATGTTAAACAGTTGCGTGTGTTGTCATATAATTTGGAGTCACTGGGAAATGTCTCAGTGGCCGGGATGTCCTCATTGCAAAGAGAGGTAGATTCCCTAGCGAGAATGGTCATGCAACAGAAGATAGCTCTAGACTATCTCTTGTCAAAACAAGGTGGACTTTGTGTGTGGTTAAATTCCACTTGCTGTCATTTCATTAAAAAAAAGTACATTGTTTGTCCCACACCAAAATGAAACAAATTTGCTCCAAAATTCAGTGGCTTTCCTTCATCTACCCAGCTCAGTTTTCCTCTTAAAAATATAGCCAAAAATGAAACAAAAAATGACATTGTGTTCCTTTCATGATTTGGGCCTGTCTGGAAGGGCCCCAAGTAATCTCCTATTCATAGCAACCCTAAATCAAACCTGTCATAGGGTTTTCTTGGCAAGAATTGTTAAGGGGGGGGGGGTGCCATTGCTCTTCTCTGATGCCGAAAGAGTTATGAGCATACAGAATTTTAATAAAGGTATTTTTATAAATTTAACTGTTAATCTCATGTTCCTCTTTGAGCTTCCAGTAAGCAGCCCAAACAGTACTGTTTCACATGGCCTTTACTGTATGCAACTACTCTATTTGAACTATATTTTAGGATTCTTTTAAAAATAAATGAGCAGGCATTTGCTGATGAAATATAAGGCTTAATGAGATATATGGAATGACGACGATGCGATGGAAACTGATTTCAACATGACGCTGAGGCTGCAATTGTATGTTTTTAACTGTTAAATTGTTATTATATGTTTTTTTCGGGGGGGTGACTTGTTGCTGCGGTGTATTGAGGGCAGAGACTGCCTGTGTAAACCGTCCCGAGTCGCCTTCGGGCTGAGAGGGGCGGTATAGAAACATGACAAATAAATAAAAAAATAAATGTTTTTTTTATCTTCACGTTGTTTTCAATTGTTCATTTGTTCATTGCCTCAAGAGCCCTTGTGTGCTAGGAGGAAATAGAAAATATACATACATACATACATACTAGGCATGAGAAAAAAGTTATGAAAATGCTTCGTTCCGTAAGAAATTCGTAAGAAATGCTACTTTCGGCGTTTCCGCACCTGGAACGCCAACCAGGAAGTGGACTTTCTTTTTAGAACCTCGGGGCCAGGATTTTCTTAAGTGTCGTTATTAGGTCGTAAGGGGGGGCATAAGGGGGGCACCCTCCTCTCTCACCACCCTCCCGCCTCCCTTGCCAATATTATGGCAAGGCAAGCCCTAAACTCGCTCCTTCCTCGGCTGGAAGGAAGCCTGGAAAAAATGTAAACAGAGAGGATTACTCAGAAAAAATCTGCAAAGGAGGGCACTTTGGATGAAGGGCCCTCCTTTGCAGATTTACTTGAGTAATCTCTTCTGTTTACATTTTCAGGCTTCCTGCCTCTCCTGCCCTGCCAGGATCTAAGGCATCAAAGAGTATTGGGGTGAGAAACCAACCTAATGTATAATAGAATGAATGCTACTGTAAGTGCCACTGCCTAATATTATAAGTAATCCAACTGGTCATACCTAATTCCATGCACATGCAATAATACAGCAGTAATAACAATAACAAGAGGTAAAATTCAAACCGAAGTATTCTGAGTGGTCCCTGCCTCATGCAAATGGGCTCATGCAGTGCAAGCGGTGCAAGCGGAAATTAGCCCGGGGAAAAGCCAGCTTGGGAGCACACACATACATATTCTTGGGAGGGGATTTGTTGCAGAATCCCGGCCTCATAGAGAAGATTCTGCAGCAACCCCCCCCAAGAATATGTATGTGTGTGCACCCAAGCAGAAAACGCTGTTTTTTCCGGGCTAATTTCCCGGGCTCACAAAGAAGAGCCCGTTTGCACCGCATGAAGCAGGCATCACTCAGAACACTTCGGTTTGAATTTTACCTCTTCTTATTCCCATTGCTATTACTGCTGTATTATTGCATGTGCATAGAATGTAGGTATATGACCAGCCTGGGCAAACTTGGGCCCTCGCTCCCTCGGGATCGGGGTGAGAGAGAGGCAGCGAGGAGCGAGGGAGGGGCTCCTCCTCCTTTTCTTTTGCTGCTTCCAAGAATAGAATACCCCCTCCCTCCCGCCCTCCTTCCTATTTGGAGAGTCCCATCTAGAATTCAGTGTTATTGATTCAAGTTTTGGCCTACAACTCCCAGAAATCCCAGCCAATTTACCAGCTGTTAGGATTTCTGGGAGTTGTAGGCCAAAACCATCTGGAATGCACATGCTCTGGCATACGAATTACTAACGGTTTCGTCAGTACTTAAGTTACATTTCCGAAAATTTTGGGAAATTTTTTGAAAGTCTTTCTTTTACTAATCAAAAAAAATCCCCCCCATTTGATTTACGATTCACCATTTTAGGATTCTAAACCATGCCTAATACATACATACATACATAAATAAGCAAATCTTCTTTGGAAATACAGCAAAATTCCTATGTTTTCTGAAGAGGATGCTCAGCCTTCCTTCAGATATCAGAGGGGAAATAATCACCACCTGAGATCCTTTCTAGAGAAGCACGTAAAGTCCTAACAAAAGCAATCAACAGCAGGAACATGAATTCTTGAGTGAGTACTCATGGCACCTTTTTGTGAAATATAGTTTTCTGGACTTCCCTATTTGGTCATGTCCCATAGAGCCCAGCCTGCAGTAACTAAGTTGGCTCGTATCCTCAAGGGTGTTGGAGAACACTTGGCTGTGTTGAGATAATATTTATTTGCCAGTACAGCTGACTTCTATAAATGGAATGGGCTGAACATAATTTTGTACATGTGGCACCAAAAGTGCCTTGAGCCAGCCTTGGAAACTATCCACCATATTCCATTTTATAGTCCCTTCTTAGCAAGCAGCCATTTAGCAGTTTGTTGCCTGCAGAAAGCATTGTCCTTTGGAAAGCTTTTCATGCTGGCTTTGTATAGTATCATATGTTTGAGTTTCTGCTTTCCCCCCAAGTTGATTTTATGTTTGCCATTTCATTTTCATTGAAATTGGTCTCTTTTATCTTGGAAATGATTTGATTGCCTCAGAATGTGAGTGTCTAGAGTTTAGGGCTATTAACATTTAAGAAAAAAATGGTTGCAAACCCACAGGATATAGCAAGGTATGAATCAGATAAATACATATGATTGTAGTGTCTACAGCTGCATTTGTCAGATGTAAACTGTATTGCAGATATTGTCAAGACTCATCATGGTCTTGACAACACAAACAGTGTGTACAGAAACGAAAATGAAAGCACTGTGTGTATTAAAACACCATTTGGACTTCATGCTGGGGTCCCAGCATTATTTGAGAAACATGAAGCAGGTACTACTTTGAGAACATGTTAAATCTCAATCTTAAAACTATTTTTTGTGAAGTAATCAGAACATTTCAATCTTGAACTTACCTTCGGTGTTTTAATAAAAAGATTTTAACTTTAGCCTCATTTTATTAATAATTCACCAAGGAAAATGCTACTAAATTTAGTATTATTTTAAGAAACATTTCAGTTCAACTTCTATTCAAGGTATACTATTTTGACTCAAATTCCAGTGTATTAGGAAACAGCAGCTAGCAACGGACACTACTATTAAAAGACTGTTATTTTGCCTAGTGATATTTAAACATGAGTTCCCAGATGATGAATTCCAGATTCCAGAAGTGCCATCCAGTATAGCCAATGGCTAGGAATTTGGTGCATGATAGGCAAACAACATATGAGGATGCAAAGTCTGAGAACATTTCAGTGATATGTAATATAGTATCCTATGTCAGTTCCACTTTCACCATTATGTAGAACATGTGTCCTCAAACCTTTTAAACAGAGGGTCAATTTATGGTCCCTCACATTGATTTTTTTGGGGGAGGGGAACCTATAATTTGGGGGGGGGAAGAACAAATTCTTATGCACACTGCACATATCTTATTTGTAGTACAAATAAACATGAAAACACAATATAATACTTAACATGAACAATTTTAACCAACATAAACCTAACAGTATTTCAATGGGAGGTGAGGGTTTGCTTTTGGGATTGTTGTTGTGTGACTTCAAGTTGTTTCAGACTTAGAACCACCCTAAGACTAAATTTTGGACAGGGGCCAACATTTGGACCTTGGAGGGTCACATCTGATCTTACTTTGGGGCCCCTGATGTACAAGCTAGATGGGTTTCAGTAACAGAGTAGTGGATCTCAGGCTATTTTTGTATTCGTTCCTTGGAATGGAAGAATAGGATCTGTTTAACTTCAGCCCTTATTTCATCTTACAAGTACCCACTTGGCAAGCAATACCAACCCCAAAGAATTACAGAACTGTAAGTCAACGTGAATGTTACAGAGTCCAGTTCCATCTTAGTGCAGGACAGCAAACAGGTCCCATCTACACTGCCATATAATGCAATTTAAAGCTGCATTATGTGGGTAGTATAGGCTTATATCATGTGACTTAACTGCATTGAAGTGCATTATATGGATATCCACTGCACTGTATTATATGGCAGCATAGATCAGGCCTTAAAGAATTGCTCCCTAGTCCTCCCGTACATCTTCTTCACAACGCTTAGATATCACTATCATCTTTAAGGAAATATCCTGTACAATAAGTTTAATATTCCCCTCTAGTCCTCTAGTATGGAATTGACTTTGATGTCTAAGGTAAAATGTAGCTTCTTCATGATTAATTACTTCTTAAGAGTTTCTAATGAGAGAAAAAGAGATTGAGTATATCCTGGGTTCTTGTAAGAGAACACGATCAGGTCACTAAAAAACCTCCCAGGAGAAAAATATTTCTGAAGCATAAAGTGAGTTAAATTTATGGAGCTTAGTGCCCAAGAATAGTCAGATTACACATTGGACACCAAAAAGATAACAAAAAAACGGTTGGGGAAATATTAATAATTTTGAAGGAAAATAATAGAAGTACCAAGGGACAACAGATAACGCCAGTCTTAACAACAGAAATAGGAGCTGTGAGAAGAGGCAGGAAATTACAGTCCTAACCTTTGTTATACTGGATCCCCAGTCTGCTTTGGAGAGATGAAATAATAAAATATCTGAAGAAATATGAACAGGGTTTCATAAAGAGTAAATCTTGTGTGCGAAATCTAATGCAATTTTAGATGAGATATGGCTGATATTAAGTTGTGGGTAGACACACAATCTCAAATGTAATTTCACCCATTTCTGTACAGTAACAGCTAAGCAATTCCCAGTATTTCTCAAACAGTAAGCTAGTTAACAAAATGAAATTTCTCTAACAATCAACATGCAAATATATGAACAATTACCGTTAATTGAAACTTGTCCTTCAGCATGCCTCTTCATTGCATGTTCGTGTGGAAAGGCCACCACTATATTGCTCCTTAGTCTAATTTCTATTATCAATCCCACCTACAGCAGACCAATTAAATGAACTGAATTTTTTGTTGTTTATTCATTCAGTTGCTTGCGACTCCTCATGACCTCATGGACCAACCCATGCCAGAGTTCCCTGTCAGCTGTCACCTCCCCCAGCTCCTTCAGGGCCAAGACAGTCATTTCAAGGATACCATCCATCTATCTTGCCCTTGGTTGCCCCCTCTTCCTTTATATGTATATGTAAAGAGTATATTGACTTAATGGGTCAGACCTATACGAGAAGAACCATAGAAAGCCATAAGGCCATAAAAGAAACCAAAGCAAATAAAGTACAGACAGTCTCCAAGTTACAAATATCAGGCTTACAAATGACTCATAGTTACAAATGGGAGTGAGGCAACAGGAAGTGAGAGAAATCTATCCCTAATAAGGGAAATTCACTCTTGAAAGAGTTATTATGGGGAAAAGGCATCTCAACTGAAGCTTTATTACCAATCCTTGTTTACACAAGAAGCCAATTTTTCCAAAATCCAATTCTCACGGACAAAAAGTGAGGTGAAATCTTCTGAACAGGGGCACAGACAACAAAACAAACACCACAGGACTGTTAACTCTTCCCTATGCTATTCAAAATGTGTGTGTGTTACACTTAAAAATGTACCTGTTCTTACTTAAATACAAATTCAATTTAAGAACAAACCTACAGAATTGTACTTTATGTGCAATAGGCTTGTTTGATCAGATGTTGGGGGTGCTGGCAATTCGATTCAGAAATCATTTCTGAAATTTTCCCCAAAAAAGTCGGAATTTTCTGAAATTTCCGAATCGCTTCGTTAATGGCGGGTGCAATTACGCAGTACGTGAAAACAGGACAGGCAAAACTTGGGGGATTCCCTTTCCCTCATTTTTAGATCGCTACTGACAAAACTTGCCATAGTGGTAGAAAACAATCTCCTCTGTCAGCATACTAACTTTCAACATGTTTAGAAGATCCCTGGGTCCTTGACAATTTTTTAAGTAATTTCAGTAATCTAATAAGTAATATTACAAGAAGAAGAAATGTGCTGCCTCCAGGATTCTTTTGGAAAATTTAAATCTATCACTCTGTCTTGCACATTTGTCTAGAGCACACTTCTCTGAATATGAGAAAATGGAAATTAATACAACGTGTAACCCCAAGCAGACAAAGGGGCCTCCAAACTTTTGTGTGTTTTCCCAAGGAAATTATTAGCAGATAATGGGATTTCTTGTTTTCCAAATCACAGAAGTCAAACCCCAGGAGAGAAAAGGGTCTTAAAACCCA
The DNA here is from genome assembly GCA_030556195.1 of Anolis apletophallus. NCBI lineage: Eukaryota > Metazoa > Chordata > Lepidosauria > Squamata > Anolidae > Anolis > Anolis apletophallus. The sequence goes on from JARBWK010000007.1 coordinate 30,105,959, forward strand.
TATTCCCTGCTTCAGGAAGGGAATTATTAGCAGAAAACGGGATTTCTTGTTTTCCAAAGCACAGAAGTCAAACCCCAGAAGATGAAAGGGTCGTAAAACTTGTATTCAGTGGTTCAGCAAGGAAATTATTAGCAGCTAAGGGGATTTCTTGTTTTCCAAAGCACAATGTGTAATCCCAAGGAGAGGAAAGGGTCTTAAAACTTGTATTCACTGATTCAGGAAGGGAATTGTTAGCAGAAAAGGGGATTTCTTATTTTCCAAAGCACAGAAGTCAAACCCCAGGAGAGGAAAGGGTCTTAAAACTTGTAATCAGTGGTTCAGCAAGGAAATTCTTAGCAGATAAGGGGATTTCCAAAGTCCAATTTGTAACCCAAAGGGGATTAAGGTGTTTTGAAAGTTTAATTCACTGCTACTAAAAGGGAAATTGGCAGTGGCAGGCAAGAGAAGAACACTTGTCCCAGCTGTCCTTATGTGCTGCCCTGCCCTTCTTCCCTCCCCACACACAAGTAAGCCTCACAGGCAAGGAGCCTGCTACCAGCCATTCTCTCAAATTTATTCCCTTCCCTAACCCTGTTGTTCTCGTCCCAAGTGGTGGCACCTTTTCCACCCAAGCTCCTTTCCTGTTCGCATCCTTGGCTCATAATGAACCCATGAGGCACACAAAGCCCTTTTTAAAGTGCAATGACTGCCGTGCTGAAACTCCGCCCTCCCCACATGGTTTCCTCTCATTGGCTGGAGGCAAGCATTGTAGCATGCAAGCTGCTGCTTGCCTCCAAATGCTGAGTCATTTCCAATTCATTTCTTGAGTTGGAACAACAACAACAACAACAACAATTTTATTGATTAGCCAGAAGCCATATCAAATACACACAGAACACAGACACATTGCAATGATTCTAAAAACAATCTGAAGAGAATTCTAGACCATTACATCAATTAAACCCCTGTTTTGCCCAGCAGGAGGGATTCTAAGGGAGGTGGTAACAATTCACAGGTCCTCATCTCCAACACAATTTATTCCAATTGCATCTATGTAATCAGATCTTAGTTTCATGGCTTTACAGAGAAAACGAGCAGTAGCATCTGTTATCAGCTTGTTGGAGCCGGCCAGCAGAAGTGAGACTTTTGCTAGAGGGTCCCAATGATTTTTTCCCACGAGAAATATCTCTAGCAGTTGTTTTCTCTCTATTTGATAGATTTTGCAATAGAGCAGAAGATGAGTTAGATCTTCGATCTCAGGGCTCCACAAATACAAATACGCTCTTCATAGGGAATTTTCTTGAACCTCCCATATCTCACCATTGAATCTAATTGCTCAAACCTGGCTCTAGTGAAAATTTTCCTTAGGTGGTGTAACCTTCCTTGCTGTAAGTAAGTGGTTAATTGGAAGGATTTCTTAAAACCACTCAACCATCTCAGGGAAACGGTAGAACCCAAAGAGTCTATATCGGTTTGGGCCGCAATGTCATTAATTCGTTGGCCGCACTTCTTTGAAGTGCGTACTTAACTCTTGACCAGATAGGTGAACTGGGAATATTACCTGAATGCCACACCTTCTGATGTACTCAAACAAATGGTCAGCCCCGATTTATAAGAACTGCTAGATTGTTCCAGCAAACATAATTTTGGGAGGCGAGACGCCTCCATCTCCATGACCTTGAGCCAGTAGTTAAAGGCTCTGATCTTAGATTGTGTGCTAATAGAGAACATTCCCAACTCCGCCCTAACTGCCGCTGCCGGGGAGCTTCTATCGACCCCTAAAAACCACTTCAGATGTTGAGCTTGGGCCTTATCCAGGAGGGGAGTATCATTTGCACCCCAGATTTCAGAACCATAAAGAAGCAGCGGGGAGATTTTGTGATTGTAAACTTTCAGAAGGGGAACGAGGGAGCCCGGTTGCCGTTGATTCAGCAGCTTTAAGAGTAAGCTCGTTCTGCCCTTGGCTTTAGTTGAACACCTGTGGAAATGATTGTGCCATAGACCATTTTCTGCAAAGTCTAATCCTAGGTAAGTGAAGGATCTAACTTGTTCTAATTGTTCGCCTTCTATTTTCCATTTCATTTTGGAGGGCGTTTACCAAAGATCATCATTTTTGATTTGGTTTTGTTTATCTTTAGTGCGTTTCTAAGGCAGTAGTCACTAAGTTTTCTTAATAACCTCCTCATCCCTATTTGGGTGTAGGAGAGTAGGATCATATCATCTGCATACAGAAGTGAGTTGATTTGCAAGTTAGCTACTTTAGGCATATGGACATCCGCCCCTCTAAGAGAATTTGGAAGGTCATTTACACACAGATTAAATAGCAGGGGGGCAAGAATACATCCTTGTCTGACCCCTTTGCCGGTGTTAATAGGGCCAGTTCGGTCACCAGCAATACCAAATCTCACCGTCACCTGAGAATTATGATATAGGGCTTTGATCAGCAAAATCAATCTAGGGTCTGCAATCATACATTGGAGTTTGTCCCAAAGGATTTCCCTATCAACTGAATCGAAGGCCGCTGACAGATCTATAAAAGCGGCGTATAGTCTATTACCCTTGGCTAGGTATTTGGAAATCAAGTGATTTAGGACAAAACAATTATCCATTGTCGATCTATTGTGTCTAAAGCCAGACTGCTCTTCCACCAAGATTCCATTTTCAGTTACCCACTCCTCCAGTCTACATAGAAGATACTTTGCATACATTTTGGCCACAATATTCAATAAACTGATAGGTCTGTAGTTGGCGGGATTTTTCTTGTCTCCTTTTTTGTGTGAATGGGGATAATGATCGCCATATTCCAACCCTTTGGTATATATCCTGTATCATTTATATATGAAAATAAACCAGCTAAAACAGGGCCCACCAGGCCTTGTAGGCTATAAACAATTCCGAAGGCAGATAGTCATCTCCCGGGGCCTTGTTACATTTCAGAGAAGTAATAATATTTAGAATTTCTTGTTCCGTGACCGGGGCCAGAGAGGTAAATTAGTCAACCCATCCAATTCCTGGGTGGATTGCCTAGAAGGTAAGTTATGGGAGGAGAACAGCTGCCCATAATACTCTTCCCACACATTTGCTGGGATTGGGTTATCAAAATCAGCCTTCCTTTCTTTTAGGACGCCCGCAACCTTATGCCAAAAAAGCACTGAATTTTTACCAGCCGCTGCAAGCTCCAATCCTTTCCATAATTGTTCATTGTAATTGTTCTTTTTCAGTCTAATTAGTTTTTATAATTTCGCCTTAGCAGCAGCATGTTGGTGTGGAAATGTGGGGCTGTATTCCTTTTCATTAGTCTTATAGCAGCCTTGAGCTGTTTTTAACCTTATGACATTCCCTATCAAACCACAGAACAGAAGAACCCTTATTATCCCTACGTATGATTTTGGTAGACATAGGTTCTTTAAGTTTGCCACAGATGTTGGCGAATGCTCTGTCTATTGCAGGCCAGTCCTGGGAAGGAGTTTTAATGGTTATGGCCCATTTTGTAAAATCGTCAGAGTCGATAGATTTTGGATATTGTCTAGGTTGACACAGGGCCATGCCAGACGTTTGTTTTACAGAGCGTTGCCTGCGATAGCGGGCCTAAATCATTTGGAGGAATACAAGAAGGCAAGATTGCTAACTGGGCACTGTCCGGTTGGTGGTCAGAGTCCTCCATAGTGTGCACTTTATGATGAGAAAAAGATTTACTTTATCGGAGGATACGCAGATGAAATCCAAGGAGCTGCTGTGAAGATTAGCGTGAAAAGTGAAGGGATAAGGAGATAAGACATTCGAACCACCCAATAGTCTCAGGTTGTTTTTACAGATTAAGGAAACTAATGAAGCACCGGCCTTGTTTGACTTCTGGTCCCTAGAAAACCAGTGGGGGTGGGAAGTCGCAAACCAGTCTGGAAGACCTTCCTTTTGAATAAAGGAATGTAAGGAGGGACAAAGCTTAGCGTTAAAATCGCCCAAGAGGATAACAGTAGCATCCTTATATAGTAAGGAAAGGTCTTCTAACAGGATTTCCAATTGTAGCCATTGTACCGGATTGTAATAGGGGGAGTTTAGGGGGGGTATATACGCATTGATGATAATTAACTCAAGCCCCTCCAGTAGAGTTCTGACCACTAGGTAGTGGTGAATATTATCATCCCTATACAAGTTTTCTCCGGCTTCGAGAATATCCTCCTTAAGCAGAAGACAGAGGCCCCCTGAGGCTCTCCCTCGATTCCCACTTTTTTGGCCCGGGACCCACCAACTAAGAAAACCCGGGATGCATATTGGGTTTTGTTTTCGGCAATCCAGGTTTCTTGTAAAGCGATGATCTGAAAGCCTGCTAAGAAGCTCTTAAAATCGCTCCCGAGAGGGTCTTTCCAACCAGAAACATTCCAGGAGCAAATATTTATAGGATATTTGATTTCTGAAGAATCTTGAAGGGTCGGGAGCGGTGGAGTGTCCAACAGTCATCGGAAGGGGATCTCCGGAGGCACACAAAGCCCTTTTTAAAGTGCAATGACTGCCGTGCTGAAACTCCGCCCTCCCCACATGGTTTCCTCTCATTGGCTGGAGGCAAGCATTGTAGCATGCAAGCTGCTGCTTGCCTCCAAATGCTGAGTCATTTCCAATTCATTTCTTGAGTTGGAACAAAGATGGTGACAGTGGCTTCAAAATGGCAAGAATACTTCCGGATTCCCAAATCGCTTCAAAATCACTTCAAAAAGGAATTTGATCCAAATTTAATCCGAATTACGACGATTCCAACTTGACCTAACAATGCCTAATGTGCAACATGTAGCAACATTACCTTTTGGAAAAGACAATAACTGTAAATTTGAAGGCTGTAAGGAAAAGAGGACAACATTAAAAATAAATTGACTTAATCAAGGAAGCCAAGCCTTGCATATGCAAGATAGTTGATGACTAGGGCTCTTTGAAGTCTCACAGGATAGCCATAAGTTCAACCTGACTTGACAAGTTCCCCTCCAATCCCCCAAAACATCTGGAGATTCCTCTTTCCACCAAATCTAAATTTTAGTTAATAAGGTCTGTCTCATGTCTGTCGCATGGCCTAACTTAAAACCATAATGAAATACATATAGATCAATCTCATCAATGAACTGCTGGGAGTACACCACAAACTCTAGGATCTTGATCAGAAATGCAGTTTTGGAAAGTGATCCAATAAGGTGTGATCAACTTTTTCAACATGTGCTTATATTTGAGATATTTTTAGGCATGATGGAATTCTACCTTGTTTAGCCAAGCACTGACCAAATCTATCTCCACTCCATTCCTCATTTGGCTTTTTAATAAGACATAAGGGAAAGCTTCTAACATACTTGAGGTGAAGTTAATCTCTCCAAGAATCCTGGGTACATCCTTGTCCTGTACCAATTAAAATGTAACTATTATCACTGGAAAAATGGTGTCGAAAATTACAATCATTGGAGCAGTATTAACAATAGCATGTGAGACAGAGATATTGAGATGATTTTATCTGCACATTGCCAGGCAATTGTTAACAGCAAGCTATCAAGTCATTTGGATTATCCTCTTATATATCAATGTGTGTGTGTGTGCGCGCGCGCGTGTGTGTATATATATATATAAATAATCTGGACAGCTTTTTACAGACTCTGTAGTTTCATGGAGGATTTTTTTCTGTTCACATAGTCATGGAACTGCCCTTTAAATAGGTGCTGTTTCATATTTGATTGGACTCACGCTAGATATTTTACCCACATTGCTGTACCATCTTCCTTGTTTCATAGCCATCTGTTCATGGAAGGGGAAAGGGGGCTAGTTCAAATGCACTTCATAAGAAGGGATTCCCAGGAGTGATTGTGTCTATTGCCCTGGCCTTTTTCCAATTCCTGAAGTCAGCTAGAATCACATGCAGAAATAATAGCAAAATACTCATCCAGGCCTATCAACCACTGAGGTTGACGTTGGTCCCCATCCCTGTAGAGTTTGTAAGTTGCAGCAAGTTTAAAAACCTCTAGGTAATGGATTGCTCATAACAACAAAACTATCTACAGTTCCACTACTGATAGCACAACATCACACACTCAATACAAAAATTAAAGTCCAGAATATAGTCATTCTGAATAGTGCAATTAGAGATTGTATATATGGAGAGTATACAATCATCCTCCTTGTCTTCCCTGAAATTACTCCTTTTTAGTAGCAACTCCACCAATGGTAAGCCTGCCCCCAAAAGGTTCTTACTTTTGTCACAGCTGGTGAACCAGGATATGGAAGGAGAAAGAATGTCATAGGATGCACCTTCATTGGCACTTTATGACAAATGGGGGCTGAACCAGCTCTATTATGGTTACAAGTTTTGATTTGTATTAATATAAATCATGGAATACTCTGGAGCTTTCCCAAAACTTCAGAGTATCCCATGATTTCTGGTAATGCAAATCAAAACTTGTTACACAGAATCAGCTTTGTGTGTCAGGCATCATATAGCTTTCCCAAAACTCCAGAGTAACCGACAAGTTCATATTCCTATTCAGAAAGAGGATTTAATTGGTTATGTAATGGGATGTGGGTATGTGAAGTGATTTATATTTTCCCCAATCACATCCTCCCTGAACCACTGCAAAAATACATCAGAATCCTTTCACAGCAAAACATGTGCTTCAGCCCGTCTATCAGCAGGGTCCAACCGCCAGCATCTGATCTTATCTATACACTAGGCCTGAGCAATCATGATTCTAAAACGTTCTAAAGTACTTACAAAACTAAAGTTCTGGTGTTGAAAACTAGGTGGCGCTGGTGCTTTGCTTCTACAGAGTTGCTAAAGTTCTGGTGGTGAACATTTCAAAACTCTAACAAAACTTTCAAAATTTCATTATTATTTCATTATTGGTGATTTTAAAGACAGAACCAATTAGGAACTGCCATTTATAACGAAATTTTGAAAGTTTTGTTAAGTGTTATGAAACGTACACCACCAGAACTTTAGCAACATTGTAGAAGCAAAGCACAAGTGACATCCTAGTTTTCACCACCAGAACTTTAGTTTTGTAAGTACTTTAGAACCATTTAGAACCATGATTGCTCAGGCCTACTACACACACTGTTTAGTAAACTTGCTGATTCAGATTTCTATGTGAAATATCCAGAAGCTTTAGACTTCACTATTGCAATATATAGAAATGTATGAACAGGATTCACAGATCCACTTTTCTTGTACTTGCAAACAATTAGAGTCATCAGATAATCACATACAACATAGGCAGATACTCCCACCAAGTCACACAGGAGAGAGAAAGATGTATTCTTTCATCTCCTTATATAGCCACCTGTTAATAGGTCATCAGTAAGGGGCACTGGCTGATGCAACCCTTTTGCAATAACCCTCATATGATTATGACCACATTCCCTTAAGTATTGCATCATGACATTCACAGTCATTACCCAGGTGTTATCAATGAACCACATGTTCAAACAGTATTTTAAATTGTTTAGAAATCAAAAATTAGTGATTAGAAATGCTGAGCTATTTATATCTAACAAGTTATACCACCATCCAATTTTTCCTGGGATTGGGAAGCCTTGGAACAGGGGATGGCACCTACTTTGCCTCCTCGATCTCTCATTTGTGGTGCCCAGTGTGCAAAAAAAATTACATACAGACAACTCGAAGGAAACAAGGTACAATATAGTACAATATGATCTATTCATATAATATTCACAACATCACAATGCAAAGAAGTGCATTTGCAAATAACAGTTGAATGCATACATAGTTCCCTACCTGACTGGAGATGTACCGTGTCCACACATTTAAATCCGGATTATTTTGGAACAGTTCAAAGTCCTACCATCCTTGATGAAATCAACGACTAAGGAGTAACGTCATTCAGAGTATATCCAACTGTTGATTGTAGACAATTCAATCCCAATACAAATCCAAATGGTAAGTACACAGAATATATTTGTAATCCAATGTAGCTGTGATGCAAAAGGCTGCCCAGGACGCCCAATAAGTTCCACCATCATCAAAGGGGAAGGCAAATGGGGCCAAAAAGCCATGATGTGTAGACAGCAATTCCTGGCCGACGAGGTTACCCAGGAATTTCCTCCCATTTTGACCCAAAAGGGTCTTTTTCAAGGCTAAATATAATAGAGGACGCCTTCGTATTAACCCAAGGTGTTGTAGAACGAAGCGGCATATAATATCTACGGTAAAATATAATAACATACAAGGTAATATCACAAATATTATATCCCGAATAAGCAGCCATAATAGAAATGTCAATAATCTGGTATATAAAGCATATAAAGGTATACGTATTGCAGCATACTAATAATATAGTGTAGAGGGAGCATAGTTACCTAATGCATGAAGGCAAAGGCTTACTTTCATGTAGAAAACCAGCAAATGGGAAGCATTACAGAGAAGCATGGTAATTATACTCTAACTAATTAAAACCATCAGGTGAGTGTGAGACCTCACATCAGGAGAGCATTGGTGCCTAATTTTTCATTGAGGCCGAATGGTATTTCGGTTTTAAGGATAATTATTCAGCAGGTTTCGGCTCTGATTAAGGCTTTGTTGATATCACCATGCAAAGGCATCTTAATCCGTTCAATACCAAAGAACTGTAAGGAGTCTGGATCGTGCGTGAATTTCTTGCAATGGATGTATAATTGTCACACTTCAAGGGCCTTAGGCGTCACTTTTGCTTGTGCAAAGTTCCAGCCAAGGTAACCAGAGTAAAACTTCTAAACCAGCTTGCTTCACTCTTAAACCCTGCTTGGACCTCTAGTGCCTTTCCCGTGAGAAGACTAGGGATGCAAGTATAACATAGGCTTCTCAAGGTTGTACCATCTCGCCTCCTTGATAATGGAAGCGGGCCGCGGGAGTAGAATGCCTGACTCCCCGGCCCAGATGGCACTCGCTAATGAGCACCGCATTCCAAGAGTACTGAGTTCACAAAACATCCAAGGGATCATCAATCTTAGCTTTTGACGTGCGACGCAACTTAGGAACACTATAACTGCCGTGTGGACCCTTACGCTGGTGTCTTGTACCAATAATGCGTTTGGGAGAAGATCCTGTGGGTTAGGCCAGTCGGGCCTTTCATCAAGCCTTGCCAGCCAGCCTACTCCGGGCTGACTTGTTCCCGTGTTATCCTTGTTCCCGTTCATCGTCGAGATCCTGGGTTTGATCCTGAAAGACTCTTTTGCCTTTTGAACTCTTTATTTTTAAAGCAACACGTCCCAGCCTCACTTGCTTCGGCTGGGATTCTAAGAGACTCTTTGCATCCGGCTTGTGTTCCTGTTTTCCTGCTTGTGCTCCTTTGCTGCAGAGCACTCACACCCCTGCTGAATCCTGTTTTGCTGCTAGTTTGAGACACTATTAAGATTGCCTCCAACCTCTTTCCTATACCTACCTATTCTCAATAAAACTCGTTGTACCTCAGCTGCTGTGTGGTTTATCCAGGGGGTCAGGTTGCCAAGGTCTCAGAGGGCGATAATAATGGAGAGTCCTCCGATGACTGACGTACGTGAGATCGATGTTCTCCAAACCTGATTTTTAAAGATCTTTTCGTTTTCCCAATATAGAGTAGGCCACACGAAATTTTAGTCCATATACGCAACATTCTGAATTACATGTGAAGAATTGCTTGAACTTAAAGAAACGTGATTTGCCCGGACTATAAATCTCCTTATGCGGATATACAAATTGACAAAAAAAATTACATTGTCAGTCAGCACCAGGAATCGTGATATCTAGAGTGATGAAGCAATCAGAAAATGGAGGGGAAATGAAGGAACAATTTTCCCTTCCCTCTCCCACTCTTGTGTCAGCTTGGCACCCTGGATATCATCACTCTAGGCTCCACATAGTGTTCACCTCCATCTTTATGCCCAACACAAATGGCAGTTCGAAAGGGACAAGGTAAAGATTGCAAGCAGGTGGTTTCAAACTGGTGCCACTCTGTCATGGAGTTGTCATCCAGGCATCATGGTGGTTTGGAAATGTAGAATTAATCTCTATTCAGCTCTTGAGCCAGATCAGATGTGTGGAGTGTAACTTCTAGTGATCTGAAATAAGCCATTCCTGTCAATGCGGCCACAATTGCCATTCACTGCCTCTTCCATTCAGAAGTTTATGGGGAAACTCTTCTCCCTGTGGAATGTGCTGAATATGTTAAATAATACTTTTTTGTGCCTGCTGCAGCAATATTTCTATTATTTGGCTGGAAGTGAGCTCTCATGAATTTATACGATTTGCATTGCAGTAGTCTTGCACAGAATTGGTCTCTGCATATTGAACATAGATATAATTTATAAAGTCACTGTAAGTGAGCTACAGCATTTAATCTTCATACAGGCAGTTAAAACATTTCCACAATCTATGACATTTTCTGATCCCACTGTGAATTCTAATGTATTGTGCTGATATTCACATTTCTACACAATCAAGGGTATTCAATAATATCCCATGATGTAGGCTTTATCAACACTGCAGAATTATAGCAGTTTGATATCATATTAACTGCTATGGTTTGTGAGATATTTACCGGATAAATCCCAGCAGACTTCCTCGCCTATGCCTAGAGGATCAAGTCCAGCATGACCAAAAGACATCATGGATAGTGGCTCTAAATAATGAGCTGGCTAAAATCGGCCTGCCTTTACAATTTCTGAACGATCTAGGACCTAAGGCAAAACAAGGGCTCATGCAATGCACTTGAGACATCTATGCTCAATTGGACCTAGCAAGCATAGGTAGGTCTTCTGCTACAAGGTTTTTAGCTTCCCACAAAAGGAATATTCATTTAGAATACTATCTGACTATTCCACTCCCGCTACCCTTAAGAAGAATATATACTAGTGCTAGGTTTGTACAACTCGATATTATGATGCAAGCCGGGTGTTACTGTAGCATTCCAAGAAGTGAGAGATTCTGTGTTTGAGGAGAACAAACTGTGGAAGATATCGAACATTTCTTAAATGACTGTCCAGCATATACAGAACTGCAAGACAAATATTTACATCCAATATTATCCAACTGCAGGACCTGCAACAGAAATGATCTTCTGATATTCCTCTTGCAAGGACAGGAAAAATCCACCATAATCAGCGTAAGCCTTTTTATTCTGAAAGTCCTCAAGAAAAGAGCACATTTCCTGGAAGAAGAACCAGGAAAATAAGATTATGACTGTAAATTGAAGGTCAGCTGCTGTCCTCACATTTTGTCTTGTCTTTTACTAGTGTTGTATTGTGAAATGGTCGTATGACTGGTCAAATAAATAAATTATTGTTACCCTTCTTTGTCAGACAAGTGTCATGACAAATGACAACGTCCAGGATTCCATAGAATGGAGACATGGCAGTTAAAGTGGTGTAAAACTGCTATCATTCTGCAGAGGGCATGGGAGGGTAGACCATTTGTCTAGTGAGCCCTCCTTGTTAGCAAGTAAATACATGTAGCAACACAAATGCAACAGTTGAGTAAAAAAAACTTTTCTCCTAGATTTTTTTGTATCACACAAAAAATAGTTAGGTGTGTGTGTGTGTGTGGGGTGCTAGAACTTATGGACGTTTTAAATAACTTGTCAGGTAATGTCATTGAATGCCTCCCTTTTAGGCCTACCTCTGTGTGAATTCTGTTACAAAAGATTACTCTGATGTACTACAATGACTGAATGAACTAAATGAAGGTCAAAAAACATATATGAAAAATAATGCCTAAAAAGGCAGACCAGCTTATTTTTGTGCAAATTCAATGCCTTGACATTTAGCCATTTTTGTGTTGACATTAAGTTTCTACCAGCTAGAAAGGCCGTGCTTTTTGGGTATTACACAAGCTTAAAGTTTTCAAAAAAATTGTCTGATTTTTAGTTTCTTCTTTCTTGCCTCTTTCTATTAACATGTGGGCTCTAATCTTAAATTGTGTACTCTCAAATTACTGCTGGAAGCATTAGTCAAGTGGGCTCAGAATGAAATAATGCTGAAGTTGCTGATAAGAAAATATTACAACATGGATGGTCCCATAACATCATGTTGGGGTCAACAGGGTTGCCAATCAACACTTAATGTGGTCAAGATTACAAAAGTTATTAATGAAGAACGAACAAATGAGGAGAGGCTGCAGCAGTTTGCTTTTGCCTGAGCAAATATATATTCTTCAAGAAAAACACAAATTAAAACACACAAACACAAACTTTAGATATATAAAACAATCCTGACTACACAACTACATACTAAAAACTATTTAAAAAACACAAACTTCCCATTCGTTATCTTACAGTTACTATCTCTACTTAGCTTACTTTTTTTAAAAAGTACTACGATCACACTTCTACCCACTTTTGCACTTTCAACTCAATATTCAGCTATTAAAGTAAGAAGAGGTTAAAGGGAGAAGTGGGCAAAGGAAAAAGAAACAATGAAAGCACTGTGAAAAGCAGCTGAAAAAGTGGGAAATGGAGGATTAGTTGGACCTGACCCTGAAAATAGGAACAGGCAGACTGTATGGAAAATGTGGTATTTAATTTAAAGAAAAGTACTTGTTTTATGGGGCAGGACTGGTATTGCTATAAACTGAATCAGGTGGCAAGAGTGTGCCCCCCCCCCCTATTACATCTTATTTAAAAACAAAGACACTAGACTTTTGAAAGCCTTACACAATCCTGTGTCTGCATTTCCTCCATTTGTTCAAAGTTCCCCCGAGATCACTGCGCTCGGAAGAGCAAAATTTGTTGGTGGTTCCATCGCCCCGCTCCTGCCATCTGTCCAGTACTAGACAGAGAGCTTTCTCTGCTGCGGCTCCAGCACTCTGGAATTCGCTCCCTGAGTACATCCGAGCGACCCCTGAACTCCTTCCCTTCCGAAGGGAATGTAAGACAGCCTTATTCAGGTTAGCGTTTGGCTAACCAAACGTGATTGGCCTGTCCTGTCTCAGTAAAGAACTGTAGACCTGTTCCACCTCGGTTATGTACCATGTTTTTACCATGTGTTTTTATCGTATGTTTTATTGTATGTTATAATTGTGATCCGCCCCGAGCCTGCAGGGAGGAGCGGAATATAAAATCGAAGAAATAAATAAATAAATAAATAAATAAATAAATAAATAAATAAAGTAGACTAAAGACATTCAAACAATTCCGGGAAGTTTGACTTTCAGTCACTGACCAAACAAACATGTTTCTTCTCAGGATAACAACTACTTTTTCAAACTTCAATTAAAAATAGTTATGAATTCAAAGAAGCACTGAAACCAATTTCCTCTTTACTATATAGATCTCTATTGTTATTTAAATGAGTAACACTGTAATGCAAAACTTCTACAGTTAATTAGGACACTTATATTTGAATGTCAAATGTACCATCTGCAGTCTCCTAATTAAAGTTATCCAGAGAATTACTAACAAATATCTTTTGTGCTTTTGTGCTTGTACTGCATTTTTACTAAACTTTATTTGAAAATGGTTGTAATGTAGATCATAAATGGGATGTGTGGGGACTGTTAGCATAAACTCTAATTGTCAATGAAATTTTGTTCATTTTTATTTTTTAATCATTACTATATGTTACTGTGGCAAAAGCAGGAAAATCTGAGACACAATAATCCTTGTGCTGTGGCTGAATTCTGCCTGAAATGAATTTCAGTGCAGGTTAATATGCACTGGAAAGTCTATTCTGAATAAATAGATTTTTTAAACATTTCAATTTGATTGTAAATAGAATTACATTTCAGCAGCTGCTAATTTCAGGCCTCCTATTAAAAACTTCCTACATTTCATTCTTGATTGTTCCAATGTTCTTTTAATAAGCCTTTTAATTTCATGCTGCCCAGAATGATTTTCACCCTTTTGTATTGTAGATTGATTAATGAGATACTTTGGTGGTCTCTGATTGACAAAGACAAGTTTGATTTATGCCCTTCTTAGTTTCTTTCTCTGAAGGCTAAATGAGTACATGTGTCCTGCCAGAAGGGAATCCAGAAATGCAGCCAAACATATGGTGGACTTTAAAAGCCAGGCACATGACTCCAGAAAACATTTCATTGTTTATTGGATCTACATAATCCACAGTACGCTCTGAATACTTCCATATTTTACAAGCATATATATTCAATATAGTTAATGCTCTCAAACCAACAAAATAATGAGTCAACACAATAGTGTAGGTTAAACTATGGGCAACTTTTATTAAATATTACCGATCAACCTCTATGGGAATTGCCAACCAATTTAAGGGCATAAACTTGGTGTATAAATAAACTGAGGGAATGGCAATCAAAGACCTACTCCTCATCTATCAAGGGTGAGACACCATGGTCCCCAGCTACAACCGTTGATTCCAGGGCAACCACTTAGTGAAACGGATGGATAATTCCATACCAATTCCAGTGCATATTGACACCAGAACTCTCCCCGGTCAAGGCCATTACCGTTCACCCTCACCTTGGTGCTTTTTAACCACAGCTGAGAGTTCTTGTTCATTGCCTACACCACAAAAGGGTGCCTTAAGTGCACACCGATATTTGAACCTATCCCTGTTTTTCCATATGATAGCCTATTTAAATCCCACTTTCCCAATTAGTCCTGGACCAAACAGTGTAAGGTAGGTGAAAAAAACCCTTAAAATATAAAGGGGGGGATTCCTACCCAGTGCTACTGGTGACTCTTAAAGTAAACTGTTAAAGAGTGGGAGGGTGGGTGAAGCTTCAAATTGGAATGGAGAGCAGGGTGGAGGAAGCATGGCTATGCTGGCCCTGCTCCCTTTGAAGTTGGGACCATTTTACAAGCTCTCCCTTCGCTGGAAGGGAGAAAAGTGCCTTCCCTCCCCTCATTTTTTGCCGAGGAGAAGAGGGGGGGAAGCAATTCTTTTTTTAAAAAAAAAAATTACATTGGAATGTGTGTGAAGTCAGATGGATAAGTTCTCTGAAGAAAAGTTGAAGGCACTGTGTATTATTGTTGAAATTCTGTAAGCCACACCTTAAAATTCCTTGGTCACCATATTGGAAGAAAGGTAAGATACTGCTTCATTGACTGGCTGACTGATTGATTAAAAAGTAGTGTCCTGATTCAGGCTTTAGCACCCCCAGAGATGGTTGTTAGGGAGGAAACAGTTTATTCTGAGGTCTTGCAGATATGGAAGAACAGGATACAAAACCAAATTAGTGGAGTCAAACTTGCCTGGAAGGTCTTGATTACAAGGGAATTCATAGGAGAGATATAAATTATCAGTCCAAGAGACTGAGAGTGGAATAGGTTGCTAACCAATCCAAGAGCTAAATTGGATTTGTTAATCAGTCCAAGGACATGGTTTCAGGTATCCAAAACAGAATCACAGGAACTCACACCAAATCTGGAGAATGGTTGATGTTTTCCAATAGTCAATATAGGTCAGAGCTGCTGTTAACAGCCCATTTCATATGTGTTCCTATGCAAATGTATGTGTTTCTGTCCCATTATTGCATAAAATTCAAAGAAGTAATGCTTTTTTATATATAAAAAAGTTAAAATATCTGCATATATTTATCATTTAACGATGCTCAAACTACAGGCTACAAGGTCCAAGATTACTTTTCTTTTTCTTGTTCTTATTTACAAATATTATAGATTTAAGGCACTAATCAAAACTGAAATGTATCAATTATCCATAGGCATGATGGGGTTTGATGGTATGCTATTTGCTCTATTAGCTGTGAGATCTGATTCATGTGTTAGTACAGTAAGCATATTTTTATTGGAGAGAAAGGGACACAACTTTATTTGGTTGCAGTTGTAGACAAAACATTGGTTTCTCTCAGGAAAATTGTATGAAAAAAAATGACATAGCCACCCCCATGATCCATGAGACAAGACTGCTTTATTGTCTGTATACTTTGGAGTTCAAACCTACTGCTTTCTTTTCTCCAACCATACTTCCATAATAAGAGAAAGAATAGACCTCAACATCTCTCAAGCATGAAAGCACCAAATCTTATGAGAGGGGCCAGACAAACACTTGATGGAGACAAACAACACCGTGCCACTACAGTTTTTAAAATGCTGTACTCTATTTGGAAACGTGGCAGAATTAGGGACATGCAATGAAGTTGTGGTATTAACACTCTCAATCAGCTCTAACAGCAGACTACAATGCACATTATGGTCCTGCTTGGATCCTATTAAGATCAATTGAATTTAAGTAGCACAGTTGTGCACAGGATTCCGGTCTCCCTCCCTCCCCCCCCCCCCCGTGTGTGTGTAGTTTGCCGATTTATATGAGAACAACTGCTCATTGGAATTTACCTTCATTAGAAAAATATACATTTCTGTGCTTTGCAGATTCTCTGATGTGGCAACACTGGTTCTTATTTTGGCAAACATACTGCATGTATCACTGCCTGTTTGTCGTGAGAATTAATAAAGAAGCCTTTTGAGCATCACTCTCTATCACATGATCAATGGCACCTAGCAAAGTACTTGATTTTATCATTAAGCACTTCAGCAACAACATACAACTGTGAACAAAATTAATGATGTTGAGCAAGGATAGATAGGGTTTTCTGTCAGCTGGTAATGAATTATATTTGGTAACTATAAGCAATAAACATTTTTCTGCATGGAAAACACAGTAATGCAAAAAGAAAGATACTATTATTTATGAAAGGATAGGGCAGCTTTCTTGTAGTGAAAGAAATCATATGGTGCAGTTCGGTAGATAATTATCTGTCCTAACAATGAATGAGGAAGGGACACCTGCTTCCAAATCTTGTGTATATTGAATATATAATGACAATACTCTAAAGATATGTGATTTCCTTGTTGCAGGTAGGGGTTGTGAATGGATCAATTTTTCAAAACGGGCTCTGGCTATTTCAGCTGTTTCAGTCCTTTCAGTCAGACATAGCAATACAGACTCCAACAACATTTTTTTCTGGCCACTACAGACCAGATGGCTGCCCAAAAAAACCTGCTTTCTGTTTCTTTCAACTACTTGTGGAGAGGCAGCCATGCACCCACACAGGGTTTCCCTGTGAGCCCTCCTAGCAGGCATCCTCAGAGGTTGTGAGATCTGTTGGAAACTAGGAAAAATGGGTTTATATATCTGTAGAAAGTCCAGGGTGGGAGAAAGAACTCTTGTCTGGTGGAGCTAGGTGTGAATGTTTCACTTTGCCACCTTGATTAGCATTTGATGTCCTGAAAGTCTTTAGATGTGGCGTGTTTCTGCCTAGGGGAATCCTTTGTTGAGAGGAGATTAGCTGTTCCTGATTGTTTCTTGTCTGGAGTTCCCCAGCATTTCTGTCAGCCATAACAGAGCACCTGATGAACTAACTTGGACATAAGATGATATTATTTGAGAACATAGAAATGCTGGACCACTCTAACAACTACCATGTCGGGCTACACAGAAAAGCCATCAAAATCCACAAGCATGTGGACAATTTCAACAGAAAGAAAGAAACCATGAAAATGAATAAAATCTGGCTACCAATATTAAAAAATTCTAAAATTCTAATAGTAAATAAAGAACAAAACTCAAACACAGGGAAAACTTCAAGTGAAACTTTCACACCTAGCTCCAACAGACAAGAATTCTTTCTTCCACCCTGGACTTTCCACAGATATATAAACCCAATTTTCCTAGTTTCCAACAGACCTCACAATTTCTGAGGATGCCTGCCATAGATGCAGGTGAAACATCAGGAGAGAATCCTTCTATAACATGACCATACAGCCTGAAAAACCTACAACAACCCTATATAAATCATCTTTGCTATCCTTTGCTAGTAGTATGGTGCAGGCCTGTAGCCACAATTTTGATTCAAGGGGGGAGCTGAGTTTGATTTGGGGGAGGGGGGGCTGAGTCTGAGTGAAAGCGAGTCTACCCTAGCAAACCTTTTGTATCGTTATCCCAATATCCCAATGCATATGGGATATATTGAACATGGTGATCAGATCATGATATGAATAAAAATAACGGTTTAAATAATGTACTAATAAGGACTTCTCCTGGACCACCCTGAGAACTTCGGAGGGGTGGGGCTTGAGGGGTTTCACCCCCCGGCTACATACTTGGTATGGTGAGATATTCATACCTTAAATTGTTTATTTCCTTTCTCTAGTTTTCATTCCTTCTTCGAGGTCTAATCCATCTTTTTGCATAAAATATTCCTGCCGTACCTGCAGGCCCACAATCCACAGATTTAGTGTATCACAAATTGAAATGTACATGCTACTGTACATTATAATTGGTGCAGAGGATGCTAGCTCCCTGCTTTTGCTTAAGAGGCATTAGGATTCAATTGTCAGGCAGAACTGAGTGCCTTGTGGGTCTTATCAACACCTCAAACCCTGTCTTCTACTAGTCCTGCCAGTTCACTTCTTCCTAACCAACACACAATAGCTTGCTTACTCCTTCCAGTCACAATTTTCCAAAACATTCTGTTTTACTCCTTCCTTCAGCAGCTACTGAAATCTGTACCTGCTACTTCTAGTTTTGAAGTACCAGATATTTCCAAACAATAGCAATGATATCCTCAAAAATGTCCTGGACCATGAACCATACTTTATTTATTATTATTATTATTTATTTCAGCTTGGTAGACCGCTCACTCCGAAGCTCAGAGCGGTTTACAACAATAAAATACCAATAAAAACACATAACAACATTAAAACAGCATTAAAACCAATTCCATACACCCCCCAATAAACTGTAACAGGACAGTAGTGATGTAGCGGCAGTGACGCAGCGGGTGGCAGGTTATGGCGGGCACCGGTCAGAGCCAAATGCCTGCCTAAACAGCCAGGTCTTAACAGCCTTACGAAATGTCATCAAGTCCCGCAGGGCTCGCATCTCGTCAGGCAACGAGTTCCATAGCGTTGAAGGTAAGCATCCACAGTATATGTGGTTAAGCAGTTTTAAAGGATAAATCCTTTCATGGATGGTGGCATGGTACAACAGTCACATGTCTGAATTGATTTACTTACTTACAACATTTATATGCCACCCTTCTCACCCCGAAGGGGACTCAGAGTGGCTTACAAGTAAAATGTAAATACAATATATTATATTATTGCCATAGCACAATACTAATATTATATATTACATTGTACTATAACATTATACTGTAATATTATTAGTAATATTACATGTAATATAAAATATATAATTATAATATATTATTAGTAGTAGTATTATATTATATTACACTATATTATCAATATTATATGTATATACAATATATACATCATATTTACCATCATATTTCTGTATTGCCCACGTTATCAATGTTGTATTGGGACTTGGGTGATCCAGCATTTGTTCTCTCTGAACCATGAAACTGACTGGGTGGTCTTGAACTAGCTAGTCCAGAGACCAAATCTAGCACACATATTTTAATGTGTGCTAGATTTCAAACTCTACCATCTCCCATTAAACGAATGTTGAGGGGAAGACTTTGTTAAACCAGACAGAATTGACTATATTGGTTTGATATAAGGTAGCTTCCCTTTCTTTTAAAATGGCTTCTATCAGTAAGTCTTTGGATACCAGGCCTCCCATTTCTAACATATATTCTCATCCAAATACAATCTCTACAAGTATATTCTATGACACATTGATTCATTTGGAGACACAGCACTAGGGTTAAATGCTACCTGCAGCTTTTTGTGCTTGTAGCAGAAAGCAGTTCATCATCAGAGTTTGTACCAAGGAACGCTGCCTAGCAGGGGTATAGTTGGCTTGCTCCAGCAATGCAGATGGCCTTTTATAAATGAACTGCAGAATGAACATCCTGAGCCCATTCATCTTTGTTGGCACATGAGATATGACTCACTAAATGTCACTTCCCTTAAAATATTATAGCAAAAGATTAACTGGGCAAAGTAATTTATTAGGTGGTT
The DNA here is from genome assembly GCA_030556195.1 of Anolis apletophallus. Classification (NCBI taxonomy): domain Eukaryota; kingdom Metazoa; phylum Chordata; class Lepidosauria; order Squamata; family Anolidae; genus Anolis; species Anolis apletophallus. Next base: position 30,125,797 of record JARBWK010000007.1, read on the forward strand.
TAGCATGAAATATGTCTTGTGTACAAGTTCAAGAAATGGAGGGAGGGAGTTAGCATCATCTTGCAATAGCGCATTCACATTCTCTATTTGATGTCAGTTTTGTCAATTGTATCTGAAAGATCTGCAGTTAAAAATACAATGAACTCTATAACCATTGCTCTTTTAAAAGCTAACAATATGAGTAAGTCTATTTCTTAAAAAGAAACTTGGAGCTCTATAACTGTGATCCTGGAATGAGCTATCATTTTGATTTTTATTGTGAATACAAAAGCTAAATCATAAAGCTATGATCTGATCGGGTACCTTCAATGTGTGAATTTGTACCAATATGTCAGAGTGCTGTGGCATGATGACGTATATGTTAAACCGACTTTCTCCAACCCTGGAAACATCTTCCTATAGCAAGGAAGAGGAATGTGTGACCTTCTAGAAGTTGCTAGACTGTAGCTCCTATAATGTCTCATTTCTTGCGATGCTGGCTAGGTTGATGGGAGCTGCTGTCCAATTATTTCCATTCTGGTATAAAGGATTACACATGTTTGTATCATGTGTCTTTATGGTCTCTGTCGCTCAGTTTGGAAACAGAGCATAATTCAGAGGGAGTCTTTTTGTTTTATTCTGCACCCAAGATTCAATTATTTGGGTTGATTGGGTCTTATGATGTTCTTTGTACATCTCTTTCCACCTAGTAGGCATATCCATTTTGCCAGTACACACCTCCATTTCCAGAGAACTAGCAGTTATGAAAATGAATAAAAAGCAGCAAAAGAGAAGAAAAGTAGAGCTGCCACTTTTTGATATAAGAAATAAGGAACATTTACCTAAAAAGACGGGATTTTTCACAAAAATAAGAGACACTTCATAAAACATAACTGCACTCCCAGAGAAACCTCCCGCCGCTGCCTCCATGGACCCAACACCTTATCCGCCTCCTCCTCCTCCGCCATGACTGTTACGCAAGGCCCAGAATTCCCAGCAGGCCCGAGACGCAAGCAGCCATGTGCGCGAACCTCACTCTGGCTTCCTCTCTCCGCGAGCGCCTGCTGCTACTGCCATCCCGCCACTTCCGCCCTCCCTTCCTTCCAGGAAGACCCACCTCTTCCAGGAAGGCCCACCTCTTCCAGTCCGTGCACACAACCAAATCACCCCCTCTCCTTCTGCTCCTGCCTCTCTTTATGCTCAACAAGGAGGGAAGGCGCCAAGATGGCGGCTCTGTCGGCTTGGGTGAGTAAGCCAGACCAGGCCCGGTGTTTGTGTGGGGAGAGCATTCACATAGAGTTCTCCTTTCCTTCCTTCTTCACTGCTGGCCCGGCCTCACCTCATGCTGCTACTTGTCCTGTCCCGTCCTGTCAATATGGGACAGGAGCTGAAAATATGGGACACAAAATTCAAAGCAAAAATACAGGATCTCCCGTATAATACGGGACTGGTGGCAACCCTAAGGAAGAGCAATGATTTATCTCCTGCTCACTTGCTTCCTAACCTGCATTTTAAGTCACAAACCAGTGCTAGAATGTATGTCCTCAAACTGACTGAATGTATATATTCTCTGCTTTAATGAAAGCATGTTCTGTACTACCCAGAGGTAACTACCATCAAAATGCATGCAAGGATTACCTGAGAGTGCACCCAGACATATCCATATGTCCATTTAGGGGAGAGGTGCCACTGTGTCTAAGAGCCTTTCAATGCACACCTGCACTTACAGAAGAAAGAGCATCAATCACTCCATAACCATACTGCTGAAAGTTTGAAGGCCACCAGCATTTCTATTGGATCTTTTTTTAAATATATAAAGGTTAAAGATTTACTGGAAGCACACAACTTCATTTTGTGCAACACTTTTACTGGCTGTCAATTTTTTTCAACACAATTCAAAGTGATGATGCCATTGATGTTTGGAGAGAGTTACAGTCTCCCCAGCTCCTCTTGGAGGCAAGCTCTAGAATGTGATTTTGTAGTACTTCTATCTTATCAATGTTATTAGACTCCTGCCCAGTACAAAGACTCCACAACCATGCTTCAACCACACTCTGAAGGTCACCAGGAAGATCTGCAGTTGTACATTTAGCTGTCTTTGCCCCACTCCCTTCAGCCTGTAGTAATAGAAGAAATGAAAGTAATTGGGGTGGGGGGGGGGGGGGGTTACATCCAGACTTACACAACCTATTTTGAGGACATAATGTATGTATCCATGAATTCCAGGGGATCTTAACACTTTTTATTCCACAGGCCCTGTGCAAGTCAGGTAAAAACTCTGAACCCCTCCTCAGAATGTAGTGGGAGATAGTCTTGTGACACTCAATGTCAGCATGTCTTTATATTTTAGGATTTTTCAAAATTATGTTTTAAAATTTTCTGACAATTTCAATATCTGATGCTCTAATATGGTTGAACATCTGTTCAAGTGGTCTTTTTCAACAAACATTTCATCATTTGAGTTTTCCCACCATGTCATCAAACCACCTTCACCAGTCTTACCAACCTTTTTGCAGGCAATTTTGCACTTCATCCAGAACACACTCCATCAAACTAAAAACCATACCAAGTCCACAAGATACAGTGTATATCAATCAATCAATCAATCAAAACTTTATTACAGTCACAGACCAGCACAAAGCGGGCACAAGCGCCCTAAGAGGAGTGTATATATTTTTTCAATTCAAGTTCACAGACCCACCTGAAATATTTCCTCAGGTCCCTTAGGAGTCCATGGGTAACCTATGTAACCTAACCAATCTCAACAGAAATAATTTCCCAATATTATTTTTCATGACAAGCAAAACAATGCAGGTTAGATGAAAACTCTCAGAATGAGGCCAGCTAGTGTGTAAGTGACTTAATGATACAATTAATATTTGATATGGATATGAAGCAATGCTGGAAATAATGTAACCATCGTGAAACCGATCTTCACTGAAGAAATCCTTTCCACAAAAGAGGGAGGAAAGATAAGACAAATATTTTGAAAATGTAATTAAAATGGTAATGATAATTTAGCCATAGAATATGGGTGCCAGTTCTAAAATATGTTTTAAAATCCATATAACTTATCTGCCTCTCATTTATGTGGTAAAATTATAGCTGTTCGTTAAAAATGATTGCACATTTTAAATGGGGCTTTGTGTGTGGAGCTGAGTTCTTCTGGGGGGAATCTAATTGATTCTGTGCTTATTTTCTTATGCAGCATTTTCAAAGAGCTCCATGTTTTATAAAGAGAAGACATTTAAATGATATTTCCTGGTAATTGAACTGGGTGCATACTAAACACTTTAATCTACCCCTTTCAAGATGCTGCTATATTCCCCCACCCACAAAGAACTATAAAAAATATAAGCTGCCCTGAAATTTATGTGCTGTTGAGGTAACAAATAAGGTAGATAAATGGAAGGAGCTACATAGACTGAAAGGAATCTAGTATGAAATGAAGTTATAAATTGTAACTATAGAAACAGCCTTTGTAATCAGGAATAATTTAGAAAGTCACAAAAGATATTTAATCAGTATGCAAACGAAAAACTACCCATTATTTCTGTGAAGGTAAAAGAAGTTGACTCAATAAAAGTCTTAAAACAATAGCTGGCCTTCCAAAATCCCATTTTATATATTATTGTTAGTGGTATTATCTTAAGCCTTTCTTTCCAGATCAATCCTGGAAATAGATTTTCAGTTTTATACAAATAGCCCGAGTTGTTCAAAGAAACAAAAAAGTCAATTTGATTTTGATTTTCAGATAGGTCTAATTAAAATTGCGAGAAAATTAGCAACACTTGCAACACAACAGTTGTCCTTCTGAGGACAAACTTTCAGCTGTCTCACTATCGAATATAACTTTTCTCTCTGGCAAAACCCCTTAGCTTTGTCTGGATAGATAATAGCATAATAAATTATCGCATGGTGTAATAATAGGCGGCCGCTTCATTGTTTCCTTACTTCCTACAACCCCATTTACAACCCCATTTAGATTCAGGGTTCTTTAACATTTATAACAAATTGTTACTACAGTACTAAACATGTTATTGTTATTTTGGCTAACTAGATAAAATGCATGGACTCCCTGTAAAATGCCCAAGCAGATCCTTAAAAGTGTTGCAAGTTGCTGCTGTACTGCCCAAGGTGGATATTCTATGCAACCAGTTTCTCTTGCCTGGAGCTGACTCCCCCAAAACTGAAGAATTATCCAGTTGTTGGGGAGTTTCCTACCTGGAGAGAGCCCACAAAAACTAAAGAGTTAGGCTAGTTCCTAAGTTATAGCAATGCTAATTATCAGTGGTCTGCCTTATTGAAAGAATGTGATGAAAAGGAACATTGTCCTTCTGGAATAGAAAAGAGGCTTTGATTCTCATTCAGGATCTTTGAACATTACATGCAATGAGTATTGACTTCTCTGAAACTTCAGAGGGGTACAGAGCTTTGCCGTAGACACTATTGTGTCGCTCTCAACTGTCTTTTAAACCCAAATTAAGGTTGCTTCAGGGTGAAACCCTTCTAATCTTCTAAGAACCTCATCACATCGAGGTCCAGAACCCTGGGACATTGGGAGACAACATGTTCTGTTCCTGTTGTGCGCCGTGGGCTGCCATCCCACAATGTTTCTGTGCTGTTCCTGGCTTCCTTGCATACTGTACCTGGCCTCTTCAATGAGGAGATTAGTAGTCAACCGACTCCTCAGGTCTCCCTCTTAGCGTGCTGGTAGCATAGAGCCCAGTAGAGTCCCGCTGGAAGTAGCTCTGCATCATTTGATGTGCTCTAGCGGATTCCGTCCTGGGATCATCCCGGCAGCAAGCTAAGACAGGGAAAGCCACCCATCTGATGAGATAGTAACTTGACTCCAATGATGAGAGGATATTTTTTCAGTCCATATTTCAATTCTTGATGAATGGGGGGTTACACATAAATCTAAATGCAATCTACAGGTAACACTATGACCAGCCTTACTCAGCTTGTTTCCAGCTATAAAGATTGCTGTCTGAAATGCTTAAAGGTTTCATGTTTTAAGCTGTATAATACATGTTTCACTATTCTCTGTTTCAATCCTATTTCTGTTCACACAGGGTGAGTGACCATCTACAAAAGCTACTAATGATCAATAGGTTTTTAACAGAACTGTCTAGTCTAGTCACATTGATTTGTTCTTTTTAATTGTGATTGACTTCATTGATTTCTTTTTGCAGTTAAATTCTGATTAACCCCTTAATTGATTGTTAGTATCATTATACCTATTTTTGCTTTCTTGTGAAAACAAAATTTGCCATGTTGATTCATAAAATCAATACAAAATACAAAACCTTCTGGAGGATGATATGTACTAGAATCAGATACAATTTCTCCAAAAATCAGATACAATTACCCCAAAATTTCCCAATAGTATTCAAGATTCTTCATTAGGCTAGGTGGTAAACAATTAGGATGACTTCCTAAATTGTGCTATAGGAAAGAAGCAACTCCTGACTTTTTGGACTACAACTTCGAAAATCCTCCACCACTGGCTATGTCAGCTAAGGTTTTTGGATTTGTGGTCCAAAAATACCTAAGGGAACACTATTTTTCTATACCACCAAAGTCTCTTTTTTGGGGGGGTCTCGATTTTCATATTGTTGTTCTTTTACTGGGTTGTTTTTTACACAGAAAGGCACAACATCAATGAAGTCTACTTATACATGGGTATATACAGTAATCAAATTTTTTTGTACAAGCAATCCCCAAGTTACAAACAAGATTCTGTAGGTTTGTTCTCAAATTGAATTTGTATGTAAGTCGGAACAGGGATAATTGTGAAGTGTAACTCCAGCCAAGTTTTGGATAGCATAGGGAAGGGTTAACACTCATGTGGTGTTTGTTTTGCTGTCTGTGCCCCAGTTCAGAAGATTTCACTTCACTTTCTGTCTATGTGATAATTGGGTTTTGAAAAAGTTGGCTTGTTGTGAAAACAAGGGTGGTGACAGAGCTGCAGTGGTGATACATTTTCCAAGAGTGAACTTCCCTTCCTAGGGACAGATTTGTCTCACTTCCTGGTGTATCTTTAGTAAGGCAGATGTTTGTAACCTGGGACTGCCTGTATTCATATCCAAAATGTATTTACCACAATAAGGCTTTCCATCCATGTCCACATTTCAAAAAATGTATTTAGATCTGTTGGAGCCTGAGCTTTAGCACTGAATATTTATTAATGCTTTATCATGTAAAAATCATACTGAAAGAAGAATTAAAAATATACAGTATTTTAAATTAAAAAGAGTAAACTTGGAGATGATGAAATGAAAATGAGAAACTCTATAAGCATAAATGGCTAGAAAAGACAGAGATATTCGAATATAGAGATGTCTATATGCCCATATGCTTAAGTGCTGACTCAGGAAGTTCTTAGTCAATTGAATAACAGTTAGTGGAAACATTTGTGCCGCAATATCAGTCAGTGGAACAGCATTTGGAATCCATTTTTTAATGAACACATCCAAAATGCAGAAAATGTAAAACCACAACATAACATTCAAATGTTGATTTTTGTTTGTTTGTTTGTTTCTGCTAATTTGGGGGCCAAGACCAATGGAGGTGCAGCTTGTCATTTTAGGCCTTTCTATCATTTTCTTGGCCCACAAGATTGTAGAAAAACGCATCTTCCGCTCAATTTGGCATTGGAAGTAATAAGAAGAGTAGAATGCATTGATTCAAGCTGGTTTCTGTTTTGTCATTGCTATGAGCTATGCTCAATAAATATGACATGCAAGCAGGAGAAATATGCTATGTTCTGAACAACAAGAAGCTGCTCCCTCCTGGATCCTTGTCTATCTTATTTATTTATTTATTATTTCAATCTGCTAAACCGCCCTTCCCGAGGCTCAGGGCGGTTTCCAAACATATAAAACACATCGAGATAAAACATTCTAAAAACACCCTAAAAATACCACAACAATCATTTACAGACACATAAAATTGCATAAAAACATACTAATCAGAGCAAAGCTGATTCAAGTAAAACAGTGGCAGCACGGCTAGGTGAGGATTGGCAGTTCAAGCACCGGTCAGACCAAACGCTTGCCTGAACAGCCAGGTCTTGCACGACCTACGGAAGGCCATCAGGTCCCTCAGGGCCCGCTTCTCGGCTGGCAGCGAGTTTCACAGAACCGGGGCAGCCTCCGAGAACGCCCTCTGCCATGTGCTGGAGAGCCTATAAGTTTTCAGTCCTGGGACCTCAAGCATGTTAAGACCCTCTGAGCACAGTGATCTTCTGGGCACGTATGGGGTAAATCGCTCCCTCAAGTACACTGGCCCCCAAGGCTCTTAGCTAAAGACTGCGGGCATAGTGCCACGCCGTCTTGAAAGCAAGCAAGCCCTACAAACTGGAAATTTCCTATGAAAACCCCTCCCTCATGCCGACAAGGACATGGTTTTAATGTTGCATTCAAGAAGCAATCAATGTTTAATAGGCATACTAACGTTTTAGAATTCCCAGAGCACGCGCAAAACAACTCCCAGAAAGCTAACAGCTGGCAAATTCTTTTCTGGGATTGTAGGCCAAAACAATCACTCATGCCTAATGTTTAACTATCTTATTTAGTTTTAATAAATGGAGACCTTGACAAATTAATGTATCTATCTATACTTGTCTATACTTGCTAGATCTTGCCCCATGTGTTGCAATGCCATTGTGTGCTCAAAGGACCATCTAAAAGTAATCAGGAGCCATTACCTGAGGTAACAATGGTCACATTTATATCTGCCCATTGCACACAGACATATTTTTCTGTGCTCATCATTTCAAGCACATGCTGCCTTTTTCTTAATTGCCGATAGGATAACTGCAACTATTCAGTGATATGCTAATCTGAGTGCAAACCAGATGTTTGATATCCTTAGTGCTTTACAGTGCCCAAAAAAGACAAAGGATTTTTTCTTCTCAAGCCCCATTTCCTGCTACTACCGAGGAATGACTTACATTTCCCATCTCACTGTTGGGACCAAAGATTTATTCATCCAAGGAGTATTGCTTATCACAATGTCACTGAAGTAGCAGGAGAGCTGTCCAACCAAAGAACCAGAAACTAAGCGAAATGGGTAGCAGAATAGCTACAGATCATCAGCAAGTTAGAAGATTTGTGGCTTTTCCCTGCTACCCCAATCTGTTTCTGGAGCATTATCAGGGCCCTGAGGTGGAACATATCTGTGTTCTTGCTTTTTTTGTACTTAGTATAGTTCAAGGATATAAGATGTTCTGTCAGAAAACCTCACCTATCACACATACTAAACTCATTTTTCTCTTTCCAAAACTTTTCATCCCTTCTTGTTTTCCCTTGCCACAATCTTCATTCAATGAACCAGTTCCTCTGTGAATACAATACAGAGGTAGGTCTGACCTTCAAATGCCGAACCACATATTTTCCTTTAAAAAAAGCACGTTATGTGATACAGAAGAGGAAACTAGTGAAGTTGGGGAAAATACAGACAAAACCCCAAGTCCGCCAAAAAACATGTTGTTGCTTATTTGTGTAGTCTCTTCCGACTTCTCGTGATCTCACAAACCAGCCCACGCCAGAGCTCCCTGTTGACCGTCACCACCCCCAGCTCCTTCAGTGTCAAGCCAATCACTTCAAAGATACCATCCATCCATCTTGCCATTGGTCGGCCCCTCTTCCTTTTTCCTTCCTTTCCCACAGCATCATTGTCTTCTCTAAGCTTTCCTATCTTCTCTTTATGTGGCCAAAGTATTTCATCTTTGCCTCCAATATCCTTCTCTTCAATGAACAGATGGGTTTTATTTCCTGAAGTATGGACTGGTTGGATCTTCTCGCGGTCCAAAAAGCTTATAGCCTCCTATAGCAAACTTCCGTTTGAATGCTCTGGCCTTCTAGCATTTTTGCCCTCTTTGTTCCTGTAATTCAAGTGGTCTTGGAACAGATAAGGACCATCTGATTTTCTGAGTCTACAGATTTCTTCAATGGATATCATCCCAAGAGGTGGCCTCTACACATTTGTAGAGTTCTACCAAGTTGCTTTTGTGCTGTACATGTTGGCTTCAACACATTGGGGTCATGCTTCCATGAAAGTAACTCCTTTAGATCCAGATGCAATCTTATATAAACAGGAAAAAGGTTTCACATATCTGCAACCCAGGCCCCTTCTACACTGCCATACAATATCCAGATTATCTGCTTTGAACTGGATTATATAACAGTGTAGACTCATATAACTCAGTTCAAAGCAGATAATGTGGGTTATCTAATTTGATAATCTGGGTTATATTGCAGTGTGGAAGGGGCTCCAGATTTTCAAATAACTGAGTTGAAGACCATGCCAAAGAAGAAAGATGAGAAAGAGTTAAATTATAAATTTTCTCTTAACGTACTGCCTTTTCTAACCTGATGGGATTTATAGTTTGCTAAAGCACCAGCACTCTAAAAACCTTGTGAAATGACCACTTCCATGATTCCATAGCATGGACCCATGGCAGTTAAAGTGGTGTCAAAGTGCATTAATTATGCACTCTTAATTTCCTTTGTATACAACTGCTGCACAACATTTTCATTAGTTTCATGCATACAATTCATTATATTTGAAGTTCACAATGGGAAACAACATTCAATAAATTATTCCATTACCTGATCTGCCATTTGTAATAATTACCACAAAATATACAATGCAAATAAGCATAATAGATTTTATTCTAAGAGCTTAGATCACTTAAAAATAATATTGTAAGGTACACAAATATTTGTTTCATATAGATCAGAGCATGTGATAAAACATTTTGTGATTGTGCCTAACAAATCATTTGCAATTTCTAGCCTCATTTTCCCAGTTATAGAATCATAGAGTTAGAAGCAACCACAAAACCCATCTAGTCCAGCTCCCTGCCCAATAGAAATATACACACAAAGCACTCCCAACAGATGGTCATCCAGGTTCTGTTAAAAAACTTCCAGAGAAGAGGACTTCAACACCTTCCTTGGCAGCATATTCTATCAAACAGCTCTTCCAACAAGGATTTTTCCTAATGTGTTGCTGCAGTCTCTTTTCCTGCAGTTTGAATCCATTGCTCAATATTCAAATATTCAAAAGCAGAAAATAAACTTGCTTCCTCTTCAGTATTAATTTTTAAAAAATATTTCAGCATGACTATCACATCACTTCTTAAACATGTCTTCTTAAGGCTAAATGAATCAAGATTACATTTTTTAAACAGTGTTGATGGATTCAGACTGTCCTTTCCACATATAGATCCACTACCACTTTGCAATTAAGCTGTCACTACTGTTATGACAATGAACCAAGATTACATTTTTAGTGTTGGGTTCCCTGCCAAACATTGGTTGCTCACTCTCATGCTGAGCCTCTTGGAATCCACCACAAATCACCATGATATGGTTTTTACACATGGACAAAGTCAAAGAGGATCTTCTTTCAGGCATAAAGCCCCTTCAGCCTGATCTTGGTACTTGGAAAACAGTACCATCACATCTTTTCTATCTGCTACATCATCTAGCAAGCTACAAAGTTTTACATTGTAGGTTTCCACCTAGCTATTAAAATGAGGCATTGATGAGAAATTAATTTCTGTTTCATTTTGAAAAAAATGTGAGATTTTAAAAATGAACATAGGAGTAAGTAAAACTGACAGGTTGTTCTATCTAGGGCTCTGAATGAATAACACCTCAATTTCTGGGATTTAATCTGGGAATTCTATTATATTAGTTGTAAATTAGGATTACAATTTCTTTTTGTGAGTAGTTCTCCATCTTTAATATCTTTGGTGCAGAACACAGCAATCTCTATGCTGAGAATAGCTGTCATTATTTAATTAATTAACTGTTGTCCATGGTTCCACCTGACATGCCACTATTTAATTTTGGCCTGCCACATGTTTAGAGTTAGGGCTTTAAATTGTTTTAATGCGTTTTAATGTATTTTTAACTGTATTTTAATGTACCTTCTATGTCTGCTTCACTTTCTGTAAACCGCTCTGGGCTCCAGAGAGAGTGGTATAGCAAGTCGAATTTAATAAATAAATAATAAATAAATAAATTGAGATCAAAGAATTAGTATGATGATGAAACGGAAACCGATTCTAAAATTGTGGAGCTGAGATTTATATTTTGTAGTTTTAATTGTTAATTTATATGGTTTTATATGATTGTTTTTATCTTATTATGATGTGTTGTATGTGGGCACTTGCTGCCTCTTGTTCACCGCCTCGAGTCGCCTTCGGGCTAAGAGAGGTGGTATAGAAGCATAGCAAATAAATAAATAAATAAATAAATAAATTAATAAATAAATAATTATTCCACTTGGCCAGAATCACCAGATAACGTAATCCATATAACTGTCTTTATTTCTTAATATTTGGAATGGGAGAAATGGAGAAAAAGCCAATATATTACATTTTCCGATTCTTAGTAGTGCAGGGGTAGATAAATTTGCATTAGAATACCTTAATGTTACATATATTGAGTAGATGCTACTATGTGTTTTGGAATTGGGAAAATTCAAGAAAAAAAGGGGGACATGCCTTTGGTGGTGTCCAATTCTTTAGGCTCAATAAACTGAAGATCCCATAGACACGGTGTCTATGGAAATAGAAACATGTTTTTCACAGATGCCATATTGAAATGGGGAAATGTTATACATAAATCTCTGCACTAAAAACATATGTGGATGGTACCTTTGGTGATAAGTGACACAAAATGCAACTTTCTGTAAATAGCCTTCTAGTAATAGAAGTGGCTTTTTGGTCCATGCCTTGAACTAGTTCACTTTGTGAAGTAGAGTTTATATTGGCTGAATTATCATTATATTGATGGAATTACATCTGTTTAGAAGTAGATATGAAACACTCTCCATTTGTGAAGCCAGCCTTATAATTCTACATTTCTAAGCTGCCAGTAGAAGTGAAGGGAAAGCAGCCCTTGAAATCATGTTTCCTTACTGCTGAAGTGGGATGTGAGAGTTGTCCCGCTCCTTCCAGTTCTCATTGCCAACAAGTCCAAAAGAAGCCTAGTCTGTAAAAAAAAAAGGGTGGACATGAAAGAAGAAAGGCTTTCCATATTCAGGCTTACACTACTCCTGGTAGTAGCTGATAATGGCAAATTGTTTATGCATGTTGCCATTTCTTCAAGAAATGACATCATGAAAACAACTCATTTTGCATACACATTTAAAAGTATAATTGCCACTGATAACAAAAGTTTGCAAACTTCCAGCTCAGTACAGTTAATGTGTATGCATTTTCTGATTCACTGTCAATTGTTCTGCTTTATCTGTTGTTTATTTGAGAGAGAAGATGCAAAATGCTGAAACTGTCACTGTCTCCACAGTGAAACTTATGTGATTCTACAATATGACTCTAAATATAGTACAGTGGTATGCACTATATTTAGAAAGGATCTCTGGTGGTGTTTCCTGAGAATAACTACTGCATAAACTTTGCTGTCAGTCAGATGAAACAGTACTGACACATCAATGGTACAGCTCAAGAGTAATACAACTACATCCATTTGCATTTCATACCCGCTATTCTGAAATCATTTGGGAGCACTGAAGCTTTGGTCCTTGGCAAACTGGGACTACTGAAAACTAGAGTTCACTAGACTAGTCACCATTTTCTCAGCTGGCTATCAAGTGTAGACATTTGCTCATTTCCCAGCTGTGCATTAGCACTGAGATGATTTTTAATGTTCTCCATCTCCAACACACACACACATTTAGCTAAACACAGAAGCACTGCACAACCTTAGCTACTGTCCTTGTTATCAATCTAGATGTTGGTGACAATATATATTAAGTAGAATGCTGCCAATTGTCAGGGCTAGAATCTCTATGCCTGGGGCCAGAGACAGATCCCAGCCTGCCATGAGCCTATTACTTTCACCTGAGTTGCTGAGTCAGAGAGAGATGACTCAACCATGAACTTTGCTCTATTTCTTTGCAGTTGAATATACTGGGACTATGACCTTTGGTCTAGATAAGACTCTGGGGTATGATGTAATACCCAGGGAACTCTGGGTAATGCAAAGACTCACTGGGATTGCTGAGTCAGGATGCAACCCTCTCCAGGCATTGCATGGGGGAGGGATTAGTATATAAGGATTGTGGTGATGGGAAGCGGGTGCTTCAGCTTTATAGGTTTTGTGTCTTCAATAAACTACCACTGGAAGAAGCAGCAGTTCTGTAGCGTCTTTACTGGAAAGCATTGAAGTTCCTGACACCAATATTCTAAACCCTGTCAGTGTAAGGATGTGTAATTCATTTCTGACAATGTGATCAACACAATCAGAAAAGTGATCTGGTTCCTATATCGAAACACATTGCATTCCACCTTTATTAAATGGAAAGGTCCTGCAGGGAGTATGGCTTCACAGCTTTTGGAGACCATCCAAAGAGAACTGGACTTGTCATTTCATGACATCACATTATACACAGATAACAAAGTGGAATTGGGATACATTCACAATACCCAACATAGGTTTCATGTGTATGTCAGTAATAAACCGGATCAAATATTTAAGAACATAATATCCAGTCAGTGGCGTTATGTGCCTTCAGAGTTAAACCCAGCAGACCAAGCCACTAGGTCTGTCCATGCATATGATCTGATGGACTCGCACTAGCTGAAAAGACTGTTTTTAAAAGAGACCCAGAATACGTAGCTTCAGAGGACCACATATTTGAATCCTTCAACCCAAAAGAGGATAAAGAGAAAAAAATCACACACAACTAGCATATCAGAGATTCAAGACAAATCCTTCTCAAAAAGTGTATAGCACAAATTGACATTAAATTTGGCCACAATAACCAACTAAACTAATGTATGTCCTTCACTCAACCCCCCTCCAAATAACCAGAAAGAACTTAAAATCCCCACAAAGCTACATGATTATAGAGATCATGCGTTAAAACAACACCCTCTGCCCCTCCCTCCTGCACGAGGGGAAAAAAATCCCCAATAGCTGAGGGAAAGGCAGCCTGTATATCCCTCTTGCTACCCTCTGCCTCTCTCTTCCCAAAGGATTGAGAGGGGAGGAGCGAGAGGAAGAGGGGGGGAGGGAAGGAGAGAGGATACCCTCCTCCAGATCCATCCCCTTCCCTTTTCCTTTCCCTTTCCTCTTGGTTGTCTGGGTCGGCAGCATGGAGGTTCCTCCACTGGGATGCTGGTAACTCACATGGTGTGTGTGTATCGGGGAGAGATTGAGAGAATGGGCACCGCACCAGGTACAGCCACTCCCAATAACCACACAGAATCAGAATCAGAATTTTATTGATTAGCCGAAAGCCATATCAAATATACACAGAACACAGAAACATCGCAATAATTCTAAAAACAATCTAAGAAAATTTCTAAACCATTACATCATTTAAACCCCCGTTTTGCCCAGCAGAAGGTATTCTGAGGGAGATGGAAACAGTTCACAATAACCACACAGGGATGTCCTGGATATCATAGGAAGATTACTATAGCACACCAACACAAGAAAGCCGAGAATGCCCGATCACTCATCCCTCCCCCTTTTATACAGGTTTCCCCAATCAGTTCTGAATTCAAACACTTTTTCCCTGCTTCCCTGTTCCCATGCTCTTCTTCCCGCCTGAGCTGCTAACCATTGATTACCATGCTGCTCTCAGCTGATGGGTTATCTAGTGTTATGTTTGTCAGGGAACGGATTTGGGCACCAATTCCATGGGACCAAATCTCGGCGCCTGACCACCCCCGCCCCGTATGCACACACATATCGCTACATACTACAACTCCCAGAAAGCTCACCCACATTCAGTTATGGGAAGGAATTCTGGGAAATTAAGTCCAGTATTCAAAGAAAGGACAAAAATAGGAAATGCCCCCTCTGTGAGTTAGGAAAGGCAATCCAGGAAGGCACAATCAAAACACTCTCAAAAGTTGGCCATTCATTTTTACTTTATAGCAACCCTGGGCTATAATACCTCCAATAATCTATATATATAATTTTGGTCAGTCCGTTTAATGTCGTATATAGACAAAGAAACTATGGCTCGCAGAAGCACCAAACTTGACAACAGACTGGACCATTACACTCGCTACAGACAACAGCAAAAACCGACCTACATCCCTCCCAACACCCCAAAAACGAACTCCAAAATTGCCAACTGAACTCCCACCCGGCCACTTTCGCTGCCAGCGAACGCTAGAATCGTTCGCACATGGCAGCCAGAGCGCCTCCTCCGCCTCCTCCTTTGATCAGGAAGAGCGGTGTGGGGACCTGGAGGAGGGGAAACCCTCCCCCCCTCCCCAGCCCCCTCCCACCTCCCCCCGCCACCCCCTCAGCGCCTGGTTTAAACGAGTGGCGGGGCGTGGCCAGGGGCTGGGACACGCCTCCCCTCCCCAGCCCTCCACCTCCCCCGCCACCCCCTCACCGCCCGGTTCAAAGGAGGTGGCGAGGGGCGTGGCCAGGGGCGGGGACATGCCTCCCCTCCCCAGCCCCTCCCACCTCCCCCCCGCCCCCGGGCGCCCGGTTCAAACGAGTGGCGGGGGCGTGGCCAGGGGTGGGACATGCCTCCCCCTCCCCAGCCCCTCCCACCTCCCCCGCCAACCCCTCGGCGCCCGGTTCAAACGAGTGGCGGGGCGTGGCCAGGGGCGGGACACGCCCCCCCCCCAGCCCCTCCCACCTCCCCCCACCACCACCCCTTGGCGCCCGGTTCAAACGAGTGGCGAAGGGCGTGGCCAGGGGCGGGACACGCCTCCCCCTCCCCAGCCCCTCCCACCTCCCCCGCCACCCCCCTCGGCGCCCGGTTCAAACGGGTGGCGAGGGGGCGTGGCCAGGGGCGGGGACACGCCTCCCTCCCCTCAGCCCCTCCCACCTCCCCCCACCCCCTCGGCGCCCGGTTCAAACGGGTGGCGAGGGGCGGGCCAGGGGCGGGGACACGCCTCCCTCCCCAGCCCCCTCCCACCCCCCCCCACCCCCCGCGCCCGGTTCAAACGAGTGGCGAGGGGCGTGGCCAGGGGCGGGGACACGCTCCTCCCCCTCCCCAGCCCCTCCCACCCAGGGCCCCGCCACCCCCCACCTCCCGCCCGGTTCAAACGGGTGGCGAGGGGCGTGGCCAGGGGCAGGGACACGCCTCCCCCTCCCCAGCCCCTCCCACCTCCCCAGCCCACCCCCTCGGTGCCCGGTTCAAACGAGTGGCGAGGGGCGTGGCCAGGGGCGGGGACACGCCTCCCTCCCAGCCCCTCCCACCTCCCCCGCCACCCCCTCGGGCCCGGTTCAAACGGGTGGTGAGGGGCGTGGCCAGGGGCGGGACACGCCTCCCCTCCCCCAGCCCCGGCGCCCCGGTCCCACCTCCCAGCCCCTCCCACCCCCCCCACCCCTCGGCGCCCGGTTCAAACGGGTGGCGAGGGGCGTGTCAGGGGGCGGGGACACGCCTCCCCCTCCCCAGCCCCTCCCACCTCCCCCCGCCGCCCCCCCTCGGCGCTCGGTTCAAACGGGTGGCGAGGGGGCGTGGCCAGGGGGCGGGGACACGCCTCCCCCCCAGCAGCCCTCCCACCTCCCCCGCCACCCCTCGCCCCGGTTCAAACGAGTGGCACGTGGCCAGGGGTGGGGACACGCCTCCCCCCCAGCCCCTCCCACCTCCCCCGCCCCCCTCGGCGCCCGGTTCAAACGGGTGGCGAGGGCGTGGCCAGGGGCGGGGACACGCCTCCCCCTCCCAGCCCCTCCCACCTCCCCCGCCACCCCCCTCGGCGCCCGGTTCAAACGGGTGGCGAGGGGCGGCCAGGGGCGGGACACAGAGCCAGCCCTCCCACCTCCCCCGGCCCGGGGTTCAAACGAGCCTCCCCACGCCTCCCCCTCCCCCCTCCCACCTCCCCCCCCGCCACCCCTCGGCGCCCGGTTCAAACCCTCCCACTCCCCCCGCCACCCCTGGCGGGGGCGTGGCCAGGGGCGGGGACACGCCTCCCTCCCCCCAGCCCTCCCACCTCCCCCGCCACCCCCTCAGCGCCCCCCATCAAACGGGTGGCGAGGGGCGTGGCCAGGGGCGGGGACATGCCTCCCCCCCCAGCTCCCACACTCCCCCGCCACCCCTCAGCGCCCGGTTCAAACGAGTGGCGCGGGGGCGGGATGCCTCCCTCCCCAGCCCCCCCACTCCTCCCCCCGCCACCCCTCGGCGCCCGGTTCAAACGAGTGGCCCCAGGGGCGGGGAGCCCCTCCCACCTCCCCCCCCCCACCCCCCTCGGCGCCCCGGTTCAAACGGGTGGCGAGGGGCGTGGCCAGGGGCGGGGACCACCTCCCCCCCCAGCCCTCCCACCTCCCCCGCCACCCCTCGGCGCCCGGTTCAAACGGGGTGGCGAGGGGCGTGGCCAGGGGCGGGGACACGCATCCCCCTCCCCAGCCCCTCCCACCTCCCCCCGCCACCCCCTCCTCCTCAGCTTACTTTTCTCAAGCCTTTCTCCTTCCTGTGACTCCTCTTCTTTTCTCTAGGACCCAAAGGCACCGGCTGCCCTGGGAAGCGCCTGGTAAAAAGTAAAGGCAGCCACTTTTTCCAGGCGATCCCAGGCCAGCCGAGGGTCTTTTGGGTCCTAGGGAAGGAAGAAGGGGAGTCTGCAGGAGGAGGACGGGCCGAGGAGGTAAGCAGCGCCAGGAGAGAGAGAGAGAGAGAGAGTGAGAGAGTGAGAGAGAGAGTGTGTGTGTGTGTGTGAGAGAGAGAGAGAGAGAGAGAGAGTGAGAGAGTGAGGGAGTGAGTGAGAGAGTGAGAGAGAGAGAGAGAGAGAGAGAGAGAGAGAGAGAGAGAGAGAGAGAGAGAGAGAGAGAAATAGAGAGAGAGAGAGAAGAGAGAGAGAGTGAGAGAGAGAGAGAGAGAGTAAGAGAGAGAGAGAGAGAGTGAGAGAGAGAGAGAGAGAGAGAGAGAGAGTGAGTGAGAGAGAGTGTGTGAGAGAGAGAGAGAGAGTAAGAGAGAGAGAGAGCAGGAAGTAGACTTTCTTTACGGTCCTTGAGGCCAACACCTTATGCTATGATCGTAATAAATTCTTAATTATTGTACTACGTACTCACTTCTCCCTGTCTTCTCCCCCTCATTTCCTTCCCGCCTTCATTCATCTTCTTCTTTTCCCGCATTTCTATGGGGAACTGGAAGTGACGCTGCTGCTAGGCATTCTGGAAAGTGTAGTCCTCCACGCTTCTCCCCTCCCTTCTCTTCCCTGTTGCTCTGTCTTGCCCCACCGCTGGGGCCAACTACACACACACACACACACGCACACGCTTCTCCTCCTTTCTCTCTCTGCACTCTCTCACATGCTTCGCTGCCCTCCTCTTTCCTGGTGGCTTCTCCCCCTTTTCTCTTCCCTGTTGCTCTGTCTTGCCCCACCACAGGGGCCAACTTCACACACACACACACACACACTTCTCCTCCTTTCTCTCTCTGCACTCTCTCACATGCTTCTCTGCCCCCTCCTCTTTCCTGGTGGCTTCTCCCCCCCTCCCTTCTCTTCCCCCTTGCTCTGTCTTGCCCCACCGCAGGGGCCAACTTCACACACACACACACACACACACACTTCTCCTCCTTTCTCTCTCTGCACTCTCTCACATGCTTCTCTGCCCCCTCCTCTTTCCTGGTGGCTTCTCCCCCCCCCTCCCTTCTCTTCCCCGTTGCTCTGTCTTGCCCCATCGCATGGGCCAACTTCAGCCCTCCAGGTGTTTTGGACTTCAACTCACACCATTCCTCACAGCCTCTGACCTCTTCCTTTTCCTCTCAGCCTGGGCAAACTTGGGCCCTTGCTCCCTCAGGATCGGGTGAGAGAGGCAGCGAGGAGCGAGGGGGGCTCCTCCTTTTTTTGCTGCTTCCAAGAATAGAATACCCCCCTCCCTCCCTCCCGCCGGCCTATTTGGGAGTCCCATCTAGAATTCGGTGGGGTGTATTCAAGTTTTGGTTTACAACTCCCAGAAATCCCAGCCAATTTACCAGCTGTTAGATTTCTGGGATTTGTAGGCCAAAACCATCTGAATGCGCATGCGCTAGCATACGAACTACTAACGAATTTCGTTAGTAATTGTTACATTTTAGAAATTTTTGGAAATTTTTTTGTAAGTCTTTCTATTACTAATAAAAAAAATCCCTCCCCATTAGATTTCCGATTTCCTATTTTTTGGTTCTAAACCATGCCTACTATATATCTGTCATAATAATATAAAATATATTTAGCTCTGTGCTCATTCTATTTTTTATCAGTTTTATATTAATTTATGCAATTTATGCAATGCTTTTGATACGAAATAATAAAAAACACCTATAATAATAATACCTATATGCCTTTAATAATAATATTGGTGTCTAATAATAATATCTATATGCCTATAATAACATCTATACCTCTATAATAATAATAATAATATCTATATAATATTTATTTATTTATTACTTAAAACTTTTATATACCGATCTTCTCTACCTCTGCGGTTAACAGCAAGGATTCAATGCCAAATTACAATTTAAAACATCATAAAACAATAAAAGATTAAAATACAAGTAAAATAAATACATATAAATACATATAAACCAGGTCACCAAGATAAAAAAACATGTCCAATTTCGGTCCACATATATCATCGATACTTAGTCTATTATTGAACTGAACCATTATTCCGGGAATGCTTCTTTCCAGATCCAGGATTTCAATAGGTTTCTGAAGGTCAGGAGTGAGGGGACAGATCTTTGAACTGGGTTAAACGGCAGTGTGGACTCAGGTAACCAAGGGCCCTTCCACACATCCATATAACCCTTTGGCCTTGAGAAGACTGAAATGGGCCTATATTAGGTTGACACTTTGCCACTTCATTTGTGTATTGATAGCTTAGAAACCAGCTCTTCCTCTTTTCTTTCTTTCCCATTTCTCCACAATGGGCCACAGCAACGTGTGGCTGGGTACAGCTAGTTTTAAAATATACAAATATGCAAACATTAAAACAGGTTTGTTACCTCTCTTTCCCTCCTCTGTTCCTACTGTCCTATACCTGCAATTGTTCTCCCTCTTTTAATGTTTATGTGAAAACCCAATAAATATATTTTTAAAAAAAACAAAAACAGGTTTGTTGTTGTTTTTTTATTTTAAAAAAACCTAGTTAAAACCATTAAAACTTGAGATGTGAACCACTTTTAAGGGATTTTATCCTTTTCCTGCCACCACTGCCCACAGTAATTCAATAGAAAGGATAGGCTTGCCATTATAACTTTTACTAAAATGCCTTTTAGAGGGGGGAAAAGGAATTGAAGTCCTACACATATAGCTCCTTCATTACTGCATAACCCCAAAATGAGCAGACGACAGACTGAAATCCACTGGTAGAGTGCTGTAATTTGAAGTAGGTCACTAAGAATTTCTGACTCACCGCTGCTGAACAGTAGCAATAATAAAATGATTTCTCCCACCCACATCCACTATACTTCTGAAACTGAGAAAGCAAAGGGCTGTGTGGAGAAAAGAAAGCGAGGAACAGAGAGACCAGGAGCAAAAGTTTGTAAGGACTATGAATGTATCTCTAAAAACTTTTATCAGAAACTTCCAAAGTTACGTTTCAATCCATAATCCATCTGAGGTTGAATCCAGGGATTCTGACCTCGGAAGATCAAGCCACAGAGAGTTCCCAGTGTTCCTCTTGGCCCATGGCCCAAGTTGCACCAGTACCAAACTTTTTTTCTTTTTGCCCCATCAAATTCCATACACTCTACATCAACTTCTTCCCTCCCAACAATCCCAACCACCATTGCCTTCCATTACCCCATCTGCACCACCTTTACACAACAAACATCAAACAGCACAGAACAATAAACCAGGGCATTTTCCCCCAGCGCCCAGCAAAACCTTACACATGGCAACAACACATTGATCCCCATAAGCAGACCAAAGCAAGGCAAGAACCAAATACATTTCCCTCCCTTCCCTTTCCCAGAGCCCAGACACCATAACGCAACATTGCAAAACAATAGAAAAGAACATTTCTTCCCAGTGCCCACTCAGCTCCACTCATTGCAATAACCCTCACAACCCCATAAGCAAACCATAGCTTGATAATGACAAATACCTTTCCCTCCTGCCAAGCCACAACAGCCTGGCTAAACTCCACCCAGGCCTATGCAAGGCCGCTGCAGTACCGCTAATCACCACCTGGCCCAAAACGCCCTCCCGTCCCCAACCGCAAAAGAGAAACTCCTCCAAACAAACAAAACACCCAACATAATAATAAACAAACCCCCCACAGACCTTCCCCCTGTTCCTACCTTGGTTTCCGCCCCCTCACCGATTGTCCGTGCTGCAACTGGCCTCTAACAGGGGCCCGGCAAGCGGACGGCATTTACTGCACGCCCGCACGCCCCGTCGCCATCTTGGAAAGGTGGGGGGGAGTGCTCCCCGAGGGGGGGGGAGCGGAGCGATCCACGGATAAGAGAGATCTCCATAGGAACCAATGTATTCAGTATCCACACTTTGAAAGTTTCCCCGATTTGCCCCGTTGTTGTCCCAAAGCTCTCTGCCCCTTCCTCCTATCTTGTCTCCACTCTTTCTTCTCCCCGCTTTTTTCCTCCCCGGTCTGGGGGAAGCCCGGAAAAGCAGCCGCTTGCAATCAGCGGCTTGACTCTACCGCTGGCGCGCTCAGTTCATTTGAGGACAAGGCCCCCACCTTTTTTTCGCATTAAAGTCCCATTCACTTGCAGCAAACCCGAGCCCATCTCCAGCAGCGAGATGGCGGTTTGGACTAAAAAAGGATCTTGAAGGGGGGATCTTCTGCCAGTTGGGGGGGCTTGAGGCACAAGCACCAGAGCTCACTTTTCTCCGTTTTTGGCCACTTCTTCCTGAACGAACTCAAGGTCCCTTTCCCTGGCTGGAAACTGTCAGGGGGGCCCAAAAGTGCATCCATGGACTTTGGGGGGAGGGAAGATGCCTTTGCCTCGGTAGATCGCCTTCAGGAGGCTTCTGGGAAGGGATCTGTGTGAGTAGGGAGGCTGCAAACCCCCAACCCGAGTCCATGCGGGCTGGGACAAGGAGTTCGCCAAGGACCTCATGCAACCCGGACTTTCATGCTGTTTCTCCAAGTTTGGCCCTGTACAAGCGGGCTTGCAGGAGTGGACATGGACCCTCTCCCTTGCATTTTGGACCTTATAGTTTCCTCAAGGACGCTTCTCCAGTTGGACATTCCCTGTTTCTCCCCTTTGCACCATGGACCCTCAATGACTTTGCTACCCCTTTGCACCCCAAGCCCCAAAGACTCTGCAGTTCCCAAGGACAGTGGTTACATCAAGGAGGACTACAACTCCCAGGAGGAAAGCAGCGTTGTGCTGCCTGTTCTAAAGATCATTTCTCTGGGAACAAGAGCTGCATGGGAATGTTATTGGGATGATTGCTGGGGGACATCTGGTCTGTTTTGTCTAAATTGTATCTTTATGTGTTCCCCCTCTTGTGTCACAGTTACGTTAAGATAATGCCCTCAACCAGAGAGTTCCAGAGATTAACAATGCAATATCCTTTCCCATCCACTTTTGCCTTGCACAAATAATAATTTTGGGAGGGACGCTGGGTTCCTTCGTGGGGAAAAGTCCCACACTCTTTGCTCAGGTCTCCCCGCACATGTGTCTGTTTTACGTCGGAGCTTACCCATTTAATGGTATATGTACTCGGACATATTTGATCATAACCCAGAACATGGCTGCTCCACTGTGGAATTCGGAACTCCACAGCCAGCCCAAATAGACATTTTTTTGACCATTTTAAACTGAGAAACCATGCTTCCCGCTCAGCCAGAAACTCCCAGACAAAGGAGTTTCGGCCAGGACAAAAGAGGCCACAATAATTATGATAAAAAAAGGAAACTTGGAGAGTCCGGGGGTCCAAAACTTCCGCCCAATATCTCTACTAAATGTAGACTATAAAATATTCACAAATATCTTGGCTAATAGATTCAAAAACTTTCTAATGAAATGGATAGGTGAGGAACAAGCAGGTTTCCTCCCCAAAAGAAGCACAAGAGATAACATAAGAGTAATCATAGACGTCATAGAATATTATAATACAAACGCCCAGAAAGAATTGGCATTGCTTTCTCTGGATGCAGAGAAAGCTTTTGACAATTTAAATTGGAATTTCTTTAAAATATTGATGATAGAGATGGATATAGGCTATCAATTCAAAAACGCAATAAATGCAATCTATACAGAACAAAGAGCAAAAATACAAATAAACGAACATCAAACAAGGGAATTTCAAATTACAAAGGGCACACACCAAGGTTGCCCTTTGTCCCCTTTAATTTATATTTTTGCCCTGGAGATCTTACTGAAAGGAATTAGGGTGTCGATACAAGCACAGGAGAAACTACGAAATCTATCAGGATATAAGATTAGTACTAAGATAAAATACTTAGGAATCTGGCTGTCAGCAAAAAATGCCCATTTACTTAAAAATAACTATGAGGAAACATGGAAAAGTATAAAAAAGACTTAAATAATTGGAGACACTTAAACCTATCGCTCTTGGGCAGAATAGCAGCAATAAAGATGAATATCCTTCCCAAATTACTATATCTTTCCCAAAATATACCTATAATTAGAAACCAAAAGCTATTTAAGACCTGGAATAAAGAAATTTCAAAGTTTATCTGGGCAGGGAAAAGGCCCAGAATAAACTACAAGATAATGATAGACAAAAAAGTGAGAGGGGGTTTTGGACTACCGGACTTCAAAAGTTATTTTGAGGCCTGCACATTGGTGTGGGCGAAAGAATGGATATCTTTGCAGAAGGAAAGCCTATTGTCTTTGGAAGGTTTTGATTTAAGAACCGGATGGCACGCCTATCTGTGGTACGGGAACGTTAAAATTGAGAAAAATTTTGGCAATCACTTCATTAGATCATCCCTAATTAAGATATGGAATAAATATAAATCTTATTTCTATACAAAGACTCCTCTATGGGTTTCCCCGACAGAGGCGAAGCATAGGAGAATACAAGGAGGAAATACATGGCTAACCTATAAAGATCTACTAAAAGAGGTAAAAGGAGGGGTGGAACTAAAAACTCAAGAAGAATTAAAATTGATATGTGGAAATGTAACTTGGTTACAGTATTTACAAATTAAAGACATTTATACCCAGGACAAAAGGACAGGTTTCAACGAGAAAGAAGATTTTTGGGAAGAATTGCTAAAGAATGACAAAAAAATATTACTAAAATCTATAATAAATTATTAGAGTGGGCAACGGAAACGGAAGAAATTAAAAACAGTATGATATTATGGGCCAAGAACATTGGCAGACAAATAAAACTACACGAGTGGCAGCTAATTTGGACAAAGAAAATTAAATACACTTATGCAACAGATATGAAGGAGAATTGGATGAAGATGTTCCATAGATGGTACATCTTTCCCCAAAAATTAGGCATAATGTATAAAAATAACCAAAAGAAGTGCTGGAAATGCCACTCCAACATAGGCAGTTTCTACCACATGTGGTGGACCTGCAGAGAAACAGGAATGTATTGGAAAACTATACACAAAGAAATACAATTGATACTAAGGATCAAATTTCCGTTGAGACCTGACTACTACCTCCTGGGTTTGTCAGATAAAGACCTAAAATTGGATAGAAATGAAGACAAATTGTTCTGGTACATGGCTACAGCAGCACGTATGGTTTTCGCCAGATACTGGAAAGGTGATTATATTCCAACTAAAGAGCAGTGGCTCGAGAAAGTATATGACATAAAAAATATGGATAGATTGACTTTTCTTCTTAGCAAAAATATGGGAAATCCAAGGACAGAAACAGACTGGAGTGTATTAACAACATACACAGAAAAATATAAAGAGAAATGACAAGATAAACTGAACTATCGGTCTTATTTGAGGACCATATAGTAATATAAATTGTAATATTGGGATTCATTTGTGGTAAAATGATTGGGTGATAATTTTTATATCTCCAAGATTTAAGGAGACAATGGTTGAAGCAACAAAGAATACTTACAAACCTCAACGAAGGAAAGTGGAAGTCAACTTTATGTTGAATGTTGTATTTTTATTTTATTACTTTTGTTTTTACCCTTTCGACCCTCACGACCCCCACCCACAATCACCACCCCACCCTATATCCCTCTTTTGTCCCTCTGTATTTTTCTCTCTTTGTTCTTTTAAGGTAAAATGTATGTACAAGGTGTTGTTATATGTATCACATTATATTCACAAAACCAATAAAAAACTATTTCAAAAAAAAGAGACTGCCATTAAGGAATTCAAATCAAACAATAGACAGGAAGGCTTGAGCCCCACATCAGAAGTTCACCGGCCGCAAAGCATTCTTTAGCCACAGGTTACTTCCTTCACCCAGCCGTATTTCCTTTGTGTCCTTTCCCGCCCTGCACAGCCAGCCAGGATTGGCTGATTCAAATCTTGGCGTGGCTTCTCTGATTGGCTCAGGTGCGCCGGCCGCCTCCTGGCCCAGCTGACTTTCACATCTGAGCCTATCAGCTGGAGCCACACGTGGGCAGGGAGGGCGCTCAATTCAAATGTAAATGAATGGTTTTCTATATATTTGCCTGTATTCCCATTAAATACTATGTTTTGCCTTTGGAAACCTGGCGTGGCATCTCATCCTATTCAGCTGAATAAGACTCTTCTCTTGGTACTTGGCGTTCTTCCTAATCTGGGTGAGCTTTGATCTGGGTTACGGTGGGATTTGTAGTTCTGGGAAGATCATCCAGATTTTGGGGCCTCGATCCCCGTGTTTTAGGGGTGGCCTGGGCTCTGTCCCCCTACGGGAAGGGTCCCCTATATTCTGTCGTTTGGTAACACATCCAACAAAGCAGCCTCTGAAAATAAAGATGCATATAACTGAGACCCTGTCTCAATTATGCCATGCAATTATTTGGTTCCATTTTAATTGTTATGGTATCTTTCTCTAGAATTTTGAGACTTCTAGCATGGTGACACTGTATAACTCTCTGGTTTAGTATTCTAAATACCAATCCCAAAAGTGCATATCTCAAGATCTGTTAAGGTGGATTTAGAGTACTACAATTGTCTATGTCAAAGGGCCTCTGGAGACTTGTCCACATGAATGAAGAAGATTTTAGCTTGGCACCACATTGACCCTACAGTGGCCTAATTTGTGCCACCCACATCATGGTGAGTGATTGACTGCACACTTCTGGTGAATCCACCTCAACCTATGACTGAACACACACTTCTCCTGGTGAACTCACCTCAGTCTAAGAGGGTAACCCATATTGGCAATCCTTCACACTGTTTTTAGTTACACAGCCATGGACATTCCACCTTTTTCTCCCTATCATATCTGTAAATATATGTATTCCTGTTGAGTAAGATCTGACACTAATAAACTAATATGTAAGTAACTACACACACATACACACATTTTTATAAGCAAACAACATTAATCATGCTAGCAAACTTTAAATTTAAAATTCGCACCAGTAAGAACTGGTTCCTGGTGGGGATTATCTGCCTGGCCCAAGTCCGACCACTGTGTTCCACTCACCACTAACTCCCCACCACCTCTTACCAACCACGACTCCAGAACATTTGGACATCTGTTAAAGTATCTTAAAGTCCAAAGAATGGCAGAACAAGTGAATTATCAAGAATGTTGCGTGCCCCAATTGCAACAGCTACAAACTGAATATTATGTATTTACCAGTAAAGACGAGCTCTGGAAGATTTAAATCAGCCACATTCAATTTGATCCAGACTTGTTCAGCCAGGAAGGGAGTCTCACCCAAATTTCAACTTTGCAATACACTTTATCAAGAAAGTAGCCAGGAGTATATGATGTTATGTAATTTCACAAAATGAATAAAATGTATGTATGTATGTATGTATGTATTTATTTATTTACAGTATTTATATTCTGCCCTTTTCACCCCGCAGGGGACTCAGGGCGGATTACAATCTATACATACATGGCAAACATGCAATGCCATAGACACACAACACATATAGACAGTCAATCAGAGGCTATTTAACTTTTCCTGGCCACCAGGGGAGCTGTTGCTTCATCATCCACCTGTGACACTGATGAAGTACTTTCCGCATTTCCCGCATGCTTTTTGCTGGAGATTTTCTATGGCCTTGTAAATTTGTTAAGTTACCCTCCCCACACATAGGTGGTACCTAAATTTCCTACTTGACAGATGCAACTGTCTTTCGGGTTGCAAAGGTCGACAACAAGCTACAAAAAATTGGCCGGAAGCTCTCTCCGACCCGGGACGGCTCCGAACTCATGACCTTTCAGTCAGTAGTGATCTTAATTCAGCTGACACCCAGCCAGCTGCACCACAGTCCCGGTGCTAAAAATTAATGAATGAACTACTGAGTACAGCCTGTAAGTAAAAGAAACAAAGAAACTTTGTGAGGCTTATCGCCATCTCAAAACTGATTGCTTTAATGGAGATTGAAGTAGTAACACTTGGCCAGAGGCTCACCAGCAATATTGCAACTGAGATTCTTTCCCTCTGAAATTAAATTGGCACTACAAGTTCTATAATTAAAAAAGCTGTGGCTGGCAGTTTAATTAAAGAATATGCTACAGTCAGTATTAAGCTGGGACAATGTTATAATAAAATAATTTCTACTTTAAATCTGCACTTTCCGCTATATCCAATATTTTTGCAAGTAGCATTATTGCATTCATTACATTTCTATACTGCTCTTCTTCCAATGTGCCCAAAACTGCAAATGTGGGGTTTTATTTTATTTGCATGTAATCCTATAAATGATAGCTCAAATCCAATGGTTTATTTTCTATATCCATTTTAGCACACAATTCTAAAAAATTGCATGATCTGACAAATTCACATAGAATATTCACCTCCTGGAGTGCGGTAGCCCCGTTTAAATACCTTGTTTCCTAGTCAAAGGAATTGATATGTAGCTTGATTGTGTACATCAAAGCAAGAGCAAGAAGAGCTTACTGTTAAGTAAATGTGCATATAATTGTACACCTGAACTTCGTATTGGTTTTGATTGTGAAGTGCATTCACAAAAACAGTTTTTGTGCATTATAATCTCTCAGTGATTTGTGAGACAACACATCAGTACCTCAATAGAAATAACATAATGAAATTTTTGATTCTTTCTATGTGAGAGATGCTTACCTTAAGAATGAATCAAATCATTCTCTAGATTACTGCCTCCAAAACGGTGGATCCCAATCCCTAATGTGGTCCCCTTAGCTCAATATTGGGGTCACAAAATATTTGGCAACAGTAAAGGGGTTCTGAAAGTCACCCATTTACACAAATCTCTTAGCAACAAAGTGAAGTGCTTACTTTGGACTCCACAGTTGAAAATGATTCAACTATACTCCACAAAAAGGAAAATAGCTGGTTTAGTAAGCCCTGCAAATACTGATTTCTTTTCAGTAAATGTTTGATTTTTATACCTATTTTATATACCCAGGGTCACATAAAAAAATCAGGTGAAAAGAGGTTGTAAGTGGAAAAAGTATTAGAAGTCCTGCTGTAGATAGTGTTTCTTAAGCATGGGTCCTCCATTTACTTTGAACATCCGCTCCTAGAAGATAATAATCAGGATCCATAGGTGTAGGACACCCAGAAGACCAAAGTTTGAGAACTCTTGCACTGGATCAGAGTCTCTTAAACTTTTTCAACTCATGATCCATTTCAGGCTGAGACCCCACGTATATAGGTATATAACATAGGTTATACAAATCTAACATTTACTATTAACAATAATAAAGAAACATATTTAAAATTATTCTTTGGTATACTTATTTTTACCATGTATCAAGGATGAAAACAAATTTGTATACTAATGAGATGGCTGTGCTTGATTATTTTAACATAAAATGTATATATTGGTAGAATATATGATACAGCAGGATGTAGAGCAATGTTTTTCAGAGTTGTGAATGCTGGTTCTCAGAAAAAATATAATACTATATGGCCCAGGGATCATTTCACAAATTGTTGGAAATTCTATTCTAATCATATGCCAAATTTTTAGAACATTTAAAAAAGAAACACAAGTTTAAAGCCTATGTTGCTTGATAACTCAGCTGAAGTCCATGCCAAATGGAAGATCAAAGATTGAGAACAACTGCTGTGAATCTCTAGGTTCTGGAGTGGACCAATTGCAGTATTAATGAAAATATGAGGCCTATGAACCTGAACTCCTTGGTGTGGTTTTAGCTCTTTTCTCCTCACAAATTAACCCCCCTCTTCTTCAACTCTTCCCAGTGCACCCTAGTGCACCCCAGTGCCCCAGGTAATATCATGGCATGTAAGAGCAAACAGATAGGATCTGCATCATGAGAATGCCATGGCACAGATGGTGTGTGGGTGTGTGTGGGGGACTGCAATCCCATAATCATAATCATAATAATTTTATTTCTTACCTGCTTCTTCCCACATCTTGAGGTGGCTCACAACACAGACAAAAGCACACAAATACTATAAAAGTTCTACAAACACACATATTAAAATGTGGTTCCATCAAAGACACACATTAAAGCATTTCTGTAAAATGGCAGTGGACAAAATTCCATAAAATATGTCTTATGGAATGGCATATTAAAATACAATTCCATCAAAGATATATAGCAAAGCATTTCTGTAAAATGGCAGTGGACAAAATTGCGGCCAAAAAGGGGTTTGTTCTCCCCCTCTCCCCTCTCCCATAGTGCCCTGTTGTTGTTGAACCCCCATAATTAACTTGCTAATACTATTATGATATTCAGGCTCAGAAGTCCATTCCAGATTGCTTTGAGGACATATTTCAAGTCACCATTGAAGCTAAGCAAGCCATCTGCAACTGACTGAAGTGTGAGGAGGAAATGAGCACTAGAAGAATACTTACAGCAGCAACAGCACCACCTCCTCTACCTCCACTATTACCTGGAACTGATCTGGAAAGAAAGCACATAAAATAGAATGTGTTTTCCCACTTTAATGTGAAATCATGACCACTAGTTACAAAAACTCCAATTGCAGTTTTAAGATTTTAGTTATTTTTTCATTTTGTGTTAATTGTGGCTCCAAGAAACCATGCTAAACCTGTTCTACACGGCTCAGCATAACAATCTGCACTATTTTTATGTCTTCAGACTTGTGCCAAATATAAGAATATTCTTTTTCCTGCTCCACCCCTTTCCCACCAATTATGTCTTACTTGATTTCTTCTCGGAAAATACTACACGTTGGGAACTAGATACTAATGCTGACATTGAGATACCAGTCCTAAAGTGAACATTTGCATTTCATGAAGGGGAAAAAAGGCGAGTGTAGATTTTCAAACATCTTTAATATGACATGCCTCACTGTGGTTTTGCAATTTGAAAGGTATAACAGCCCTAACTGAAAACCACAAATTATAATTATAAGCCACAAGGGAAAGGTCAAAAATTCATAGCTGAGTTACTGGCACAAATGCAGGTGTGAGAATACTGTAACTTGACATGTAATGCCAAGCATAGAATTTCAAGGAAACAGAAGATATCACTGGGGTTTGAAAGGGATTCAGAATAAACTAGCTATTACCTTTCTTTTCACCTTGTTCTGCTATGAAACTAAGTCCTGGATTTTTTGTCATGGAGGTAGGTAGTAAGACTGGTTTAGGAGGAGTTGAGAACGAATTCCATGACCTCCCAAGACTTATCAAGTAGCATCTACTCTTTCCGTCTTTGGAACACTCTACAAACCAGGGTCCCTTCTAAACAGTGGGTTTAGCCATCTCTTGTCATGATGATCTCTTACAATCTTCTATTTAAAGATTTTGATGTCAATATTAAGTATTATTGACATCAGTTGTATGAAAAGCTATTGCTGAAATGATTGTGCAAGATATATCAAGATGTCAGTTTCTTTTATCAAACACTTGCATTTTCAATATGGTAACCCATTGTAGTGAAGGGCAAAATCACAAGTAAATGTGCAGGTAGATAATAGCTGTGTTCCTCATTGGTGTATATTCATGGTATAATCCAGTCGAGACGTTTAAGTTAGTAGCTATGTGTGTTGACCTACTAACCGTCAAAAGGCTGAACAGGGCATAGGGTTACAGCCTGTGTTGGATGGGGTTACACTCCCCCTGAAGATGCAGGTTCGCAGCTTGGGAGTGATCCTGGACTCATCGCTGAGCCTGGAGCCCCAGGTCTCGGCAGTGGCCAGGGGAGCTTTTGCACAGTTAAGACTCGTGCACCAGCTGCGCCCGTACCTTGGGAAGTCTGATCTGGCTACGGTGGTCCACGCTCTGGTCACATCCCGAATAGATTACTGCAACACACTCTACATGGGGCTGCCTTCGAACACGGTTCGGAAACTCCAACTAGTCCAAAGGGCGGCAGCCAGGTTACTAACTGGAGCTACATACAGGGAGCATACCACCCCCCTGTTGTATCAGCTCCACTGGCTGCCTGTCCAATTCCGAGCCCAATTCAAAGTGCTGGTTTTGACCTTTAAAGCTCTATACGGTTCTGGCCCAGCTTACCTGTCCGAACGCATCGGCCGCTACATCCCACCTTGTAATCTAAGGTCATCCGGGGAAGCCCTGCTCTCGCTCCCGCCTAATTCCCAGATGCGGTTGGTGGGGACGAGAGATAGGGCCTTCTCGGCGGTGGCCCCCCGCCTGTGGAATGCACTCCCTATCGATGTACGATCCACCACATCCCTCCTAGCATTCAGGAAAAATAGTAAAATCCTGGCTGTGGGACCAGGCGTTTGCTCACCAGCACTAAGCAACATTTTAGGACTGGATTTTAAATAGAAAGTAGATGAAGAGGACCAATGCTTTTATGGACTGAACATGGTTTTAATCTGGAATGAATGTGTATGATGCTAAGGCAACTGTTTTAATGTATTTTAATGTATCTTAACTGTTGAAGGGTTTTTTGGGGGGTTTATATTGTTATTATGTGGGCATCGAATTGTGCCGTACTGTAAGCAGCACTGAGTCCCCCCATCGGGGGTTGAGAAGAGCGAGGTAAACTCCTGAAATAAATGAAATAAATAAACTGTGGAGGTCAATTATTTCAATTTTTGCAGGTTTTTGTCCATTGTAAAATGATGAGACCAGATAAAGTATGGTATAAAAGTCCGGTTGTTTAACCTATTTATTTCAGTATTTAACTGCTGCAATCTGCAGAAAAGAAGGGGTTAAATCCAAGGGGTTAAATCCAGCCTGGGGCCAGCGTATCTGAGGGACCGTCTCACCCCATATTGCCCTCCGAGATCACTGCGGTCTGAGGATTCCAACTTCCTGGAGGTTCCTTCGGCGAAACTTGTAAGACTGACATCCACCCGCCGGAGGGCGTTTTCTGCCATAGCTTCTACGTTGTGGAACACCCTCCCAGCCAGAACTCGGGCCATGAAGGACCTGCTCCCATTTAGACGGGCCTGTAAAACCTACCTGTTCAAGCAGGCCTTTGGCGGGTAGGCTTCTGCTCATGCCCCGCTACGTGCTCGTTCGACCCGAGATGTTGTGTTGCTCACTGTGGAGCTGCGCCACTGTTTTACTATGCTACTGTTGTTTTTAATTGTTTCTATTATCTTGTGTGTTATTGTGCCCCTTGGCTCCTGTAAGCCGCCGCGAGCCTCAGGGAGTCGGCGGCATAGAAGCCTGAATAAATAAGTAAATAAAATAAATAAACTGATGTTTATAGTCAACCTAGAGACCCTGAGACTACCTCCATAGATCACCCATGGGCCAGTACCAAACCCCAGGGGTAATCCAAATTATCGTGGTTACTTGCTTCAGTTGTTTAATGGAAAGCTGTCCTTGGGGGGGGGGGCTCCCTTCTAAACTGCAAATGTTCTCAAGAGTGAGAAACCCCGCTCTAGTCCCAAAAGGAGCCCCCTTCCCAGCAACCTGAGCCACAGAACCCAGAGAGGCTGTTCCAGAGGCCTACCCTTCACCCACAAAGGGAGTGTCATGGTGCGTACCAAATCTAAGATTTAATCTTTAAGATTTTTAACATGACATGCCTTTGAGGCTTTGGGAGGGGAGGGCTTTCCAGTTTGTGGAAAAGAATTAAACTCAGTTTTCTCCATCCAGAAACATTAATTATTCCTCTCTGAGCTATCATCAGCCTTTCTAAGAAGTGATATTTTGTTAACATTCCTGATGAACCATTCTTGATTTCATATTCTTGCCTAAAACAGGATGAAAGCATTGTATCCCAAAGCAGGAACACCTCTGTACTTAATCACCACACCAGTTCAGTAAAATCAGTAAGAGGTTTATTGAAGGATATATGTAAGCAAAGCAGTACAAAATCATAAAAACAGTATATTCCAAGACAGTATAATCCAAAGTCCATGAACTTCAAGGTACAAAGGTAAAAACACAAGATGCAAGAATGTAAAATCCAGAAAATCAAGACAGAATGGATTTCCAATACCCAGAACAGGAACCTGGCAGAACTTTAAACATGAAACTAGAAATCCACTTGGAAACAAGAAGTTCATGAAAATCCAACATTATCCAGACTGATCTAAAATCCTTTCCTCGTCTAATATAAAGCTTTCCCTGTCTCATGAAATGAAAGGAGAACATTCTGTTTACCTTTACAACCATATAAGGACCTCTTTTCTCTCTTTTCTAATAAATGGACTGACCTTTGATGAACTTGGGAACTCTCTCTTAGTTTACAAAGGTCTTGCCCTTTATCTTCTATCTCATTAACTTCTGCACTTGACAATTCTTCCTCGGAAGACAGTTCCCCAGATAAAGGTTGCCATGCGCTCCTTTCAGGAATTTGACTTTCAGAATCTTCAGGAGACACACTCCATTCATTTTCAAGCCATGTAACCTCAGGCCTTTCAGCAAGGCCAGAACTTGAAAGTTCAGGTCCAGGAAAACCATCATTCCCATTGGCATCAGACACAATCACAGGCTGAACTATAACAAAAAGATTGTTAAAAGCCATGTAACAACCATTTCCATATATGGTTCCCAATGTGTGACACGCAAACACATACCAAAGATCAGGATCTATTTTATTTACTTCCACTAATGGAACTTCTGGGAAGTGGAAGAGTTGTTTCTCCCTTTTCTATAAGTGGATCTACACAAAATACACACAGAACACAGACACATTACAATGATTCTAAAACAATCGGAGGAGAATTCTAGACCATTACATCAATTAAACCCCTGTTTTGCCCAGCAGGAGGGATTCTAAGGGAGGTGGTAACAATTCACAGGTCCTCATCTCCAACACAATTTATTCCAATTGCATCTATGTAATCAGATCTTAGTTTCATGGCTTTACAGAGAAAACGAGCAGTAGCATCTGTTATCAGCTTGTTGGAGTTGGCCAGCAGAAGTGAGACTTTTGCTAGAAGGTCCCAATGATTTTTTTCCCACGAGAAATATCTCTAGCAGTTGTTTTCTCTCTATTTGATAGATTTTACAATAAAGCAGAAGATGAGTTAGATCTTCGATCTCAGGGGCACCACAAATACAGATACGCTCTTCATAGGGAATTTTCTTGAACCTCCCATATCTCACCATTGATCTACACAGATGCAGAACCTCGAGCTGAATGCCAGACTAACCCCAGATATGGTCCTCACAGGGAATCCCCCAGCCACTGTAGGGATTCTCCCCCTCCATCCTCTGTGTCACAGCAGTC
Organism: Anolis apletophallus; assembly: GCA_030556195.1. Classification (NCBI taxonomy): domain Eukaryota; kingdom Metazoa; phylum Chordata; class Lepidosauria; order Squamata; family Anolidae; genus Anolis; species Anolis apletophallus. The sequence goes on from JARBWK010000007.1 coordinate 30,160,396, forward strand.
TCTGGCTTTCACACAGGTCCTACTGGTATGCTGTTGTCTATCATGATTTCAGCCAGGTCAATAGGGCACCGGGAAGCGGGGGGAGGCAGAGATAAGGAACCCCATCCTCTCCCTTTTCCCTTCCTAACAAACCATGTCACCCATCTGACTCTCATAACATGTGACAGAGAACAGGTAAGATCCATGCTGTGAGGCTGGGGAGAGGAGGGGCACAAGAGTCTGAGAAATGCAGGCTCTCAGTGGGGATGGCTATGGCCAGTTCCAGAAATAGCTCAACTATCCCCACAAGGAGCAGAATGTAGACTTTCCCCTGACTCTGGCTAATGCAGGGCAAGGCTGTGTTAATTTGTGTTAAACCCCAGGTCAGCCCTGTAACGTGTTTGGTAACCACAAGACTGGTTCACATCTGCACTTTCCTAAGTGGTAGAAGGGGACTATGTCCCCAGCATTTCCACAAGATGTCATTCAGAGGATGTCATTCAGATTTCATTGGGTGGTAGAGATGGAGGTATGGCTTTTGCTTTCAACAGCCCACCATTGGATCTCAAAATAAATCTAGCCTATTCTATGGGGCATTTGTATCTATTGATGATAGTAATCATGATTCTTCATCTGTATACATTGTTTTTACTATCTCAGTATTGAAACTTGAGGCTTACACTTTTGAAACAAAAACCATATAGATTAAAAACATAAAGAATTTTCATGTAAATGCAGTGGAACAATCTGTAGTATTAAAAATCACATAAAACATTGAAACAGAAATAAACAACTAAAGTGCACTTGAAATATGCCCATCATTATTTTTTGATTTTTTAATTTAAAAAATCCATTTCCTTTTTTCCACTTTTTCTTTTCTTTTCTCCTTTTCCTTTATTATTCAATAAAGATCATTTTTGGGTGGGAGAAGATATGCCCATCATCTATTTAAAGATCTCAAAAGAATGAGAACCCAGGACCCTCCAAGGCAATCTATTCCATCATCAAACAGTTCTCATAATAAAGATGTTATTCCCAGTATGTAAGTGCAATCTTTCTTTTTATAATTGAAATCTATTTGCTCCATCTTCTACATAGCATGACTTCAGATATTTCCCAATAGCCATCAGGTGACTTTTCAGGTTTTTTTCCTAAGTTTTGAGACTGCTAGAAGAATCTGTACCATACAGTTGATATATAATGATTATGCGAGCCAGCATGGTGTTGAACTATAACTCTGAGGACTAGGGCTCAAATCCCTTTTCAGCCAAGGAAACCCACTGAATGACCTTGGACAAGTCTCACTCTCCCAGCCTCACAGAAAGACACAAGAAAATCTTGCCAAGAAAACCTCATGACAGATTCACTTTAGGATAGCCATACATCCAAAATGACTTGAAGGCACACAACCACCACAACAATGGATACATGATTATTGTGTGGATGGTTTCTGCATACAATAGACATGTGATTTATCTGCATGGTTTGCATGCTACTTTTCAATTGGTCTGTAAAGGAAATTCATCACATTTGAATTGTTCCTCAGTCAGTCTGCCTTTCTAGTTACAGCTTCTTGATCTGGAAGAAATTATGCCAAATAGGACTCCAAAATCTCTTGTAACAGCACACACACATCAGTGAATTTCACACACTAGAGCCCGATACCCAGCTAATCAAGATTAATGGATTCATTTACCAGATGGTTACAATGTTATTAAAATGCAAATGGTTGGTTTCTGTTAATTGTTCAATATCAGATGCAATTAATCAGGACAGTTTTGCAGTTTTTAACAATCTTGGTGCAGTTCACTTGATCTGCTTAGAATAAAAGGAAAGAGAAAGAAAGGGTGGAGGAAGAGGTGGAGAAGGGAATGAAGAAATCAATTTTCTGATTTTCTTGCATTTTCTTTTTACAATCTTTTTATTATTCTTTTTCATTTAAAATTCATTAGATGATACATAAAAAAGGAAGTGCAGGGAAAATAAAGAATACAGTTTCCTAAAGGTAGCAAAATCATACCATAACGTCACAAGATTAATCCCCTTTAGATCCTATTCTTTTGACATCCACTACCCACTTTATAATGAAGTAATTGGTAATGATAGAAGTCATGAAATCAGGGTGATGTGCTTGGTTTTAAAGGAGAACACTGGCATGCTGGGCATAATGAAACCTAGGTGGAAATAGCAAATAGCATATAGATATCTCTTGGATATATGTATTGTTATATTCTTCCTTCTACAGTGGCTTCTGAGATGTTTTTATCTATCCAATTCTACAAAGCCTTCCTGGAAGAACGGATGAGTTTAAAATACACTATTTGCTGGCAGATTGGAATCCAATGGTAACAGTTTTCTCAGAATTTTTCCATCCAAAGTTTTCCCCATCAGAACTATCAGCCTCTACCTCTTGTATATATTCTCCATCATTTAGAGCAGTGTTTCCCAACCAGTGTGCCACGACGTGTGCCGTGAGCGATCATCAGGTGTGCCGTGGGAAATTGGAACCTCCAATACCCTTTCTTCTCCACTCGGGCTCCCTCTTCCCAGCATCGCTCTGCTCACTTTGCTCACGCTGCCTGTGCAGGCGCTACTGCACAGACTCACCCCACGTCTCCCTAGGGTGTGAAGGGGAAGGGGGAGGAAGAGGTCTCTGTCGAAAGCTGGCATGGGCAAACTTGGACCTTCCAGGTGTTTTGGACTCCAACTCCCACCATTCCTAGCAGCCTCAGGCCCTTTTCCATCTGTGTTCACATTTGGGCATATTGAGTATTCATGCCAAGTTTGGTCCTGATCCAACATTGTTTGAGTCCACAGTGCTCTCTGGATATAGGTGAACTACAATTCCAAAACTCAAGGTCAATACCCACCAAAATCTTATAGTATTATCTCTTGGTTATGGAAGTTCTGTGTGGGAAGTTTGCTTCCATTCCATCATTGGTGGAGTTCAGTGTTCTCTTTGATTGCGGGTGAACTATAACTCCCAACTATTGAGCAAGACCTTCGTATGTGACTTTCTGCCATTCCTGCCAGGATATCTATGTTGTGTTCATCGAAACAGGCCCAGGTTTCACACTGAGTGTATAAATACATTTTAAAAACATATTAACTATATGTATTACTGTGTTAGAGTGTCATTTTGTGTCATTTTGGTTGGTGGTGTGCCCCAGGATTTTGTAAATGTAAAAAATGTGCCGCGGCTCAAAAAAGGTTGAAAAACACTTATTTAGAGAATCACTTCCATGTAATATGGGGAAATTGTTCAGGTAAATAAAGTTTTGTGTGTGCCAAATTTAGAAACTCCAGTTGGTTCAAAATATTGTCAGATTGGTTATAGGAACATTTAGAAGTGAGCATATCACACCTATCCTAAAATCACTCCATTGGCTGCCAATCGTAGTTTCTGGACAAAGGACAAGGTGTTGGTTTTGATCTTTAGAGCCCTACATGGTTTGAGTTCAGGTTACCTAAAGGATAGCCTTCTCCCATGCAATCTGCCCCACACACTTCAGTCTCCTGGCGGCATCTGCTCCAACCAGACAGAACCTGACTGGCAACTACCACCCAGAGGACCTTCTCATCAGCTACAACATCAAAATGAGGTGTCAGAATTTTTAAAGCATGTAAAGACACATCTCTTCCATCAGGCCTACCCAGAGAGTCTTTAAACATGAATTATAACTGTCCTTTTTATCTCTGTTTTGTGCGTTTTAGTATGTATTTTGTAGAGATACGTTTTGGTGTGTAACTTCTATGGAGGTACATTTTAGTGTGTGTATTTGTGGTGTTTTTGCTGTGATTATGTATATTAATTGTTTTGTAATCTGCTTCAAGCCATGAGCAGAGGTGGGTAAGAAATACTATTATTATTATTATTTGAGTTTTGTGCAAGATTACTGGGCAGCACCATTTTTTATATTATACATTCTCCAGGACTCCTTTGTAGCAGTAAATGCATTTACTTGGAAGTGATTCCTAGGGAATATTTGTGAAACTTAACTGATGAATAAACAGAAAATATCTGAACATTATTTCATTATAGTCACCGGTGGTGCAATGGGTTAAACCCTTGTGCCGGCAGGACTGAAGACCAACAGGTCAGAGGTTCGAATCTGGGGAGAACGCAGATGAGCTCCCTCTGTCAGCTCCAGCTCCCCATGCGGGGACATGAGAGAAGCCTCCCACACAGATGGTAAAACATCAAAACATCTGAGCATCCCCAGGGCAACATCCTTGCACAAAGCCAGTTCTCTCACACCAGAAGCGACTTACAATTTCTCAAGTTGCTCCTGACATGAAAAAATTGTGTCAGAAGGCATAAAGGAGTAAACTGGACAAAGTAAACCTTGAGTCCATAAGCTTCAGCTTGTCTCATAGGATAACTTAATATTCTGCTGCGGCCCTTCATCTCATTTCATGAGCAGTTGTCTGAAGAGTGTATTAGATTTCTCTTAAACCATACTTTTAAAATTACTTACTGTGGGAGTGAATTTAATACAAATTACAACATATTGGTTAAAATTCATCTTCTCAATGTTCTTTTTCTTATTATCCCCAACAGCATCACCCATATGGCTCCGCTGATTGTTTTTCTGTCCTCAAACCTGAAATCTTTACAAGAAGTAAGCAGTCATTCTCTTAGAGATCTTAACCTGCTACAGGTAAGAGATAAAGAGAAAATACAGTTTTTACACGGGGAAGATTAAAATTGGATAGAGATTTTAGCTGAGACAGCACAGAGAAATGGAAATGAAATGTAGCTTGTGGGGAAGCAACAGTCATCAGGCCTAGGCAGAAATAGAGATATTTGGGGGGGGGGGGGTGGAACATTTCATTTCAACGACTGTGTTATTTTGAAAGAGAATTTTTCACTTTAAAGAGCAGACAGTATTAAAATGATTTTATGGCTTTCGACAATGTGTCTAAATTGCTGGGACTTTATATTGAGTCCAGTGAAGAGGAAAAGAGCAGAGCAAGGTTTTTTCATGGGACTAAGTATATTTGTATATATGTTTTTTTAAAAAAATGTGTTTGATTTTTTTTATTTTAAAAAACCCCTATATCTCCATGTAGGAAGATTGGGCTTCTCCAGAGAGGAAAAGTATCTATGGATGTTGTGCATTTGTAGCTGCAATTCTCAGTTTTGTTTTGAGTAACATCATTTTGAAGACAATGGTGATTATGATTCGTCTTCCAACCCCCCGAAAAAACGAGACAGACAACATAATATGGATTTAAAATTTGGGCAACTTTATTGAATGTTACCTATTTAACTTTTACTTCAAGTAACATTAGGTGTCAGTTCAACTTGGTGTGGCAAAGCTGAGGTAGTGTCTTATATAGTCTACCCCTCAGCTATTCAGGGCATAATACCTGGGTCCCCTGGAGATTTAAACCCTGTAAAAAATCTCTCTCAATTATTGAGACCAGACTCTCTCCATTTCTGGGCCATTCTAATCACCTCACCCCCTAAAATTAACCTCTAGGTGACTGCTTGCGTAATGACACACACCCCTAAGGGGTGCCTTAGGTATATACCAACCTTTGTATTTCTAAACTATTCACGCTAAGTCTATTTATAAACCGACCATCCCAGCTAGCCCTTAATAACAGTATAGGGTAGGCAAAAAAATCATCCCAGAACGTAAGAGGGGAATAATTCCTATCCGGTCCCGATGGGCGACCAATAATTATACTGTCAATGGGTGGGAGTGGTGGATGACGCTCGCAAGCAGAATGAGGGAGAAGGGGCTGGCCTTCAGTAAGGCCAGCCCCACCCCCCTTTCTGGATGGTTCCACAGAACCAACGAATCTCTATCTCTGGGAGGAGGAGACAAATTGCTCCCCCCCCCCATCTTTGTTGGAAGGTGAAGTGTAATCTATGCTTATTTATATCCCACTTTTTCTATCCACAAGGAGGTTCAAAGTGGCTCAAGACAATATTTCTTTTGCCCAAAGCTGACAATTCCTTACAACAGTAGGAACATTTCAGTCACACCCAGATGGTACATTTTTCAAATTTCAGTATATATCGCTTGATTTATATTATTTTCTAACAGCACAGACCTTGACGCAGTTTTTACCAGTTTGGAATAGTTCTATGTCAGACTGCTTGTAGCCTGTTTTTTTTTCCATAATAAGAATCATAAAATACTGATTCTCTCTTGGTTGTAATGATTTTGGCTATCTGTCAGTGGTCTGCATATTTGACATCTCTTTATATTTTAAAAAACAACAAACATCACCACCACACAACTTCTTGAGCGTAGAAAACTAGTATGAGAAAGAGGGCTTTTGCTGAGACCTTGTTTCATAGCATACAAGGATTTGTTTTCATTTGGTATAGTAAAGGTAGAGGAGATCTAAACTCCAACCAGCTGAGATAGTCAAAGCTATAACTGTATCACCTTCAAGAAACCTCTTTCCTTTGCTGTGTGTATCCTGACATGGATCAATCTTTGTTAAATTCTTAGGTTATCCGATTTTCTTTTCTGCTGCTATTCAGCTCAGTTGTGTTCCTTCCACCCATCTAGCATGTTGTGGTAAGTCATAGCAGGAACAAACGTGTGTGTGTGTGTGTGTGTGTTGAAGAAAAACCTTATAGTGTTAATTATGTGCAGCTGGTAATGTAGGTCAACCAGCAAGCTTAAGCCAATAGTGTATATCTGTATGAGTTTTTAGAATACAGTACAGATGAAGGAGAGATCCTGGAGAGCTTTTTCTCTGAGGAGATCTATGCTCAAAGGCTTTGCTCTGGGGAGCAGTTTGGAGAAGCTACTCTGAAGGAGGCTATGGTGGAATAGCTATTTACTCAAGGTTTATTTTTGCTCTCTCATTTGATGTAAGATGAAGATGCCTTATTTTGTGATTCTTACAAGGACTATGTAAGTTTGTTGCACTGCCTGATTTTGTATGCAACATTGCAAGTTTATGTTTCATCTTTGCTGAGTAAAGAGTAAAGACTTTTCTGATAATTTTTACTCTTGTCTGTGAGTCTATTGCTTTTGGACTTTGGGTACTGGGACTCTAGATAAAACACGCTGCTGCATAACAAATCATACTCTATTTTGTATGTTCCTAGTATATCACTACAGCTGTTTCACAGCCACACAGTTATTCTGTACTATCTTGCTGTGGCTGCCTATCAGTTGTACTTTATTGGATTCATTGCCAAAGTAAGAGTTTTATAGTGTTTTAACCTCTCTCCTCCTGATTAGTTATGAGCTTACTACTTTCCCCCTTGCAAACAAAATTGTGGACAAAACAATGATCTTGACTAGAGTGCAGCTAAACTGTGGAATTAATACAGTTTCATGCCACTTTGTTTGGCTTGATTCCTTCCAGAGGGAAGGCCTACTGGAGCAGTGCAGCACACCAAAATACCTGGGAGTTACTCTGAACCGTGCTCTGACTTATAGGAAGCACTGCTTGAATATCAAGCAAAAAGTGGATGCTAGAAATAGAGAAGCTGTATGATTTCCTAGTACTGAGCAATGGCAGTTAACGTGGTGTAAAATTGCACTATTTATATAGTGAATATGCACTCTAAAACATTATTTCCAGTCAAAGATCAGTTAATTTGATCCCAGTTTAGACAATGAAATACCAATTAATTAGATCCCAGTTGCCAAATACTGAAGGTGTTGGTTTTGGCCTCTATAAAGGAAATGTTGGATGGAAATGGTAGTTTGACAGTTTCCCGATTTATATTTTTGCCATATGTCTGCTTCTACAGGGAGTATTTCAAATATTTTAAATAACTCTTACCTCTTTTCCCCATGTTTGGTCTGGTGTAGTGGTGGGTGAGAGATGCCCCATTGCCCTAGCACTGTGCAAGGCTAAGGTTTCTTACATTTTAAGTAAGCAATATGTAATGACTCAGAGATTTGTATTTAAATGTTTAAAGGGGGAAAGAGCATCTATTTGTTATTTGCAAAGTATTGGAGCTAGCATGGTGCAATTGTTTGATTGGAGTACGTCTGTGGAGAAAATGTTTGAATCCTCTCTTGACCATAGAAAACCACTGGGTGACCTCAAGCAAATCACACCTCAGATAACCCTCCATCTTAGGATCACCATAACCCGGAAACAACTATTGGACCTAGACCAAGGTTTTCTCTACACTACATAATTAATGCAGTCTGATACTATTTTAACTGCTATGGCTCAATGGTATGAAATCCTGGGATCTGTAGTTTGGTGAGGCAACAGCATTCTTTGGCAAAGAAGGTCTAAGGCAGAGGTTCTCAACCTGGGGTCCCCAGATGTTTTTGGCCTTCAACTCCCAGAAATCCTAACACCTGGTAAACTGGCTGGGATTTCTGGGAGTTGTAGGCCAAAAACATCTGGGGACTCTAGGTTGAGAACCACTGGTCTAAGGCCTTGTAAAACTCCAACTCCCATGATTCCATAGCAATGTGCCACAGCAGATAAAGTGGCCTCAAACTGCATTAATTCTAAAGTGTAGCACCCCTAGTCATACTCAAATCAGTGAGACTTAAGTTAGCAAGACAATAATTTTAAATGAGGCAGCCTCCCACCTTCCCAAACTTTTCCAAAAACAGACATCCTGGAATACATTAAGTAATAAGAAATAAGAAATAAACATTCTTAGTATTGACATTGTGCATGGTTTTTTATCTCTCAAATTCTAAACGTAATTCAGATTGCACCCAAAGCACGTCCCTCCACTTGTGATTCTAGCTGGACAGAACAGTGAAGGACAGGATTACTCTGGTTCTTTGCAAATGACTTTCTTGATACATGCAAGCCCATTACATGTCTGTCACAAAAATATTCTGTTTTCTCTTATCTTCTCACCTAGTGAATGACTTTCCTTTTTCTTTCAAGCCTCTGTTGTTTTCTCTAATTGCTCAAAACAAACAAATATTCCAGGGGGCATGCCCAGATTTATGGAGCATTTTAAGGCTGTTCCAAGCTTATAATATGGCAAAACAATAAGAGTGCTATTTAGAATACACTGTACATCTTCTTACTCTAATTGAAACCCAGGGGGTGTAGTGTTTCCACGAATATCTAATTGTTTGCTCCATAAAATGCCATTCCGGTGCCTCTCCATCAGGAAACTTGGCTATTAAAATGGGTAACTTTGTGTTGCAAAAATAATAGCACAAGTAAGACAAGGAGACCTCTATATTAATTTTGGAGGGTTTCACTTTTCCAAGTGAGGTTTCCGTGCAGAAATTATCTGTTATATTTTGGTCATTGATGTAACAAGGGTTATAGAAATATAACTAATGAGGGAAGCCAAAACTTTTTGTAAGTGGGGAGTTGTCCCACATCTTTAGATGTTCCTCTTCTGGCCAATGACTCACTTTGCAGACATTTTCACACTACACTCTTATAATTATAGGATTCCATGTCAACCTGTGTTCCTGGGATTCCTATGATTTGTAGCTTAGGGAGCATTTAAAATACTTGGCCACAGTTCTGGCTATTCCCAAACTAAAAGTTGCAGCATTCTGCAGTGTGCAATTTAAATGGAATAATTACACTGTAACTTTATATTATGAAATGGAATCATATTTAGAAATAAATGTCATCCTTCCCTTCTCTCTGTCAGGCATCTAAAGCAATATGCGATACTTGAATGCGAAGTAATATTTTAATATTATTTTACTGCTTCTTGGCTGGGGTTTGGACTGGATGGCCCATGAGGTCTCTTCCAACTCAATGATTCTATGATTCTATACACACACTATTACAGAAATATAGCCTTACCCACATTAGGTTTTTTCCAGCTCAATGACAGGATACATGCTTGAATACAGAAAACCTTTTTTTTAGAGTATTGGGTGGAAAGTGCTAGAAATGATCCCATTCTGAGCTTTAGATTGAGCTGCGGACAACCAATTTTGCACAAGATAGATAATCTTTCATGGATGTTTCACAAATACACATTAAGAACCTAGAAATGTTTATTTCTATCCTTCATCATTCTTGATACTTGATTGTGCTGGTTGTAGCTGATGGAAGGTAAGGTCTAATAATATCTTGAAGTCTAGAAGATCTTCAACACGGCTTTAACTCATGGCAGAGGAACACATTCTTCTATAGCAGGGATTTTCTCCTCGATAAGGATGCGGATTTTGCTTTGATCACTGAAACCTGGCTGCAAGAGGGGGACGAGGTCCTATTGCAGGAACTTACATCTCCGGGTTATGTAGTTAACCATCAGAGGAGGTCTGGGAGACAGGGAGGAGGTGTGGCTATGCTTGATCATGACAAGTTTGTCCTCAGGATGGTTCTGGCACCGAACATTCCAGGCATTGAGTGTGCTGGCCTTGTGTGGGATTTACAGGAGAGTATAGCCTTTCTGCTGGTGTACCGTACACCTGATGCACCAGCTGACAGTCTACCTAGACTGCTGGAGGCTGTCTCGGAGCGGGCCTTGAGGTTGCAGCGGTTCTTGGATGACACTGCTGGATTAGATGCCTTCCAGTCCGGTTTCTGTGTTGGGCATGGGACGGAGACGGTGCTGCTCTCCATCACAGACCAGCTACGCTGCCAGTTGGACCAAAGTGGATCTGCACTTCTCATGCTATTGGATCTCATGGCAGCCTTTGACAGCGTATATCATGCGTTGTTGATCCACCGTTTAGCCGTGACAGGAGTGACGGGGACTGCCCTTAAATGGGTGGCTTCCTTTCTTCAAGATCGGGGACAATGGGTGGAAAGGGGTGGAGTGGTCACCAAGAGGCACCCCCTTATTTGTGGGGTGCCTCAGGGGGCCATTCTTTCCCCTCTATTATTTAACATCTACATGCAACCACTGGCCCGACTGGTGTGTAGCTTTGGTCTGGAGTGTCATCAGTACTCTGATGACACCCAGCTTGTGCTAAGGATCATTTCCATCTGTGCCTGGAGGCTGTGACTGGGTGGCTAGGTGCCAGCCAGTTGAAGGTGAATCCATTGAAGACGGAAATCCTTTGGTTGGGCCATCTGGTGGGAGGGGGGTGCCGGCTGCCTACCCTGGATGACGAAGCACTCTGCCCGTTGTCCTTGGTAAAGAGTCTGGAGGTCCAGTTGGACCCGCTGCTGACTATGGAGGCCCAGGTCTCTATGGTCAGCAGATCTGCATTTTTCCATCTGTGACAGGCTAGACCAGGGGTGCCCACACTTTTTCATCATGCGAGCTACTATATGAACAATCAAGTTGAAAAGATCACCTGTTTGCATGTAAGCGTGCGCACGCGCCTACTGCAGCCTTCCGTTCAAGCGGGGCTTCTTTCTTGCCTGCCCACGAACTCGCTGCCGCACGCACCCGGGAAGGGGATCCTCTTTGCCTGCGCACGCTCTCTCTCTTAATGTCTTCGTTGCCTTCCTCCTTCCTGCTGCATGCTTTCGTGAAGCAGGAAGTCCCCATCCCATCCTGCTTCTTGCGTGCACATCAGGCCCCTCCCAGGCATGCAGCAGGAGGGTATTTATAGGCGCACCTGCCAATGCTCTGGCCAGATATGGCTTCAGCGGTGGCTCAGAAGGCGCAGTGCTGGGAAGAGGGGCCGCCTGGCTGCTGCCTGGGCCGGGAAACTCAACTGAGAGAGGGACCCACTTGAGGCTGGAGCCTCCCCATGGCGGCCTCCCCTCCCTCCTCCCTCCTCCCTCGAGACTTCCTTACCTGGGCAGGAGAAGGAAGAGTGGAAGAGGTGCTTCCCCAACGTGACAGATGCAGCGGGGGCGCCCTTCCTTCCTTCCGGGTGTCACTCAGAAAGGATGCCCAAGTGGATGGCTGGCAGGAAGGAGGACTCCTCCCATTGGTGGCAGTCCATGCCCACGGGAGAGAGGGGGGGTGGCTCTTCCTAGCCGGCTCTGAAGAGCCACCCTCTCTCTCTCTCTCTCTCTCCCGTGGGCCCTCGCCGCCGTGGGAGGCTAGTGCCTGCCGATGGTCATCACCCAGGCCCCCCTGCCACCATTGCCTTCGAGGGCGAGGGATGGCGAGGCGGAGAAAGGCGGCGAGGGCACAAGCAGCAGCAGCAAGTGGAGTCTCCATCCTTGCAGCCCCCTCATCCTCGGGTTCAGTCCCAGGAACACGGCGGAGCCCTCCCTCCTTGCCCCAACCAAGGAAAGAAAGCAGCCCCACACAGCTCGCTCGCCCAGGTCTCGGCTTGGAATGGGAGTCCCGACGGCAGCAACAGCTTGCTTGGCTTTGCCCCACTTTGCCCGGCCTCCTTTGCCTCTTTCTCTCTTTCTCTCCCTCTCTCCTTCCAGCGCCCACCTGCCTGCCTGCCAAAAGGATCCGAAAAATTTCTCTGGATTTCTTTCTTCTCTCCTTGGCTCTCTCTCTCACACACACACATACACACGTTCTCTCCATCCCTCCCACAGCCTTGCATCCTATCCATGTGCGTGCCTTCGCCTTGCCCCCCCCCAGCAGCAACCAATGGGCGGTCATGTCACCACACCGTGCGTGGCAAGATGAGCGCCAGGGCCCGCCCACTAAAGCCTCATTTTGGCAAAAGAAGCCCCGCGAAGTCGGCGGCAGGAGCGCGCCATCCGGCTGGTGAGGCCCAAAGATCACCTGGAAGAGGGCTGAAGATCACCTAGGTGCTCCCGATCACCATAATGAGCACCCCTGGGCTAGACTGTTGGCACCTTACCTGTCCATGGGCGACCTGGCCATGGTGATCCAGGTAACTGTCATCTCAAGACTAGACTACTGTAATGCCCCCTACATTGGCCTTCCTTTGTCTGTGATCCAGAAACTCAAATTGGTGCAGAATGCTGCAGCTCGTTTGCTCACCAGGGCCCCGGTAAGATGTCACATAACTCCCATCTTGCAGCAGCTGCACTGGCTCCCAGTAGAGTACCGCATTACATTCAAAGTGTTGGTGTTAACCTTAAGGCCTTATATGGTCTAGGGCCTGTGTACTTGAGGGACTGTCTCTCCCTGTATGTTCCCCAGAGATCACTACGGTCTAAAGAACATCACCTATTGGAAGTCCCTTCTGTTTGTATTTATCACCTGTCCTCTACCAGACAGAGAGCCTTTTCGGTGGTAGCCCCAACTCTTTGGAATGCCATACCAGATGGGGTCCGGGCCATTAATAATAATACTCTTTATTTATATTCTGCTCTTCTCTCCCTGAAGGCGACTCAGAGCAGATTACAGAACATATACAAGCAGACAATCCCTGCCGTTAGAATTGACATACAAGACAGACAACATACAGTAGGATGATCTTCCTGGTTGAACATGGTCTTTCAGATTCCATTTCTGGGTGCTGTTACTCCATTGCGTCACAGGAGGGTGCTGCTGCTCCATCCACCTTGCTTACTCCTCCTATGATGGATAGCCCGTCTGCCCTCTGGAGCTTCCTCGGCCATCGATCTTCATTATTTTTATTGGTGTTCTAAAGTCTTTAAAAGATCTCCCCCACTATGCGGTACCTTATTTCTCTACTCGCAGACTGCTTTCAACTGCTAAGGTTAATAGTGGGTTAGGCTTACAGCTGACTGCCCAAGGCCAGCCCGGGGTCTCGAACTTGGAACGTTCGGATTGAAACAGCTGTTGTTTAACCGCTGTACTAAACCTCCGGCCCTAGTTGCCTGTGTTCCAAAGAGCCTGCAAAACAACTTTATTTCGGCAGGCTTTCAATCTATACTGACCCAATATAATTAACTAGGTGTACTAGGGGTTACTGTTTTATTGTTGGTTTTAGTATTGTTTTTATTGTTTTTAGTGTATTTTATTGTTAATGTTGCCTTATGTAAACCGCCCCGAGCCTGTTGGGATGGAGCGGCATATAAAATTGAAGTAATAAATAAATAAATATACACCACTTAGGAAAAGGTCTGAAGTCAACATCAACTTTCACTTAATTTGAGCATTATATATTACAATTTCAATGAAAAAAGGGACATGCTGCAACTCCCATTATGTCCCATGGTAACACAGCAAATTAGAAGCAGTCCTAAAATAACTGGAAAGCCACACATTCCATGTCCAATATTTAAACATTTCTATAGTAAATGGGCACAGAAGGGTCAATATTCTGAAAGGCAAAAATAAAAATGGGCTTTGAGTGCTGATTTCACTTTTCCATTTGTCTTCTCTATACTGCTCTATCATGCTGAAATGTATTATAATCTGACACAGTGCAAAATGATTTGATATTTGACTACCAATGGCAGCAAACATCCAATAGCTTTGGTGGTTAGGAGATGGAAGACAGAGACAGACAGCAAAAAATAGCCAGAAAGAGGTAATTACATTTAAAATCTTAGATCTCTTCTGAAATAGGAAAGATATGGAAGTTAGCCTGTCTTTTTTCATTACGGGTGTTCATCTCTGCTTAAAGCCATTTGCAATACAATCTCCAATGTAATTTCTTTGCAGACCACTGCACCCTCTTCTAGTATTTTGTAGATGAAATGAGAGGAAAAACTAAAAGTGAAGCATACTGAACATTTTGCTGACCAAATTTAACAGTTTAAGATAGAAGTGGGGGATTTCCCACCATAAACAGAAGAACCAATGGTGATCTTTGAACATAATAGGCAACATTTATTGAGTACTGGCAACATGATGGTTCATGCTTCCCATTTGCTCTCCTTTACAGCAGGAACCAGTAAACAAACCATTACACTTTGCTCTGTCGTTTCTTTTTTTTAAAATATCTTTATTCAAGAGTAACTTTTTTCAGAATATACATAAAATCAATACCGTGAACAGTGGGGGAAAGCGGGTAGAAAAGTTATATAGAATTGGGTAGAGGGAAAAAAAGATGGGGATGGGGGTGCGGGCTTAGATAGAGGTCAAGGAAAGAGTGGGAGGGGGGAGTAAAGTCTGGTGAAAGATTTAAAGAAGTTGAGATAAAATTGACTTCCAACAGACTTTCTTCCTTTTCCTTCCTTCATTCCTGTTTGACTTTTGTCTTATGGTCCTTCTCGACTTTGTATCCTCTCGTAAGAGATCAGTCTTCAAGAATCTTCTACTTTGTATTTTTTGTCTTTTAGATAATCCATCACTGCTGTCCAGTCTGTTTCTCTTATAGGTGTACCTTTATACCTAGTCAGCAAGAAAGTGAGTCTATCCATATTTCTTATCTCTAGTATTTTCAGCAGTAGTGTCTCTTCGTCGGGGATGGCCGGTTCCTTCCAGCATCTCGCGTAGCAGAGCCTTGCCGCTGTGCTTAAGAGAAAAAATAATTTATCTGTGTTATTTTCCACCTTGTTTTCATGCATGCCTAACAAATAGGTCTCAGGTTGCAGGGGTATTTTTATCTTCAACATTTTCTGTAGTATCTCTTGGGTTTTTTTCCAATATGTTTTTGCTTTTTCGCACGTCCACCAAATGTGGAAATATGACCCCTCAGCTTTGCTGCATTTCCAGCAGTTAGTGTTCATGTTCCTATAACTTCTGCCCAGTTTTTTCGGGGTCATATACCACCTATATGCCGTTTTAAACCAATTTTCTTTTAATCCAATAGCGTATGTATACTTCAATTTTTTTCTCCAGATTTCTTCCCACCTACTTCTGTCTATTGTCTTACCCACATTTTCATTCCATCTTTTCATATAATTTTTTTCCTCTTTTTTATCTTGGTCCCATTCCAATAGCTTCTTATATATTTTTGTTATTATTTTTTTCCTGATTTTAATATTATGTCCCAGAAATTATTCTGTTCTTGGAATCCTAATTTCACGTCTTTTGTAAACTGTTCTCTCAACTGTCTGTAATACAGCCATGATATTTTCTTGTCTATCTCAAATATTTCTTGTTGGCTCTTTAATTTCATCTCTCTATTTTCTTTCCTTATTAGCTCTTTATATTTTGGCCAGTCCTGCCATCCTAGTGTTCTTAGCTGTGTGGCTTCCAATGGTGAGACCCATAGTGGGGTTTTATTATACATCTTTGTTTTATATTTATTCCAAATTTGCAAACCTTTTCTCATTTTTTGCTCCCTCATACCAGATGTATTTGTGCCAACCTGACCTTAGTTCTGCTCCCTCCAGAATTAATAATTTTTTCTTCTCAAGCATCGCCCATTCCTTGGTCCACTCTAAAGCGCAGGCCTCCGAGTATAGTCTTAGGTCAGGGGTGGCTAGTCCTCCCTTGTTCTTGTCTTCTGTTAGGATTTTTGCGCTTATTCTGCCTTTTTCCCCCTGCCATATATACTTTAAGATGTCCCTGTTCCATTCTTTTAATAACTTTTGTCCTCTTATGATGGGAAGGTTTTGGAAAAGGAATAGCATTTTCGGTAGGATTTTCATCTTTACTCTGTCGTTTCTTTAGCATACTGTCTAAACCTAAAAGTAACTTGCATTCTGACCTGTTTCCTCCCCAAGAGTCAGTGAAAGAGTCAATGTGTGGAAGAATCCCAGTCAACATAAGCTTTTTCCCCCACCACACCAACAGTCAAGCACCTTCTACGCTACTATATGATCCAAATTATCAAAACAGATAATCCATATGACCTGCCTTGAACTGGGTTATATGAGTCTGTACTGCCATATAATCCCATTCAAAGCAGATAATCTGGATTTTATATGGCAAGGTAGAGGGGGCTTCAGTTCCCATTGCCATTCCAATCCCCCTCTGTCAGAGTCTGAGATTTGGTGCTTGGATTCCAGCAGCCAAACTCAAGGCCACTGACATCATCAAGAGATAGTGCACCTGGTACTGCCTGCATGGGAATTGAGAACCAGTAAACTCAGCGGGAGATTTTTGCGGGCTTTGGAGTTTGCGCAAGATGTTGCTTCTTCGAATGTGGGGGGAAGGTATATAAGGGAGTGCCCCATCTTGTAACGGCACTCCTGGCTTCTTGCATGTTAGAATCCTATAGTAAAGATTCCTAGTGATATTCAAATGGCTCTCTGTGTCTTCATTTAGGAGTGGCTATAGTAAGCTGACACCCCTCCATTATTGAGATTTTTCTATAATGGTTTCACATGCTCATATTGATTGTCCTACCTTGAGCAGCTTTCACATGGGCTATCAGATGCCATTTCTTTGGAATTAGATGGTGCTTGATATGAGGAATTACCTTAGGTAAACTTGGGACAGGAACTATGCTCTCAGCATACACTATATAGCAGTGTTTTTCAACCTTTTTTGAGCTGTGGCACATATTTTACATTTACCAAATCCTGGGGCACACCACCAACCAAAATGACACAAAATGACACTCTAACACAGTAATACATATAGTTAATATATTTTTAAATGTATTTATACACTCCTTGTGAAACCTGGACCTGTTTCGATGAACACAACATAGATATCCTGGCAGGAATGGCAGAAAGACACAAACTTCCCACACAGAACTCCCATAACCAAGAAAAAATATTTTTTTATTTATCACATTTCTATACCGCCCCTCTCAGCTCGAAGGCGACTTGGGGCAGTTTACACAAGGCAGTCTCGGCCCTCCAAGCAAAATACGAGCAAAACAAAACAAACAATAACCATATAACACAACAATTGGCAATTAAAACATACAATTACAGTCTCAGTGTCACGTTGAAATCACTTTCCGTCACATCGTCATCATTCCATATATCTAATTAAACCATTATATTTCATCAGCAAATCCTTGCTCAAACAGCCAGGTCTTGACTTTCTTGAGAAATGTCAGGAGGGAGGGGGCTGGTCTGATGTCACTAGGGAGGACGTTCCAAAGCCAAGGAGCCACCACTGAAAAGGCCCTGTCTCTCGTCCCCGCCAATCGTGACTGCGACGAAGGCGGGACCGAGAGCAGGGCCTCTCCGGGTGATCTTAAACATCTTGATGCTTCATAAGGAGAGATGTGTTCAGACAGGTAAGTTGGCATCCTGGTCTGACTTTGCTGACTTTAAAAGTGCACTGTCTAAACATTAAAATAAAATCAATTTTATAAGACAGTACATCTTCATGATTATTATGTCAATAGTTAATGGTACAGTATAGTATGGGATACACAGCATTGTATAGTATTGGGATGCACAGCTAGGCCTATTTTAAGAGTAACTCTCAAGCAACCAGAAACTATCTTTATCCAACATGATCCAACATTCCCCTTGGGTAATGGTTAATTAGTCTACTGTACTTGGAAAAAGTCCTGTATCGCCTCTTCCTTCCAACAGGGACGCAGGCTGCCCTGCAAGTTGGAATCCCCGGGCAGGCATTGCCGTGGAAACCACAGCGTGCACCTTCCTCTGGTCAACCCCACCCAGTCCTGTCCTGCTAGTCTAAAATAAGGGACAGGGCCTGAAAAAAAGGGACACAAATTTTAGGGCCAAAATAAGGGATGTCCCTTAGAATAGGGGACATATGACAACCCTAGTCCAGACCACCATTAAACCTCAGGATAATCTGGAATTTCCAGCAAACTCCAGAGTATTCCCCAATTTTGCCCAAACCAGGGCAAATTTGTTTTAAAGTGTGTGCGTGTGCGCATGCGCTTGCACACACACACACATTGCAATACTTACCAAAAGTCACTGTGCGTCTTTGGGACAGCTAACCTTCCATTTGGGGTGAGATCTGAGATATTTTGCAAATGTAGGCAAGCCCAAAGAGAAGAAGAGGCACAGGTAAGAAGGGAAATTTCTCACTTCATGCAGAATGGATGCTCCAGAATTTCTGTTCTTTTTACATTTTTCTCCAGTGGTTTACCCCCCAACCCTCACTAACAGCAGTTTGTTTTACACAGAGACAATTGGATAGTATAAATAAAACTTGACTTCCATTAGTGAATGCTACTTTGGTTTCCCTACATTTACAACCAAGGAAGGAAAGATGGAGTCATGCTTCCTCAACTGTATCAATAATTCATTTATTTTAATATGTATACCTAATTGGTAAAAAATATAGAGCATCTTTAATCTCCCCAATTCCTCAGGGTAATATCTTACATGAGAGTGGTTATTAATCAGGGCGCAATTCTACTGCACTCAAAATGCATGAAAAAATATTCCTGGATGTAATTTGGAAATGTATTTATCATGCTTTTTCTTCATTTTCTCTCTATCTCAACTAGTTTCATTTTCTTTGTGTAATTCAGCTACTTTTGATTTGTAATATATACTAAGGACTAATACATTAATCAGAAGGCTGATTAGTATCCCTTTGCAACCTTTACAGACTTGTGAAAGAAATAACACTGTCACAGCCTGATTCTAAGCATGTTAATTTCTAAATGCCACTATATTCCGTGAGAGTTATTCCTACATAATTCCAACCTCAGAAGATCACATTAATCTCTTATTATATTTGAATGCATGTGCACAGTCCATCCAGAGAGATAGTGTGCAAGTTCTGACAGAGTTCACAATTCTACAGAATAAAAGAATAAATACTGGTTTTCATATGCCCTACATCAGTGTTTCCCAACCAGTGTGCCGGGGCACACTAGTGTGCCGTGAGCAATCATCAGGTGTGCCATGGGAAATTGGAACCTCCAGGGGGGGGGGGGAGAGTCTAGTGTGTTGAAGTATAAAAACCCTAAGAAACCTACCTCGATAAAGGCACAAAATTCCAAACACCCCCCCCCCACCCGTTGTCTACTTGGTCTCTCCCTCTCCATGCATTGGGAAGGCCCGCCTCCCTTTCCCCATGTAGAGACCTTCTCTTACTCCTGGGGGTTCTGTGTGGGAAGTTTGACCCATTTCTATCATTGGTGGGGTTCAGAATGCTCTTTGATTGTAGGGGAACAATAAATCCCAGCAACTACAACTCACAAATGTCAAGTCTATTTCCCCTGAACTCCATCTGCGGTCATATTTGGGCATATTGAGTATTCATGCCAAGTTTGGTCGTGCTCCAACATGGTTTCAGTTCACAGTGCTCTCTGGATGTGGGTGAACTACAACTCCAAAACTCAAGGACAATGCCCACCAAACTCTTATAGCATTTTCTCTTGGTTATGGGAGTTCTGTGTGGGAAGTTTGTGTCTTTCTGCCATTCCTGCCAGGATATGGGTGGGAGGGACAACAAACAGCTACTTCTGGAGTGACTAGGGAACAGACCCTTACAATCACAGCAGCTCTTTGCTGACTTTCACAGTACCTTGGGGGTTATTTAGGGAGCACAATAATCTCCCTAAACTAAGGGCTTTGTAGAGATTGCGAGTATGAAATAGTTGCAAGTGCATAACTCCAGATTATGCATTCATAATTGCCATGCAGGATTCTGGCCAACATATTTCTTACCCCTATTTCCCTATGGACTTAACATAGTTTTGAAAAGCATATTAAACTGATACATTTTTTAAAATAATCAATATAACTTTTAAATTTATCATTTGAAAATCATCTGGATACTACTGCTGTCATGTGTGCTGTTTTAAACTCAGACAGCATATTCAGCTATTAGGGAGGAAAGGGAGCTCCATCACACCTGGGCACAGAAACTGGTTTAGTCCATATTTATTATGCAAAACCACTTTAAGTCACCTTGTGGAGAGAAAAAGTGGGGTATAAATAAGCAGATTCAAACCACTGACCTTTTGTTCGGCAAGTTCAGCAGCTTAGTGGTTTAACCCACTGCACCACTGGGGGCTCCAATAACAACAACAACAACAAGCAATTCTTCATCCTTAATGCTCAACCAAAAAAACCCAAAAAAACATTTTTAGTGGCATTTCAAAATGTAACTTTAATTTTTAGTGATGTTGTTCCTTTCATAATTTTTTTTAAAAAAATCATTTCCAGACTTCTGCTGGTTCCTTCCCCTAGAGCAGTGGTTCTCAACCTATGGGCCCCCAGGTGTTTTGGACTTCAGCTCTTAGAAATCCTATCAGCTGGTAAACTGGTTGGGATTTCTGGGAGTTGTAGGCCAAAAGACCTGGGGACCCGCAGGTTGAGAACTACTGCCCTAGAGATTTCAACCCCATGGCCCTTACAGGTATGAGACACAACGTTTGCAATAAGAATATCTATGTATTAATGAATTCTCAATCATTGTAATATTTCTACTAATATGGCTCATTTGTTTTGATTGTTAGAAGATCAAATACAATACTTGAGGTAGCAATATGTATGCATTTGCCTTCAAGTCACTTGTCAACTTATGGTGACCTAGCCATGAATTTCATTGAGTTTTTTTAGGCAAAGAATGTTCAGAGATGTTTTTGCCAGTTCTTTAGTGGTCTCTCATCCAAGTTCTAGCTAGGGCTGACTCTGCATGGATGGCAAGATCAGACACAATTTTGGGCCTTCAAGGTATCACATGGCACACCATGTGATTTCGTCAAAGAAAAAGTTCTTCTTAACCAAAAGGTAAAGGTTTTAAAGGTAAAGGTTTTCCCCTGACAGGCATGTAGCCAGGGGGGGGGGGGCTAAGGGGGCTTCAGCCCCCCCCCCGAAATTCTCAGGGTGGTCTGCGAAAAGGCCTTACTGGTACATTATTTAAACTGTTATGTTTATTCATATCATGATCTGATCACCATGCTCATTATATCCCACCTTCATGGGGTTATTGGGATAACAATACAAAAGGTTTGCTAGGGTAGACCCTCTTCCACTCAGTCTCAGCCCCCCCCCCCGAAACAAACTCAGCCCCCCCCCTGAAACAAAATCCTGGGTACGGCCCTGTCCCCTGACATTAAGTTCAGTCATGGGGGGGGGGGGGGGTACTAATCTCAATTTCTAAGCCAAAGAGCTGGTGTTGTCCATAGACTCCTCCAAGGTCATGTGGTCAGCATGACAGCATGAAGCACCATTACCTTCTCACCAGAGCAGTACCTATTGATCTACTCACATTTGCATGTTTTTCAACTAAGTTGGCAGAAACAGGGGCTAACAGTGGGAGCTCATGCCACTCCCCGGATTCGAACCTGCAACCTTTCAATCAGCAAGTTCAGCAGCTCAGCGGTTTAACTCACTGCATGTCACATAATGAATTTCAATTTAAAATCTGATTGCTTTAATGTCTTAAAAACACAAAAGTCGGGTTCAGGCAGACATGGCACTTTTGTCTTCAAGTGTTTTGATAATGCAACATGGTTATTTTGCACAACAAAATATAATACTAATCTGTATCAGAACCAGAGGCTTCTTTTTTCCCTATCATGACAATATCTCCCCTTGTTTATAGGAGTTAATTACATAAATATTATGTGATCTCATTTATACTTGCAAATTAAATAATTGCTCCAGTGCTGATTGATCCAACATCCTCATTGAACCACAAATTCTGTCAAATGAGAAGCTTAATCACCATGCTTCTTTCAAGTGCTTATTTATTTATGGAAATCAAAAGTGATTCACAATTTTTAAAAAATCAGACTAGGCAACAAGAAACAAGATGTGAGCTGAAGACGAAAGTTCAAGCACATAAAATATGTTTTTTCTAATGGACTGTCATGCCACAAGGAATGATTTCGATGATGATGATAAATTTTATTACCCATCTCTCCTCATTACTCAAGATGGAATTAAACACATAGAGATAAAATGTAATACTATTAAAATACATATATTAAAAACATATAACAAAGATTGACAACAATACTAATAAAAAGAAGATTTCATGTATTCCACTCACATGCTCAAAACATGAAATAATCCTGTTTTGTTTCCATTGTCCCAAATTTACTTCTTTTTATATCAGTCAATGTAATGTATGACTTCGGTTTGAAATATGAAGGCAGGTCAATAAGTCCATGACTTTTGGAATTTCCTGCCTCTTAACTGAAAGGGCAACATTGCTCCTGTCAACAGGCATCTGTCAGTTGACTCCAGTCAAAATTTGAACAAGCTGCGTCATTTAGTTTGTGTTTGACAGCCATTGATAACAGACTACCGTGTGATTTGAGGATAAAATGGAAAAACTGAATTTTGTGTGCTCATTAAGCATTATTTTTTTGCAGGGAAAAAACGATCACTCAAACCAAGGCTAAGCTTGATAAATACTATGGGGACTCTGCACCATCAACTTCAATGGTAAAAAAGTGGTTTACTGAATTTCATTGTGGCCGTACAAGCACGGAAGATGCCAAACGTTCTGGACACCCAGTTGAGGTCTCTACACCCAAAACAATTGAAAAATTTCACGATATGGTGTTGGCCAATCGGAGATTGAAAGTGCGAGAGATTGTGGAAGCCATAGGCATCTCACATGGCTCAGTGGTTTCAATTTTAAATGATCACTTGGGTCTGAGAAAGCTTTCCGCAAGATGGGTGCCGCGTTTGCTCACAATCAACCACAAACGCAATCGTGTGACAATTTCGCAGGAGTGTTTGGCGTTGTTCAACCTCAATATGGATGGGTTTTTGCGCCATTTCGTAACCGTGGACGAAATGTGGATCCATCACAACACACCAAAGACCAAACAGCAGTTAAAACAGTGGGTTTCTCTGGGTGAATCAGTGCCAAAGAAGGCCAAGGTGGGTTTGTCAGCCAATAAAGTAATGGCAACTGTTTTTTGGGATGCAGGCGGTATAATCCACATTGACTACCTTCAAAAGTGTAAAACAATCAATGACAAATATGCCAATTTATTGGGTCGATTTAATGAGGATTTGGAAAAAAACTGACCTCATATGGCTAAGAAAAAAGTTCTTTTGCACCAGGACAATGCAAGGGTGCACACATGTGCAGTTGCCATGGCAACAATCAATGAATTGGAATACGAATTGCTTCCTCATCCACCCTATTCTCTGGATTTAGCCCGAGTGACTATTTCTTGTTTCCAAACCTGAAGAAATGGCTCAGCGGAAAGAGACTTGACTCCAACAATGAAATCATCTCAGAAACAAATACCTATTTTGATGACCTCAACAAATCTTCTTTTTTTGACAAAGTGTATAGAGCTCAAAGAAGGCTATGTTGAAAAATAAAATAATTTTTTATCCAAAAACCTGTGTTTCATTCAAAAAAGTCACAGACTTATTGACCCGCCCTCGTATTTAGGCTTCAATTCTAAGACCCATGAACAGAGGAGAATTTTCTCATCCCCTTTCAGATATTTACCCCCTTTTCCTATCATGTATCCCAGTACACATAAAAGTCATATATGTCATTGAATGGATTTGGCAATTCCAATGCTACATGATCTCATGTTAAGTGAATATTTTTCTAGTACACTCCAGTATTTATTGGAGAGCATATCTAAAGAAACAGGATCTTGAAGCCCAAGGTGTTATCAAAATTGGTCAACAATTAGGTTGTGCAAAAGCACCAATCCAAACTGTTTTTATAAAACACTATCTTAGGTACATTATTTATTAGATATAGTCATTGCTAGGTTTTGGATTTTATGAATATTCCCATTAGAAAATATGTAATGATATGGGTAAACTACAGCTCCCATCAAAATCTGTCATTAGCTCCAAACTGCACCAGTAGTTAAAGTTGGTTTGTGATGAGTATGTGTGCCAAGTTTGACCCAGGTCCATTAATGCTGGGGTTCACAATGGTCTTTGGATATGGGTGAACTACAATTTCCATCATCCTGGGTCAATTCTTCCAACTATTTAAAGTTGATCATGTTGAGCAAGATTGTCAAGTTTGGTCCAGATCCATCACCAATTGAGTTCAGTGCACTTTGAATGTGGGTGAACTACAGTTCCCAACATCCTGAGTCAACCCCCCCCCCCCAAAAGTGCCACTATTTGAAGTTGGTCATGGTGGGTATGTGTGCCACATTTGGTGCGGATCCATCATTGCTGATGTTCACAGTGCTCTCTAGATGTGGTTGAAACATAACTTTGATCATCCTGGGTCAACTCTCCCAACAATAAACAAGTTCATGCATCAAGAGGTGTCTCTCCCTTTTGGGGAAGAGGCAATGGTCAATCGCAATCCGTGTAAGCCTAGAATAGCATAAATCAAATTCTAACAATTTATGCTATTCTAGGCTTACACGGATTGCAATTGACCATTGCCTCTTCTCCAAAAGAGAGAGACACCTCTTGATGCATGAACTTATTTATTGTTGTTTATGTATTAACTGCACTTTTTGATATGTATGCTTGATAACCATATTGATCTTTATATTACTATTGACTACTAGTGCTGCTACTACTTCAATACAGAATATATATTTTGAGATACATACAGCCTTGTCGGATGCATCCTTTGTGATTTGCATCTGTGACTAGCTTCTGGTGCTTGTGGTTGTTTATCCATAGCCCACCTCTTGTTGTTTGCTCAACTCTCCCAAACTCCTCCAATATTTTATGTTGTTCATGGTGGGTATGACTACCACATTTGGTGCAGATCCATTGCAAAAACCATGCAAACATAGATACATAGATTGATACATACATACTAGGTATGGTTAGGTTTGCTCTGAATCTTTGTAATTTGGAATAAATTCAAAAAGATTAGCTTTTTGAAGCAATTTCGAAGTTTTTAAGGAAATCAGAAGTCCCTTTGCCCTTCCGAAGCTTTTTCCGCCATTTCTGTTACAAAGCACTGAGTGAATCAGAAATGGTTCAGCATCTCCCCACTTCTGGTCCCTGGCTTCTGCTCAAGCCTGGGAAGCTTGATGGCTTTCCTCCCTCCCCTCTCCCCTCATGAGACTGGGAAGAGATTTAAAACCCAGTGAATGGCTTTCCTCCCTCCCGTCTCCCCTCGTGAGCCTGGGAAGCTTTTTCAAATCCAGTGGATGACTTTCCTCCCTCCCGTCTCCCCTCATGAGCCTGGGAAGTGATTTAAAACCCAGTGGATGGCTTTCCTGCCTCTCCTCTCCCCTCGTGAGCCTGGGAAGCAGTTTAAAACCCAGTGGTTGAATGTCCTCCCTTTTTTTAAAATCAGGGATTCCCCACCCTTCTGAGGTTGGGAAGTGTAAAACACTACTTTCAAAGTAAAACCCAGGACCACCCTTCTGGATGAAACAACAGGAAATAATGCTTTGAAACCATTAAATAGGGATTCGGAAGTCTCAGAAGTTTTGAAAAGTTTTGAACTTTTTTTTCTGTGAAAATCAGAATTGACTTTAGATCTGAACCACCAATGCCCCCTACATTCGAAACAAGTTTTAAACCATTTTTAAATCAAACAGGCCTAATACATACACACACATTTTCCCATTTTATTATTATTTGTTGTTTATTCATTCAGTCGCTTCCAACTCTTTGTGATCTCATGGACCAGCCCACGCCAGAGCTCCCTGTCAGCCGTCACCACCCCCAGCTCCTTCAGAGTCAAGCCAGTCACTTCAAGGATACCATCCATCCATCTTGCCCTTGGTCGGCCCCTCTTCCTCCCCCCCAAAGCATCATTGTCTTCTCTAAGCTTTCCTGTTTTCTCATTATGTGACCAAAGTACTTCATCTTTGCCTCTAATATCCTTCCCTCCAATGAGCAGTTGGGCTTTATTTCCTGAATTATGGACTGGTATTATAATCAATATAGATTATCCCAGAACAAAAATATCTTTGGTCCAGCATAAGCACGGACTTGAATGCAATTGAGAAATCTGTGGTAAAGACCTGAAAGTGGTCATTTGGATAAAGTTCTCATCCAATCCGACAGATTGGATATAATTTTTGCCAAGAAGAGAGGGCAGAAGTTGCAAAATCCAGATGGGCAAAGTGGATGGAGATTTTCCCAAGAAGATCCACATTTGTAATTGCGGCCAAATATGCTTCCATGATGTATTGACTCAGGGGCTGAATACAACAAGCAAACTCCAGATGTTTTTCATTACATTCTTTAAATAGCTGGCACTTTCACAATGCTGAGTACCCTGTGATATATATGGCAGTTAACTCTGCTTCATTTTCATACTAATACAGATAGTTTTTTAAAAGGGCGGTGAAATACTTCAGCAAGACACTGTTTAAGAAAGTTTCCTTATGTCTAATTAATGGTAAATCAGTTTCTTTGAATCCTCAGATATTCTACAGAGCAACATATGTACCAAATGCTCAATGCTATCTGCCATCCCCAACTTTTTTCCTGGCAGGGTTTCTGCTCCTTAGCAGCATAGCAGGCAGAAATCCATCAAGTGAAGCATTCTCATTTGTCTCTGACAGAAAAACATTACCTGCAGGATTTCTCAGTGTTATGCTGTTGAGAACAGGAACTCTGTGATCCTACAAAACACCAACTGGAGATTTGGAATTTTTTAATGAGAGTTTAAAATTAAGCAGCGAGTGCTTTCATTTCTGGGGAAACAGCACATTAGAAAAACTTAGTAAACATGTACTTAGGAATGTATGGGATGATGAGGCGAGACTATGAAAAACTCCGAATGAATAGAATTCATCAAAAGGTTGAAGAAAATACAAATAAATGGCGGTCTGGTTCTTGTTTAAATGCCTGGGAGGTCTACAAGCCCCACTAAGCTCATTAGTGTCTGCACAAAAAGACACAAATGAGCTTATGTGGATAGGGAAATACAGTAATTAACTAAAATTAGGTAGTGTCAGCTGTGAAAATTGTGAGCATAATCAGGGTAGCTTAAACTGGGTGATGCAGTCTTTGAGCAGCCATCTCCTTTGGTTTTGGTTTTTTTACTTACTCTGGATCAGAGCTTGAAAATAAAAAATAACCTCTGTTAGAAGACAGAACTGTGTTGGCCCCTTGACCTGTCTTGGGTCTCCCAAGACAGTTGATTGTCCCAGTATAGTAGAACATGTTGCCAGCTTTTATTACTCATTTGCTTTTTATATGGATGTATATGCATTTACTCTATTCCCAACTCAAGAATGGAAAATGGATTGTTGGTGGACAGAAAAAGAGATTTAAAGATGGTCTTAAAGCTAACTTTAAAAACTGTGGCATAGATACTGAGAACCGGGGAGCCCTGGCTCTTGAGCACTCTATCTGAAGGTCAGCTGTGACCAGCAGTGCTGTGGAATTTGAAGAGGCATGAATGTAGCATGAAAGGGAGAAACATACTAAAAGAAAGGCACATCAAGCCAACCTTGACCGGGACCACCTTCCACCTGGAAACTGATATCCTCACTGTGGAAGAACATACAGGTCAAAAATAGGGCTCTACAGTCACCTACATATCCACTGCCAAGACTTAGAAGACCATCATACTTGGACAATGAGGGGTCACCTAAGTATGGAAGTATGGAAAACATTGACAGTTTTTCATCTTGTTCTTGAGGTAAGCGATGTATTAGGCCCAAGATGCAAATAGGTGGCCTACCTTTATCATTGATGATGGTGGTGGTGATTATGGCAATGTGTGTCTCTGTATACTTGAGCTCTGATAGTTTCTGTTCATGGTAAATTCAAAATAAATATTTACCTGGAAACTAAATATCTTCATGTGGTATATAAGTGGGCTTATTCTTATTTACAACTCACTAGGGTAACTTGGAGTGTACAGCCTTGTAGCTAGCCATTCCCTGCCACGCATTGCTGTGGCCCAGTCTGGTGATCTGGAAAATCAAGTAATGAGAAAATGTTGGTTTCTAATATATGTGATGTCTTTATGCTTGTGGGTAAAAAATATTTCTTGCTGTTTCTTCATCATTGTTGATGTGGAGATTGCCTGGTTTGCCTACTCTGGAACATGCAACATATAATTGTTCATCTTTAGGGGTCCCTTTCAAATCTATGATATTATATCTGTGTGTGAATCATATATACCTATTTATATCTATGGCTGGATAGCTCTGTGTCAGGAGGGCTTTGATTACATTTTCTTGCCCTGGTGAAGGGAGTAGGACAGGGTGGCCTTAAGTATTTTCTGTTGGTCATGGGGGTTCTGTGTGGGAAGTTTGCCCCAATTCTGTCATTTGTGGGGTTCAGAATGCTGTTTTATTGTAGGGGAACTATAAATCCCAGTAACTACAACTCCCAAATGTCAAGGTCTATTTTCCCCAAAATTCCATCTGTGTTCACATTTGGGCATATGGAATATTCGTGCCAAGTTTGGTCCAAATCCATCGTTTTTTGAGTCCACAATGCTCTTTGGATGTAGGTGAACTACAACTCTCAAACTCAAGATCAATGTCCAAACCCTTCTAGTGTTTTCTGTTGGTCATGGAAGTCTTGTGTGCCATATTTGGTTCAATTCCATTGTTGGTGGGGTTCAGAATGCTCTTTGATTGTATGTGAACTATAAATCCCAGCAACTACAACTCCTAAATGACAAAATCATTTTTTTAAGTAATGGTCACTCCTTGGGTTAGTAGGTGTCTTGTGGCCAAATTTTGTGGCAATTCGTCCAGTAGTTTTTGAGTTACGTTAATCCCACAAACAAACATATTTTTATTTATATAGATGAAAGAGTAAACCAGAAGGTTTGTCTGCATTATTCTTCTCTTAGGAAAAGTATTCATATAACTATAGAATTCGAAGGGATCCTAAAATACATGTATTCAAACTTCGTATCATGCCTTCCACAGAAGCTCCTATGTCTTGAAACCTTGAAAAGACGCTTCAATACACGACAAAGTAATCACTATAGCAACTTCTATACACACTGCTAAACCACAATGTTTAAAGGGGCAGTGTCAAAGGAATACCAAGACATAGCATATATAGGTAAAAACCAGTATATTGTATGGCAGTATATGCTCAATAGCAGAACAATATTACAAACAGTACAATGTAATGCAAATAATCAATCATGTGATTAATACACAGTATGAGCATGAATCACAAGCCCATATACATAGTTGGGCGAAGGAGTATTCCACTTGGCACTGAGTAACCCTTAGTGAAGTCCTGGGTGTAGTGACCCATGGACCTGCGACTGAGTCAATAGGGGAACCTTGGTAGGTGGCAGAGCTGGTGGCTGCTATGGTGGGCAGGCGCCAACGGCTGGAGGTAAGCTGACAACGCCAAGATGGCCGTTTCGCGTAACCGCTTCCTCAGGGCGTTGATCACTTCTGACCACTCCTCCCCAGTATTGTAGTAGACCAATTTAGACTCAAAGTCGAAACAAGAGATTTCTAGGCATGGAATAGCATACAGTGAATACATGACATAGGTGGCAATGCATATAATACAATATACAGGTACATAATAACAGTAAAACATAATAGCATGCAGAGAGTACATACATACCGCATTTCAGCGTTTCAATACAGATCGCTCTTGTGAGTTATCTCCCGGGCTGCAATCAGCATCGGGTTACAGGAGTAGCTAGCTTATATAGCCAAATTCAACACAGGTGAATTCACAGTAACAGGGTTTGCACTGAGAGGGTCTCATTGAGCCCAAAGGGGCTCGCTAGAAACCAATAAAATCCATTTTCTTTCAGCTTTTAGCAAGATGTTCTGTTTGTCACAATGAGGGGGAAACACACCTTTTCTTAACCTGTCACCTTTAGCATGTTTGGCACAATGCTGGTAAAACAATTTGGCAGTTTTGACTGTTCCATCAATGCTGGTAAAATGTGGAGTCAAGGGACCCACATCTAATTCTAGAAAGGTGTTCCATAATCCTTGTTCTAAGACACCTGGAGGTCATCCCAGTATAATGGCGATTGAAGCCACAGCAGCATAGGATAGTGTAAATGACTCCCGAGGAAGCGCAGGTAATTTCATCCCTAAGGTAGAGTATTCTACCTGTTTGGTTGTTTCGAATGCTAGTGTTGGGCGAGATGAGAGGGCATACTGAACAAGAACCACACTTTTTGGTGCCCGGGCGCAGGGAGGTGGTTTTAGGGTAGATGACATGGTTACTATGGACAAGATACTCTCTCTGATTCTTAGAGCGTTTATAGGCAATCTGGGGGGGGGGGAGAGACTCCAGGCCCGGTATAGTTGATACCAGGGGCCAAAACTTGTTGACAATGCTTTGTATTTGGCGCGAATGCGGGGTAAGGGTAAGCAGCCATACAATTCTAGAGGAGGGGTTCTTGGTGCCTTTCTGAAGTAATTGAGCCCTAGGTATGGAATCCGCTCTGCTCTTAGCGGTTTTGACAATGGAGTTGGGGTACCCTCTGTGGGCGAGATTGAGAGAAAGGGTGTGTGCGTCTTGTTCAAAATGCTCAGGGAACGATGAGTTTCTTTTGAGGCGTAGAAGCTGCGAATACGGCAGGCTTCTCTTAAGTGAAGTGGCATGGAAGCTATCATAATGCAAAAGGGCGTTTCTATCTGTAGGCGCCCTGAGGAAGCGGTTACGTGAAACGGCCATCTTGGCACCGTCAGCTTACCTCCAGCCGTTGGCGCCTGCCCACCATAGCAGCCACCAGCTCTGCCACCTACCAAGGTTCCCCTATTGACTCAGTTGCAGGTCCATGGGTCACTACACCCAGGACTTCACTAAGGGTTACTCAGTGCCAAGTGGAATACTCCTTCGCCCAACCATGTATATGGGCTTGTGATTCATGCTCATACTGTGTATTAATCACATGATTGATTATTTGCATTACATTGTACTGTTTGTAATATTGTTCTGCTATTGAGCATATACTGCCATACAATATAGTGGTTTTTACCTATATATGCTAGATCTTGAAAAGACGGCCAGAGTAAGAGTTCTTGCATACTCCTGTATCATATCAACACTACTGACCCATAACATGAAGCAGAGGTAGACTACTTGTTGCCGTCTAGATCAGGGCTGTCTGTGGCAACCCAGCCCCCAGCCCAGCCCCCAGCCCAGCCTCCCGCCCAGCCAGGGGCAGGGGATGCCCCGGGGGTCCCAATTGCTTTGGACCCGATTGATGGGGATTCAGGTGAAATGTATGATGGGGCTGTTGAGCCTGCATCTCCTACAGAGAGCTTGCAATGGGAAGATGATTGGCCCGAGGCCTACGAGGACGAGGGAGGTCAGTCTGACCAAGATTCAGATAACTGGTATGAGAAACCAGGTGGGCGAGGTTCCCAAGAACGAATCTGGGAACCCGCGGGGGATGAGTCCATGGAGACAGACTGGGAGGATGCTTCTCACGAAGATAGTGAGACAGCTGTGGAAAGGGAGGGAAGGAGCTTTGACCACAGGAGGAGCATTGAGGCCCATAGAAAGGAATGGCGGCAAAGCCTAGAGCGTCGCTGGTCTCACAAAGGAGGAACTTAAATATACGTTCTGTGGGAACAGATCCTCAGTTGAACGGCCACTTCTGATCTGAAGGGAGTGTAGCGTTCCTGATCCTTGAAGCCCATTGGCTTGCCTTGCCAAGAAGCTATCTTGGGCCTTGTACCTTGCCTTGCCTTGCCTTGCTCCACGGAGACCTTGTTTTGCCTTGTCTCGCTTTGATTTTATGGACTTTGCCTTTGAGAGATTTCCTGTTTCCATTTGGACATTTTACCGCTTACCATTTTGGACTAATTGCTTTTTACTTGGACATTCTACTTTTACACCTGTTCTTTATTATTCAATAAATAGTTAATTGATCAATTGCCTCTGTGTGTGTAAGGGGCCAGGCCAAGACCCTGCATCGTGACACTGTCCAACTGCCGGCCCTGCAGGTGTTTTGGACTTCAACTCCCAGAAGTCCTAGCCAGTTTACCAGCTGTTAGGATTTCTGGGATTTGAAGGCCAAAACACCTGCAGGGCCGGCAGTTGGACAGCCCTGCTCTAGATGTTAGACTGCTGCTCATTTCACAACTCATCATTGACTACAGTACCTGGACTGATGGATCCAACAACATCTGGAAGGCCACAAGTTGCTCACTCCTAGGTAAAGTTATCATTAGTAGTAGTTTACTCAGTGGAAGTGTCCTAGAAAATAACCACAGAATGCAAAATGCAAATCAAAAGTAACAGCCAATCAATTGCATTCTAATTGAACAGCTTGGAGTTCTGCATATCCTCACAAAACTGTCCATATCCAATTGAAACTAAATTATTTGTTGAAATTGTGCATCTAAGATGGCTTGTTTGCAGTACTTTCTGACAGCGGCCCCTTCCACACAGCTGAATAAAATCCTATATTCTCTGCTTTGAATTATTTGTTGATATTGTGCATCTAAGATGGCTTGTTTGCAGTACTTTCTGACAGAGGCCCCTTCCACACAGCTGAATAAAATCCTATATTCTCTGCTTTGAACTGGAATATATGGCAGTGTGGGCTGAGATAACACAGTTCAAAGCAAATATTGTGGGATTCTCTGCCTTGATACTCTGGGCTATAGAGCTGTGTGGAAGGGCCCGGAGAATATCAGCATATTTCTGCTGTTTGTAACTTTGATTGACAAGACTGTTTCAAAAGTGGATGCGACATGCATTATTTAAATATTATCTACCATGAATAGTACATTTCATTTTAGGCATTGCTGGTGACTAATGAAATCCAGTATCCGTGTGCATGTCTTTGTTCTCCTTATCTCTAACACCTGTAATATTTCCACTGTCCCGAAATTTAATATTCTCATTCCACTAACCCACTCACTACAATGCAGTATCCTCCATCTCCCCTTGTTCCATTACTTAATTTCTCTGAACTGCTTCTCCTTTTGCAACCAATATTATAATCTAACCAACTATCATTCTCTTTTTTTACCTCTCAAACTCTTCTTCTTGATTTGTATTTTACACAGCTCATTTTGTGCTACCTACTGAGCCAAATAAATGCCTTGTTTTGTAGTTTTCACCAAGAGACGTGAGAAATTACTTTGGCAAGCTAGAGATACTATAACACAATCCAGTATAATGTAAAGGAACGAGAACAGGAACGAACAAATGAAAGAGTATTTGGGGGGGGGGGGTGAGATTTTCAAAGTCAAGACTTTTTATGTCCACAAATTATTTTCATATACAGATATATCTCGTTTCATGAAGTAGATTCCTGAGAATTAATTCTGTGATATAAAATTTAGTAAGAAAGACAGAAATAATATTTTAAGTATAGGGATACGTTCTGACACTACAAAGAACAACAGTACAAGAAAACTACAATTGTTGGATTGTGTGATTTTAATGTTTACATTCCATGTTTTAATGTTACATGATGCCATGTTTTATGATTTAATTGGCAATTGTATGGTATTATCATTATGTTAGTTTTCTGTATGTGAGGCATTACATTTTGCTATAATTATGCTTTGAATCCCATGCTGGGGTGCCAAACTGGTACACAAGTGAAGTAAACATATAAATAAGAATAACATGTAATTAGGGGTGGATATCTCCAATTTAAATACTTTGAAACCCGTTAATATTTCGTATTTGAAATTATTTTGACCCTATATCGACCTTCGGCGGCCAACCCGGAAGTGAAGTTTCAAAACCGAACCCGGGATTGCCATTTTTTATAAATGGCACGTTATTAGGTCATTTTTTTCTCCTCCTCAGTTCTCAACTCGCAAGAGGAGACTGGAGGGCAGCAGCACCCTCCTTTCTCCTCTCGCCAGCTAAAAGCTGAGGTGGGCGTTTGGAAGCAGCCCGGCCGTGCTCTTCTCCATTTCCCCAGGCTCTCCCTCACAAGCGGAGGAAGAGCCTGGAGAACAGGAAGAAATTCCTCCGAATCTCAGAGTTAGTTCTCAGCAGGGAAGGAGGAGGCGAGGGGATGCCCTCCACACCTCCTTCCCTACTGAGAACTAACAGGAAATAATAACGAATTTTCGTTAATATTTACATTTCAACAATGTAATTTTATGGAATTTTTTCGGAACACTTTCTATATTGAACCACCGATGACAATCCCACCCACCCAACCCCCCCCCCACGAGTTTAGAAACAAAATTTTGATGGATCAACCATCCCTAGAATTTAGTAAACAAAGGCATCACAAACCTGCCCGAATAGAAAGGGCAAACACATCTAGGTAGCTACTTTTCTTACTGCGTTTTCAAAATAGTGATTTCGAAATGTAGGTTGCACTTTCTGCTTAGCACACAGTCTCATAGACCACTCCAACCTATGCCTTGCCCATTATTGACTATGTCTTCTCGTTTATTAACAGAAAGAAATGCACAACTTGGGTTGTTCTTCTGTTTTTTGTGAAACATCCAAATTGTTTACATTCTGTAAAATCACTACAAGAACAGAATTGTATTTCATGTATATGCTTACTCCATAATAAGGTACGAGTCAAGATGAATACACAACAAAGGTGACACAAATTTATAGAAAATGTAATATTGCTGGAGGGAGTAAACCTAAAGGCAGAGTTCTGTTTCTGTCCAACACAGCGTGAGGCCAGCACGTGCCATAAATGGCGATCGCATGACCATCCCCGGGGTGCGAGGGCTCGGCTGATGGAAACCCAGCGGAGAGCCTTTTCCGTGGCGGCCCCCAGGATCTGGAACTCATTGCCACCTGCCCTCAGAGCCACTCTGACCCTAACTAGATTCCGGTCAGACCTAAAGACCTGGCTCTTCTGCCTAGCGTTTGGGGCCTGATCGGTACCTCTGAATGTCTGAGCCTTCCTCAGACTTGTATCCGTTTTAAACTGTTGTATATTGCTGTTTTAGGGTTTTTAAATGATGTAAGTCGCCCGGAGCACCACTGGTGGAGGGCGACTCACAAATATTAAAGTATTATTATTATTATTATTATTTCTAGATAATTCGCTCTCAACTAAATTTTTAAAAACTTTATGATCACTCACCAAGGAATAGTGTACACATTAAGACTTCTCCCACACCATTAACCTCCCTATATTACTTAGTGTCTAATATATTTTATTCCTATGTATTTCCATTAATGCACTTCTCCTTTCCCACCTTCACATTAATGAATAGAGGTGATATTTTATCTTGTTAAAGAAATGTAGCCACTGAATTTCTGACTTCAATAATTTCCTGAGCCTCACCAAAGTGCTATCCTCCTAAATGGTAATATTGCTTTAGTAGCAGTTGCTTATGTCCATAATAGCAATGCTTTTACCATGAAGTGGTTTTCAAATTTTGTGGAACACCAAGGACGGCAAATAAGTTGCACTTACTTTCTCTACGAACAACACCGGCTCTTCGATTTAGAAATGGAGATGAGCACCACCCTCCAGAGTTGGACACAACTAGACAATGTCAGGGAAAACCTTTACCTTTAGCAAACAAATATTATGGGAACAAGTCAAAAGGTAATCTCATGACCATAGTAACGCTAGTGAATGCCACCTGAGACGTGTCGGCAGAGTGGAGAGGCCACAGAGCCAGGACACATCTCTCTTTCACTCACTCTCTCTTGTCCATAGATGAATCCTAGGTCGTGTGGCCACCATACTTGCATGGAGTGGTGTTATCTTCTTGCAGAAACAGTACATATTGATCAACTCCGAACTGCATCTTTTCAAACTGCTAGGTTGGCAGAAGCTGGGCCTAAGAAGGGAAGCACACCCCACTCCCCAGATTCGAACCACCAACCTTTTGGTCAGCATATTTAGCAGCTCAGCAGTTTAACTAGAGCCACCGAGGGGGCTCTATTTGTTCACTACATACAGAAAAAATGATCCCAAAGAGAAAGATATCTGCAACCCTCAACATACACACACACCATCCAAACGGTCTTGTTTTCTTCAAGAACAACTAATGATCTAACAATGGCTCTCATATTGTGGAAGGTATCAGAAAGGAAGTGGTCATCTCCCACTTTATTCATTTCCACTGGCAACAAATCATTACAAATTAAATTCATGAGGGGGATTAAATATACCCTATCATGTTTCAAATCATATGCAGCATGCTCATCTGTTTATGTTTTTCAGTCCATCTCTCTATTTAGCATATTTTGGATCAATTCGACTGTCATAAGCATATTTATTTGTTTTATTAATTTTAATGTTGGGGAATCACTGAACACACACATCAATACAATTTTGATAACATAACAACAGATTTATTCGTTTCTATAGAAACTAGAAGAATTTTTCATATCTGGCCTTTTTGACTGTATATTTTTGTTTTAAAATAAGTTCTAAAGGAAAGCATCAATGTTTTAACAATTCAAGAACAATGCACAAATTCACTGCAGTTCTGTACTGCACAAAAATATGTATTTTGTTTTAAACTCGTTCAGTATTTTACACCGCAGAGAAAATATGAATGAAAATTCTCATTGTAGTGTTCCAAGTTACTTCTTTGAAGCAATTTAGCTAATGCTATTCTAGTTACACTTACATTTTAAAATAAACATAGCAAAATTTAAGTTCAATATTAAGTTCTTACTTGAATAAACCATGTATGGAATTCTGAGAGAAGGGAACAATTAAAGGAATGGTATCCTCTGCCCTGCCCTGCCTCCCTCCTGCTGCTGCTCCTGGAGAAGTTAGAGGGTGGGACCAGCAGGGGGAAAGAAGAAGAATGCTGTCTGCCTCACCTGCTGTCTGTCTTGCCTTGCCCACAGCCGGTCATCTCCTCTGCAGACCTAGGCGAAAGCATCACAAGAGTTGAGGTATTTTAAGCCCTGTCTTTAAACCCAGTTCTCTTCTGCAGATCAAGGGGAAAGCACCACAGTAATAGTGGTATCTTAAACCCTGTATTTAAACCCAGTTCTCTCCTGCAGATCGAGGGGAAAGTGTTAGAACATTGGTTTAAATCAGGGCTGTCCAACTTCTACTGGCCCAAGGGCCGGAATTCCGGTCACTGATCACCTGGGGTGCCGCAGTGTGAAAATAAATAAAAATAAAATAAAATAATAAAAGAAAGGAAGAGAGGAAGGAAGGAAGATGGATATAGGGAAGAAATGAGGGAGGAATTAATGCAAGAATAAAAGGAAAATAAAAATAAAAATAAAAATAAAAATAAAAATAAAAATAAAAATAAAAATAAAAATAAAAATAAAAATAAAAATAAAAATAAAAATAAAAATAAAAATGGAAGGAAGGAAGGAAGGAAGGAAGGAAGGAAGGAAGGAAGGAAGGAAGGAAGGAAGGAGCCCACCCCAGCAAAATAGCCCTCTGCTTCAGCCTACCTCAGTTTGGTATCCTTCCCAAACGACTGCTGTCCAAACGGAGTTCCACACAGCCTTGCTCAGGTCCGGCTTCTCTCTTCCAACGAGGATCCAGGAGCTGGAGCCAGAGCACGAGAGAAGCAAAGACACAGAGGCAGAAGCCGAAGACACAGCAGAAGAGTACTTCCTGTACTCTTCTAGTCTCAAAGGAAATGGCGCCGCGGAGGGGAAGCTGGGACTTGTAGTCCTTTGGCTCCGCGGCGTCATTTCCTCTCCTGGCTCATTTCCTGTCTGCTGAAGAGCCAGGACAGGTAATGACGGACAGGTGTGCCGCCGCTACAATTTTTCAATTTTTTTTAAAAAAACAGCTGGTTTCTTGCAGGAGGGTAGGAGGGCCGGATCCAATGGGCTGGAGGGCCGTGTTGGACAGGCCTGGTTTAAATGTAATGAACTATTGTTTGTAGTTTAAACAGTTTGTAGTGTAGCAATGCAGTGTAAGAGTTAAATGCATAGAGCTGTGCTTGATTCCTAGATCGTAACTTTGGAGAGTTCTG
This sequence comes from Anolis apletophallus, assembly GCA_030556195.1. Lineage (NCBI taxonomy): Eukaryota > Metazoa > Chordata > Lepidosauria > Squamata > Anolidae > Anolis > Anolis apletophallus. The sequence goes on from JARBWK010000007.1 coordinate 30,198,564, forward strand.
GTAATGTGTTCACATTCCATAGAAATCAGATTGCCATGTGGTCTGAGATCCAGCGATGTACAGCTAGAGAATGGATGTCTTTTATTCTGCTCCTGTAAATAGTGTTAATTGCAACAAAAGTAAAGAGCCACTCCAACCTTTGGAGCCGACTGAGGTAGCACACTTCATTATTTGCTTTTGTGTCTTTGAGTGGACACTCTGAAGTCAATAAATTAACAGGAAGCACCACAGAAATAGTGGTATCTTGAGTCCTGTCTTCAAAACCAGTTCTCTTCTGCAGATTGAGGGGAAAGCACCACAGAATTAGTATCTTAAGCCCTGTCTTCAAACCCAGTTCTCTTCTGCAGATCGATAGGATAGCACCACAGTAATAGTGGTATCTTAAACAGTCTTTAAAACCAGGTCTCTTCTGCAAACTGAGGGGAAAGGATCACAGGAGGAGTGGTATCATACGTAACTCTGGTGCTTTTAATCCAAGTAGTAATGAAGGCTAAGGATGTATAAGGACAAACCATGCCATTGCCAAAAATAATGGGAAGGAAAAGGGAATTCCCCCATTTCTGCCAGTTAAAGCAAAAGGGAAATAGTGGAGCTGGACACTGCACTGTGTGTGTGGAGCATTTTTGACATTTGGCATGAAGGAATGGTGCCCTGCCCTGCCTCCCTCCTGCTGCTCCTCCTGGAGAAGTTAGAGGGTGTGGCCAGTGGGAAGAAAGAGGGAATGTTTTTAAGGAGATGTTATAAAGAAAAAAATCCTAAATATCAGTGGATGACCCAAACATTATAAAACTTGGTGAGCTAAAAGTGGTAGATGTGTGGCAATTTTCACCCCTCTAGCCCTATAACTGAGGGGAAGGGAAGCCTAGGAGAGCCCACCCATATGGGTCAAACATTTTCATTTTTTCAGGTGTGGAACAAAAATGCCCATTCAGAAAGGCACACAAAAACAAAAATGGTGGGCTTATGAATGAAACGGATAGCAATTATATGAAAATGCTCAAGATATATATATAGAGAGAAGGGGGGCATTTAATCCCTCAATTTTGCGCATACACACACACACACACACACACACACACACACTAGCTGACCCATGCACGCTTTGCTGTGCCAGTATTCTCTATTGCTCAAGTTTAGTTCAATTGTATTGCTGTTGGGAGTTCAAAATGCTATAAATCCCAGGAGCTATAACTTCCAAATGACAAAAGCAATCCCCTACAACTTCACCAGTGTTCAACTTTGGATATATTGAGTATTTGTGCCAAATGTGGCCCAGATTCAGGGTTGTTTGGGTTTAGAGTGCTTACCAAATGTAGGTGAACTACTGTACGTCTCTCCTAAATCACTGTCAATTCTTCCGAAACCCCTCCAGTATTTTCTGTGGGTCATGGGGGTTCTGTGTGCCACGTTTGGTCCAGGTCTGTCATTCATGTAGTGTCGGCTGTGGAAGTCAGAGCGGAATTGGCCGAAGGTACTGCAAATCCCATCATCCGTTGTCCATAATCCCCAAAAGATATTGTTTATGTGATTAATCACTATGTTTTAATTATGGAAAATATGGTTGGGGGTCACCACAACATGAGGAACCTTATTTAGGGGTCACGGCATTAGAAAGGTTGAGAACCACTGCATTAGTACATATATTTTTCTGTGTAATTGGTATTAATATTTTAGAAATGAATTTATAGGGGGGCGGTGAGTCAATATTTTTCTGGAATGGGGGTGGCACTTCCCAAAATGGCACAAAATGACACTCTGAGGCAGAGAGTTCCACTGCTGAACAGCTCTCATAGTCAGGAAGTTATTCCTAATGTTCACCTTCCTGCACAGACATGCTTCCCTGTGCACTGTTGAGCTCTTTGTCTCTCTCTCTCTCTTTCCTGCTCTCCTTCCTTCTCTCTCTCTCTCTCTCTTTCTGTCTGTCTGTCTGTCTGTCTCTCTATCTCTTTGTGTGTGTCTCTCTCTTTCTCTGTCTCTCTTTATGTGCGTGTGTCTCTCTGTCTCTCTCTCTGTCTCTCTCTCTCTTTGTGTGTGTCTCTCTCTCTCTGTCTCTTTCTCTCTCTTTCTATTTCTCTTTCTCTATCTCTCTTTTTGTCTCTCTCTCTCTTTCTCTCTCTCCTTTCTTCTCTCCTTCCTTCTCTCCTCTTCCTTTCTTCCTCCCCCTTCATCCTTTCCTTTTCTCCTTCCCTTTCCCTACCTGTTCTTCCTGCCCTTTTTCCTCTGTGGGCAGCCCCCTCTTTTGCCTCGGCCGCCGCCGCCTCCGCTCATCCTGAAGCGAGCGGCGAGGGGAAGGAGGGCCTTGGAGGGGGAAGGGAGGGGCCTCCCCTCCCGCTCCTTAGGCCCGTCCCTTCCCCCCCCTCGCCGTTGCCGGCGATCGCGGCGAGGGGGCGGGGAAGGGGCGGAACGGGGAAGGAGGGCCTTGGAGGGGGAAGGGAGGGCGACTTCTCCTCCCTGCCCAGCTCCCTCCCTCCCCCCCCCAGAGCCGCCGCTGCTGTTCCTGATCGCAGCGGCGAGAGGGATGCGGAAGGAGGAGGCGAGGGTGAGTGTTGGCTGCCATGTGTTGTTTTGGAAGGTAGGAAGGGGGTGGGGGTGTTGATTTAGGGAGGGCTTTTTGGACGTAGTAAGGGGGTGGGGGTGTTGTTTTGGGGAGTTTTTTTGGCGTAGTTTGTGGGATCGGGCCGGCTCGCTTTGGGCGCCATGTGTTTGAGAACGGGAGAGGGTATGTTATTGATTTATTGCTTTGGGGTGCAAGGAGGGGGGCTTTTGGAAGGTAGGAAGGGGGAGGGGGGCTTTGGGGACGTAGGAAGGGGGTGGGGTGTTGTTTTTAGGAGGGGGCTTTGGGGACATCGGAAAGGGTGGGGGTGTTGTTTTAGGGAGGGGGCTTTTGGACGTAGGAAGGGGGTGGGGGTGTTGTTTTTGGGACGTTTTGTGGTGAAGTTTGTGGGATCGGGCCGGCTCGCTTTGGGCGCCATGTGTTTGAGAACGGGAGAGGGTATGTTGTTGATTTGTTGCTTTGGGGTGCAGGGAGGGGGGCTTTTGGGACGTAGGAAGGGGGGGGGGCTTTTGGGACGTAGGAAGGGGGTGGGGTGTTGTTTTGGGGACGTTTTGTGGCGAAGTATGTGGGTTCGGGCCGGCTCGCTTTGGCCGCCATGTGCGTTCGGTGGCGAAGTGTTTGGGAGGGGGCCGGGCACTCTGGCTGGCATGCATGAACGTTCTAAACGTTTGTGCTGACAGCGGAGAGGCCGGGATGTGAATTCTGTTGCCCGTTTTTGGGGGCTGGTGTTTGGGGATGTTGCGAGGTTCCTAGGGCCGTTTTTTGGCTCTGGTTGTACCTAGTGATATGGCTAATGGGGCTGTCGAGTTTGGTGTTTCTGAGGCTTATAGTTTCTTTGTCTATATCTCCCGTTGCACGACGTGTAGAAATATATATATATATAGATGAATGATTGAATCCCAGTTTTTTGTAAGGCTAGTTGGAGATTTCTCTTTAATCAACATAGTAAGTTTATCCATTATCAAAATCCATCTCTCTTTCATTTTCTTCTGTCCAGTCTGCCTCATGCCCACTGTCTTTTCTCTTTTCCTCTTCCCTTAAAATGCCTAAATATTCTAATGGCACCAGATCCTGTTTGGTCTTGAGGGTCAGTTCTGGTTAGTAATTGAATAAGGGACCACCAACAAATGCCAGATCATGTAAACCAGTGTTTTTCAACCTTTTTTGAGCCGCAGCACATTTTTTACATTTACAAAATCCTGGGGCACACCACCAACCAAAATGACACAAAATGACACTCTTAAACAGTAATACATATAGTTAATATGCCTTTAAATGTATTTATACACTCAGTGTGAAACCTGGGCCTGTTTTGATGAACACAACATAGATATCCTGGAAGGAATGGCAGAAAGACACACACGAGTGGAAAAGAAAAACTGTTCGGCAGGAGGGGGAAGAAAGGGTATTGGAGGTTCCCATTTCCCACGGTACACCTGATGATCGCTCACGGCACACTAGTGTGCCACGGCACACTGGTTGAGAAACACTGATGTAAACCATGTTTCAAAAGAAAAAACTCACAAAACCACCTATTGCCTATGAAAACCATGTGGAACCGACAGAGTCAGCATAAGTCCACAAGTCAATTGAAGGGACATACACACACAATATTTCATTTAGAAAAACCTTAAATTCTGTGTCTGTTAAAATTTGCAATTAAAGTTGCCACTGATTTTTTTTCTACATTTTAATTTGGAAACAGGCATTTTTAAGGAAGCAAAACTTGGGATAAGACAAGCATAACTTCTTGGAAGCTCTCTATATCCTTAATTTAAATATATCTGTCAATAAATACATCTAGTTGAAATTTGGGGTTGTGTCACACAGTCATTTTGCCCTGAAGCAGCAGTAATCTTTTATCAGCCTGTGCCAATTATTATACAAAAGATTGCACAGAATGGCATTTCCCTGTTAATGTCAGCATTTCATGTCAAACAAGGACATAGCTATAATAAAAGCAGAACTATATCTTACTAAAATCCACCTCAGTTCTATTTGTTATATAGGTTGAAAGTGTCATAAAATTAGTCTGGAAAAAGGCACATTTAAAAATTATCCATATTACCACAGTCTGATTGCAGGACTAAATGCCAATTTTGTAAAGTGGGTTGTTGTAGGTTTTTCGGGCTGTATGGCCATGTTCCCATTGACCTAGATCTTAAGATGGATTTTGCAAAACTTGAGTCTGAAAATATTTCAATGACTTTAACAATGAGAGAGATTTTCAAATCATTCTTCCTAGAAATGTCTGTGAAGCAGAAATTGTTAAGTTGCAATTATTTATGTGACCGTATCATGATTAATATTTGGAGATGTTTGGAACTGGGGAGAAATGTGAGAAGAATAGACTCTGGGGAAACATCAAGCTTGATTGATCCACTTTGTGTTTTTAAATTCAACACCAAGATCCACAAACTAGTTGGATACAAAATAGTTGCTCTGGGGGGCCTTTGCTCATTTTCACTTAAGGATCACATTGATATGTGAAGACGTACATATTCACAAAGTGTGTGTGCGCACACGAGTGTGTGTGTGTGTGTGTGTGAGTGAGAGAGAGAGAGAGAGAGAGAGATTCTCCTTTCTTAGCTACCAACCGTATACAATGTTTTTCAAAACATTATCATGTTACCGATTTTTCCTTCCTTTTGTTATGGACTAACTTTTCACTTCAACAGCTTTTGATTAAATATCCACTCATCCAGTTAATCATCTATCAGTTTTTCGCTCTGGCCATTTGTTCATTTTCCAATCCTTGTTGAAAGAAAGAACAAAAGTAAGAAAGAAAAACAAGTCAGATTCTACTATGTCCTCTATCTGCTTTGCATTATTTAGCATTTTTCTTATATCAGCCTGCCTATGTTTTGAGCTATTCAAGAGAAGCCTTTCTTTTTATCCTACCACCTCTATAGTCCATCTGATGGGAACATAGGAAAGTGTCACTGTCACTCAGGCTCTGGAACTCACTTATAAGGAAGTTACTCAAAGCTGATTCTTTGCTATTTTTATATAGGCAATTGAAGATATTTTTTCTTATTACATGTGTGTAAGCCACCTTGTGTCCCAGGGCTAGTATGAGGCAAGAGAATTATATTAATATTCTTCATTAAGTTTCTTCTCAAAGGAATCCATAAATACATTTCACAATTTTCTTCCTATTGTGAGATAATTTTTGAAAACCATATAAAATTCAGGACTTAGTCCATACAAAATTTGCACATAACAGTTTTATCCAGAAATTTGCATTCCCTGGACAACATAATTTTCTTGGTCAAAAGGAATATTTTGGCAGAATAAGTCCCCAATGAAAGAATTTTATATTCAGAAAACAATATTACTATGTATAACATTTCTTTCTGGGAAAATGTTGTTTGCTACACACACAAAAACCACATGCAAAGTTTGCACATTATATATGTCGCAACACAGAAAGCCTTAAAGGGCCAGATCAGATAGTAAACAAGTAGAGTTTATTTCAAAAATAAAGAATTGTCCCAAAAACACTTAAGCTGCAGTGTTAAATGAGCAAAATAACATAAAAAAAGACCAAACCAGTAAAAAAACACATAAAACATATATAATCTGGATTAAATCTCCAGAAAATCTGGATTATTCCCCAAAAATGTATGCAACAAAGGAAAAATTAAGAGCAAAGAAGTACCAGCAAAGTCTGAGGTCGAAGACCAGGAAAGTAGCAAACACGTTGTAAAAAGCAGGCCGGCGTCAGCATTCAAGGTCGAAGAACAGGAAAGCAACAAACATGTTTTCAAAAGCAGGCCCAAAATAGTTTATTTTATTTATTTATTTCTTCGGTTTTATATTCCGCTCCTCCCTGCAGGCTCGGGGCGGATAACAATTACAAGCATATAATAAAACATACAATAAAAACATACAATAAAAACACGGTACATAACCAAGGTGGAATGGGTCTACAATTCTTTGACTGAGGCAGGGCGAGCCAATTACATTTGGGTTTAGCCAAATGCTAGCCTGAAAAAAGCCGTCTTACATTCCCTTCGGAAAGGAAGGAGTTCAGGGATCGCTCGAATGTGCTCAGGGAGCGAATTCCAGAGTACTGGAGCCACAGCAGAGAAAGCTCTCTGTCTAGTGCTGGACAGATGGCAGGAGGGGGACGATGGAACCACCAACAAATTTTGCTCTTCTGAGCGCAGTGATCTCGGGGGAACGTACGGGGTAAGGCGGTCCCTCAGGTACACAGGCCCCAAACCGTGCAAGGCCTTGAAGGTCAAAACCCGCACCTTGAAGGCAATCCGGTACTCGATGGGAAGCCAGTGCAGTTGCCAGAGGATGGGAGTGATGTGCTCCCTCACTGGTGCTCCCACCAGCAAGCGAGCCGCGGCATTCTGCACCAGCTTGAGTTTCCGGATTGTCGACAAGGGAAGGCCAACGTAGAGGGCGTTACAGTAGTCCAGTCTCAAGATGACCGTCGCTTGGATCACCGTGGCCAGGTCATCCCTGGACAGGTAGGGGGCCAGTCGCCTAGCCTGTCGTAGGTGGAAAAACAACACCTTGCTGACCATGGAGACCTGGGCCTCCATGGTCAGCAAGGAGTCCAATTTGACACCCAAGCTCTTAACCAAGGGTGATGGGCTAAGTTGCTCGCCATCCAGGGTAGGCAACCGGCACTCATCCAGCCCAGGGCGACCGGGCCACAAGATCTCCGTCTTCGACGGATTCACCTTCAGCCGGCTGGCACGCAGCCATCCAGTCACGGCCTCCAGGCATTGATGGAAACAAGCGGGTACGGTATCCGGCCTGCCATCCATTCTCAGCAAAAGCTGGGTGTCATCAGCGTACTGATAACACTCCAGACCAAAGTCGCAGGCCAGCTGGGCCAGGGGGCGCATGTAGATGTTGAATAATAAGGGCGAGAGGATGGCCACCTGGGGGACCCCACAACTTAATGGGAGCCTCCCGGAGACCTCCTCTCCCCTCTCCACATGCTGTCCCCGATCCTGAAGAAAGGAGGCCACCCATTTAAGGGCAGTCCCCCTGACTCCAGTCACGGCTAGGCGGTGGGCTAACAATGCATGATCTACGGTATCAAACACTGCTGTCAGATCTAACAAAACAAGCAGGGCTGATCCGCCCTGGTCCAGCTGGCGGCGAAGTTGGTCTGTAATGGCGACAAGCACGGTCTCCGTCCCATGCCCAATACGGAAGCCGGACTGGAAGGGATCGAGTCCAGCTGTGTCTTCTAAGAACTGCTGCAGCTGATCCGCTGCTGCCCTCTCAATTACCTTGCCTAAAAAAGGCAAATTAGACACAGGTCGGTAATTGGAGGGAGCCGAAGGGTCTAGATTCGGTTTTTTCAGCAGCGATCTTACCATTGCCTCTTTCCAACCCCCTGGGAACACTCCTTGCTCAAGGGAGCTGTTGATAATCTTTCCCAGGGGGTCTTGTAGCCCCTCCCGACAAGATCTAACGAGCCAGGAGGGGCACGGATCAAGGGAGCAGGTAGTTGGTTTAGCTGCAGTCAGTAACTTATCAACAGCTGCTGCGTCCAGCAATTGGAACCGGGTGAAGGTGGGCCCGCCGAGTGGCGGCGAGGTCTCGAGCTCACATACTGTATCAAGAGTGGCTGGGATATCCCGGCGGAGAGTCGAGATCTTGTCGGCAAAATAATTCTGAAATGCCTCAGCTGTGGGAGCCAAACCCCTATCATTTGGGACACTCGAAATTGTTGTCAGTGACCGAATTATTCTAAAGAGTTGAGCTGGGCATGAATTAGCCGACTCTATCAAGGAGGAATAGTAGATCTTTTTGGCCTCCTTGATAGCACGCTCATAAACATCCTTGAATTGTTTATAAGCCGATCTCGATGCTCCATCACGGAGGTCTCGCCATAGGAACCAGGAAACACAGCACAGCATACAAAGCAAGGCCACCCAGCAACACTTTGCCAACTGCAAAGAATCCTAGATTCAAGCCCCTTTTTATATTCACAAATCTTCATCTGAGCTGGAACTAGCCAACACCCTCTCGTTAGTGCTTTCAGCTGTGATGGCAGTCACATGTGTGGCCCATTGCCTCCCTCTCCAATCTCTCCATCTCCTGTCAAGACTTAACTCCCCCCAGGATGAAGCCTGATCCTCAGAACTCAAATTCTCATCCCCGGGAAGCCCCCCAAACATATCACTATTTGTTGTTTCCGCACAACCATTGCACACCTCTTGAACTCTAGTCCAGTCCATCCCACTAGAACCATTCTCAGAATTCCCAGCCCTACTTCCCATAATTGGTTCCCCACTGACGGACCATCACCCCAGAGAAACCCTCAAAAGAGTCCCCATCAATGGAGTCCTCAAGCATTTGTGAGATCCTTTTTCTTTGTTGCTCTTCATTTGATTCTTGCTCACCAGTAGCCCGTTTTTTCCTCCCAGCTTCCAATTCCACACTTTCAAGATCACTCAAGGGCTCATCTACAACACTAAGTCCCGAGCCATGAAGATTCTTATGAGTACAGGATTGTTTTCACCAGGGGTTATGCCACACTTTTTTTCTACATTTTTTCTTATATTTATTCAAATAGTACTAATATTGTTTCCACCCCTAATTAACATTAATTACTACTATTAAGCTGCTTATATTCTCTTGATGAGATTGACTCACACAAATGTATTGCAACAAGGTAATGCATTTCTGAAGCACAGTCAGCTACAAATAACCTCTCCTGTAATGCAATAAGACTTTTATTACTGCACTAGCTTTAGAACAGGTACTGCAATCTTTCATACATTGAGTCAAAGTTTTATCAGCTCATCTGCTGATTGCTTTCCTGACACTTTGCCCTCCAGTAATACTTTCTCTTGATTGTCATCCAATCCCCTTTCTCTTTTTTTCCTCCTTTTTCATGTTAAAGGAGAACAAGTGTTCTTTCAACATCATATTTTGCATCTGCATGAAGAATGCTCTACCAAGCCCACCAACTGCTGAAGCACAGCAGCAACCATATATGGTTTTTCATTACAGGAAAAAAGATGGAGAAAACAATAAACATACCACCACTACCACCCCCCAAAAACCCACAAAATATTGCTTTGATTTGAGGACAGCAGTACCGTTTCTCAGGTTCGAAAGGACTGAACTGTAACTTAGAAACATCAAGAAGAATTTTAATAAGAACCAAGAAAAAAATCCTGCTGTGTCAGGCCAAGTTCATTATCTTTCAGTGTCCAAACAAATGTCTATTAGAGGCTCACAAGTAAGCCATGTTCACAAAAACGAATTGTATGGAAACACTTTTGAAAATGGAAATAATGAAAAATAAGTAAATCAGATCACCAGAGCATGCTCTCATCTTAAATGACTATCTAAGAGGACCATTGTTTGAGCAAAATTAGGGCCCATCCAGACAGTACCTTTATCCCAGAAGCTCCCAGTTCAAGCTAGAAGGTGGCCATACGGTGTTCCCTGAAAACACTGGAGGAATCGCTACAAAGGAGAAAAACCTCAGAATAAAATGTTCCGCTTTTATCAAATTTCTGGCCAAAAGAACCACATCTTCACATGTGTGTGTATGACCCCGCATTCCAACAAAACCTTCCCTCGCCCCTGTCTGGACTCCCTCCCTGGCTCCCCCCCCCCCAACTTACCAGAGTCTTCAACAAAAGTAGGCCTGAAGCCTTTGCCCCATCCAAAGCCCTCTTTTGGCTCTTCCAAGGAAGGGGGAGCAAGGGAGAATGGTTTCAGGCCCTGTTGGAATGGAGTCTTCTCCTGATAAGTGCAGGGGGAATTAGGAGAAGGGAAGGGGAGGCTGGCAGTGCCCACAATGCCCACCCCTGCTTATCTCATATCAGCAGAGGTCAGTATCTGAACACCCCCCCCCCCTCTGCAAAACTTTGGGTTTAGCCCAGTTGCTCTTGGATCTTTTGCCTGTCTGGAACTGCCCATATAGTCACTTTCACATTATAACTGATTTGGAGGCATATCTGAAGGTCTTTTTAACCAACTTTTAGCCTTATGGAGAAAGGTCAGAGTTTGAATACTGCCATGGATGGTATAGTCTCTACTCCCTCAAAGATTCTAAGAAGAAAGAGTCAACCTACTGTATCTCCTAAACTACATCTAAACAGGGCAAATTAATTCAGGGAATTCGGGTCTTGAAACTGTCCTTGATCTTGCACATATCTGTTGAATTCAGGGCCATGTGTCTAGAGTCTAGTCCAACCCTTTGCTGACCTGTTCCCTTGTCCACATATCACACAATGACTCCTTGCTGGCCACAGAGCATGTCCCTGGCCAATATCTATTCCATCTGCTGAGATTATAAAAGGGCACCAAGATGATCAACAAGGAGAAGGAGCAGTGACATGGAGACAATATATCCACTTCCCTGTGCTGATCAGCTCAGGGAAAGGGAGATCTCGGTGCATATCTCGGAGAGTGGATCAGGTAAAATAATCCCAATCCAACTGTCCAGTTTTCTGCAAACTCTGGAGTTTACCCCAATTTTGCTTAAAGCAGAGCAAAGTTAAGGGTGAAAGTCTTGAGATACTTACCCAAAGTTACCATGGTTTCTCTAGATTGCCACTGCTGGATTCAAACCGAGTCCATTTTTTAATTCATGTAAATCAGAGCTTCTCAATTTTTTCCCACCTGCAACCCCTTTCTATCCAAAGAACTTTTTGTGGTCCCTTTTGCACCCAATAAATGTTTACCTGACCCAGTTATATAGGTATAGAGAAATTAGGTATAAAAATCAAACGTTTACTAATAAAAAGTCAGCATTTGCAAGGTTTACTAAATAGGCTGATAGGTGGTGTTCGGAAACGCTTTACTGTTGACAAATGTTTTGTCATCTTAATATTGAGCTAATGGAAGCCCATTTGGGGCCGAAACCCACAGTTTAAGAAGCAGTGATGTAGATAGGAAACTTCTCATAACAGCCATTTAAAACATATCCCCTTGAAACTTAAATCTACTATATCTATTTGTGACCTCTGAGGTTATTCCTCAGGTACATCAGTCTTCTTTAATCCCACTTCCTTGAGCCTCTCTTTACCCATAACCATCATTGTTGTTTTCCTCTAATTTTAAATGTATTTCAATTTGACTACCTTTTTATGTAAAATGCAGCATTTAATTCCTCTCCAGACAAACTAAACTTAAGTTGTTACTTCCAGCAAAGAGGGTGGGAGAGCAGTATATTCATGGCTAGCATATATTAAAGTACAGCCATTACTAACAGAAGGAGTAAATCCCTATTATAAGCTAGCACTTAGTGAACTCATTTGTTTCTGTTCAAATGGGATAAAGAGGTTTAGGCAATTCTTTTTGATTAGGCAGCATTAATTACTGCACATACACAAAAACACATGGTGGTCTAAATGTTTTCCCCATCCATTTCACTTCAAGACTCAACCACAGCTTAATTATCAGCGCAGTTATGCAAACAGCAGATATTTGATTGCTTTAGTCAATATCCTAGCTTGGGGGCCAATTGCTATTTGCATGCAGTGGTACACTTTGGCTAAGATGATTATACAAGTTGATTTCCTTCTCTTTCTGGAAAACTTACCTAACAAAAAATAGCTATTCCAATAGGCTTACTATCCTGCTGTATACATTTCTGGTGCAGTTTAAAGCCATGATTTTCCAGGATTCTAAATCATAATGCATGAGTAGAGGCAGCTCACTGTGATAGAAGTTCACTCTCTTCTATTTGTTGTTGTTTTTGTTACCGTGATTCCCTCTCAATACATGGAGTTTGGCAAGAATGACACGAGAGCTCATCTTCCCTCTCAAGTATCACTTCATGTCTGAAAGTGGTTGAATTCAATTCTCATTGATCCGAATGTGGTTCAGTGTACTTAACTTTGGGCTTTATCACACAGGGCAGGCAAACCAGCACTGCAGCTGCATTGTTATCTTTGGTGATAGTCCCTATCACACAATGCTGGGTGCATCCCACTATTGGTCTACTTCCTCCCCATGGTTAACATCCCATCGATAGCTACCAATCCATCAATGTTCCTGTCGCCTATATTGCCTATTACTCTGTTCCAATTTTTTAGCCACCATGCTGGGACTGGTAGTTTATACATTAAAATGATTGAAATTAAAACATACTAAAAGTCTACATGAAGAATACATTATTAACCATATAAAACATGCTCTAAAAAGATTTGACACATTATAGAGGGAGGTATGATCTGTCAAATAAGCCATGTTCTATCCCTCTAGAAAATATTGTCCCCCAGAACTAGTTTCCAGGTATGATTCAAATACTAATTTGGACCATTTCTGTACATTACTGTATATTACTGCCAGGAGACCTGAGCGGCCCACTGTACTTGTCCTCTCTCCCCTCACCCCCCTCCCCACTACCCCTGTTTTATGTTGTTATTTTGTATTGTGTTTTCTAATGCTGTAAGTCTCCCCGAGCCTTGGGATGGGGCGACCAACAAATCTAAATAAATAAATAAATAAATATGTGGCATTTTTTTCATTCACCTCAACTAGGTCTTGGTATTGCCTACTCTACACTAATGGCAGCAACTGTCCAATGCTTTGAGACACAAGTGTTCTCAGACTTACCTAGAAATGGCAAAGATTGACCTTGGAACTTTCTAGAAAGTAACCATACCTTCTACCAAAGAGCTTAGAAAAGTACATTTTATTACCTCACCCAGAATTCCCCAGCATGGCTACAGCTCAAGGCGACTGGAGATTATAAGAATTATAGCACAGAAAAGTTACTTTTCCTGAACTCTCCTCTGCCACTATGCTGCAGCATTTCCTCAAGTCCAAAAGCTGAGGCTCTTCGCCTTTTGTATTTTATAATCAGAACTAAGAGCTTGCTGTCACATTACGACAGTGTATATATTTGCACGATGACATGTTCATAAATGGGGAGGGTGGAAATCCGCAATGCTAATTAACAAAAGAGGAAGCAGGAAATGACATTGCCATGTTTCACTGAGGCCACCAAAAGAGTTATAACATACCAGCAAAATCTTTTACTGGAAAGGCAATCAGTAGACTAGTTGAAAGACTAAACAAGAATACTAAATCAATGTAGAGGCCACACAGCTGACAATAATGAACCGAGACAGTGATAAATTCAGTTCACTTCCATAATGCTTTCATGGCCACCTATGGATTGTATTTTCATTGTGTAGCAATTACATTCTAAAGGGAGTCTCTCCTCTTTAGAGATTGCATTCCTGTGAAATAAGCATTGGAGGTGGCAGTACAACAAAACATACATCTCCTTTGTATTATACGTTGTGTATAAAACAAAAGTACCTGGCGTTTTAAAAAACTTTTTTTTTACCCAATCATTCCGACTCAGTATTTTACAACCTATTGTTCTCAGTCAGCACATGTGGAAAACATTGAGTGGGAATTATGGGTGTTGTAGCCTACTACATCTGGAAGGTCTACATTGGGAGTGACTGTACTAATTCAACTCAGCAGCCTATCAATCAAAAAGAGTGAAATACTCCAATTAATGTAAACAGAAAACAAAAGAGCAGATTATGTGCAGAGTAGTAGAAACAGATTTTCATATTCACTTCTGTTAACCTTTTAACATTCATATTACTTTATCTCTAAATACAATCCAATCTGTTCTGAGTAGTCTACCAGATGTTAAGCAGTTTTGAGCAAGCAACTAACTTGCAAATGGTTTACAAATCCCTACTTCAAATCTCAGCTATGCCATATCATGGGGAGTGTGAAAAAGGTAGCTTTTGCAGAGAACTTAGAAAGAAAAGTTACAAAGTTACAAATTTTAATTAGGTAACATTAATACAGTAGTCCATAGTTAACCCATTTATGTGTGTTGCCTATTTGCAGAGGTTGCACTGTAACATTCTGGACTGAAGGTTCAAGCACAGCGGCTGGAAAGGCGAAATTTTTTCCAGAGTATAATTGTGCTAGCATGTTTCATGATAAACAACCAAAAGTCTTGCAGCTTCTTAAAGATCAAGTTTTAGGTAGGCTTAGGTATTCACACACTACTTAAAGTTGATAAGTAGATAAGACATAAAAAGAAAATATTATAGAAATGTTAAGTTTTATCTCTTTCATACCTAGACACTACAGGTTTAGGTCAGACACCGATCTTAGAATGGAAGACGAATAGATAGCCACCAAAGAAATAATATAAAGTGTTGCAGAACCACCAGAACTTCAACTGTTTGTGCACTCAGATATAAGGTCAGACGACAATACTCTGAACCTTCACTCTTGTTCTTTCTTTATCTTTACTTACTCTATATTGTACTCAAGGATTTATTTTTTCTTTTTCACCTCCTTGATGGGAAACGACCCATCAGGGTTCAAATAATACAAAATGTCTCTTATATATGTTATATGTTTTAAAATTTCAATAAAATTTTATTTTTTAATAAAAGATTGGAATAGGAATTTCATAAAAAGATTTTTCACTCAATAAAACAGATGTTATCCAAAATATGGGTTTTTTTTCCAGAAACGCTTGAAAAAAAGTCTTTACATTCAAATAAATCACTCAAAATGTGTAACATTTGCAATCTCAATTATTAGTGTCCTTAAGGGGGAAATGAAATTCTGTTTCTTGTTTGGACACAACAGGAAGCTAAAGTTAAAGGCAAATCCCTAACTTGTTTCCACACTGAAGGGAAACAAGTTAGAAAACAACTTTTAGATGGTGCAGTAGATTTGGCCAGATTACTAAATGAGAAACAGATAATCTTAGTGGAGGCATTAATTTAAATTAAGTAACTCTTGAACTCAAGTTTTTCACAAACTGATACAGGATTTGAAATCATTAATATTGTAAACACACCATATATCAGAAGGAAGAACTGTTAGTTTACTTACATAATGCATAAAAGAACGCTGAATTGTATCGGATATAATTTAACTGAGTGAAGAAAAATGATACAAATTCTGAAGGATTCATGACTGAGTTCCCAATGAGTATTTCTTAGTTATAGCTAACCTGTCAACTAATTCAACCTGTTATTCTGTTGATCATGACTTCCCCCTCTCTGTTCTTCAAAAATGTAACCCTCTTTCATCAAGCAGAAAGAATAAGATAACAGAACCACAAAAGGAAATACCCAATTATTTTACCAAGACATACAGATTTGCTTCACATTAGGGCTTGATTCAAAACAGATGCATAAACATATGCAGTTTGACTTGCCAGTAATTTTTGAGAATGAAAACATTTTCATTTGCTGTAGGCACACAGGATAGGTAGATACATAGCAAATTGGGAGACTTGGGGAGACTGAAACTACTGAACTTTATTGCTGCTGCTCTTTGCTAAGGTTTTTTAAGGTTTCATGTACTAGAACATTGGATTCCTTTCCAACAATAAGATCATTCCCAAGACTTGAAACACTGAAAAGACTTTAAAGACTCATAGCAAGCATTTTGTTTTCTTCTAAGACAAATAATCATATAATTATATTAATTATATCATATCATTCTTGGCAAAAAAATTACTTTATTTGGATAATAATGACAAAATCAATACCTGAAGTAGCAAATCAGCTGCTTACAACTCATAGTTCAAGAAAGACATAAAGAGCAGGGAGAAAAGAAGATATGAGTCAAATGTTTTATCTGAGAGTTGGCTTTGGGGAGGGGAGAGCTGAGTGTACTAAAAATTTAAAAAATCTATGCATTTTTCATTTCTAATAAGAGACATACACATTTCCCAAAAATAATTCAAGTATTTTCAAATTGGCTAAATTTTCAGAACTTGAGTTGACTTCATTCATAAATTTATGGTACAGAGCACAGAAAGTCTATTCTTTCTATACCTTTGTGTGAATTTTGTATGCCCCCTATCGCTTTATGGCATCCCCGTGTATTTCATATGGTTTTCTTAAGTTAAACAAAACTATTTAAATATATGTCGTAGGGCAATTCTTCACAATCTGTGGCCCTCCAGATGTTTGGGATTCCAACTCATAGAAGCCCTACTCAGCTCATCCAATGGTCAGAAATTCTGGGAGCTGAAGCTAAAACACCAGAAGGGCCACAGATTGCATACCACGGTGTTAGGGCATATGGCTGTTTTGACACTTCCAAAAAAATTGATATTGAGAAATCCATTGGACCACCAAATTATAAATTATATAAAGTATAATAGCAAGACACAGCTCCATTGGAACATATAGCAAGCACATGCACCTTTATCCTATAGTAACACCTCTCATGAATTTCCTTTGGAATGTTGCCTAACATGCCTGGATTATTCTCCTTCTAATTTCTATAATCCCCTCAAAATAAACTGGGAGACATGAGGGGAGCACACAATGGACAATGAACTTGCATCAGAGGTCCAGAGTCCATTTCCTGTTTACCTCCTGATACAATAAGAGCTATCTGTGGGAATGGCTCTTCTCCCATGTCTCGAGCCAGTCTTATCCTTGCAACACTCACTGAGATTGTTGTCACCTTCAAGCACCTATTTGAGTACTTTGAACTATTTCTGTTGTTTCCACCAGAACCAAACCATTAAGCACCCTTCTCAGAGGTAGATGGACAAACTGGCTGACACTTCAAATGCTGCAATGACAGTTTATTATTTTTTTCCCATCACCAAAAAAGACTGAACTAACAATTAGAGTCCTGAGCAAATCAGGACATGGATTCTACTTGAACAATTTCTGAGTCAATCAGGAGCAAGTGCTGGTTTCTTAAATAGTTGTCAAATGAAATAAAAATGCTGTATAGTTGCAATTGTGATATGTCAGTGCTTTCTCCACTGACATCCTCTTTGGCCACTGAGAATAAAAACTCTGCTTTTGCCTTCCACTTGTCTGTGTCTGATTTGGCCTTCTAGAATTCTAGACATGCCAGGTCCTCAAACCCATGGTTATTGCTGTAAATGAAATCACCCAACAATTTGAAGGATATTCCTAAACCAGAAGTGGGCAAAAGGAAAGCTCGGGGGCCACAAACTACCATGAAAAGTCATTTTTTTAAAAAAAAAATGGAGCCCTACTTGGATCATTGTTGTGGTCAAATGAACAAGCCACATACCTAGAATCCTCCAAGATTTGCTTTGTGATTAAAGGTATATATACACACTAAAGAATTAGTGCAGTTTGACACCACTTTAACTGCCATGACTTAATGCTGTGGAATCACTGGAGTTACGATTTAACAAAGTTTTGTCTGGCAAAGAATCCTAGCCCTTCCCCCAAAGTATAGAGAACCATGGGATCATATAATTATTATTTATTATTATTATTTATTTCAGCTTGGTAGACCGTTCACTCCGAAGCTCAGAGCGGTTTACAACAATAAAATACCAATAAAAACACATAACAACATTAAAACAGCGTTAAAACCAATCCCCCCCCCCCCCAATAAACTGTAACAGGACAGTAGTGATGTAGCGGCAGTAACGCGGCGGGTGGCAGGTTATGGCGGGCACCAGTCAAAGCCGAATGCCTGCCTAAACAGCCAGGTCTTAACAGCCTTACGAAATGTCATCAAGTCCCGCAGGGCTTGCGCCTCTTCAGGCAACGAGTTCCATAGCATTGGCGCGGCCACTGTGAATGCCCTCTGCCGCGTACTGGCTAGCCTGTAGGTCTTTATGCCAGGCACTTCCAACATGTTGAGCCCCTCTGAGCGCAGTGATCTTCTGGGCATGTATGGGGTAAGCCGCTCCCTCAGGTACACTGGCCCCAAACCATATAAGGCCTTGAAAGTTAGAACTAACACCTTGAAGAAGACCCGGAATTCAATTGGGAGGTAGTGCAGTTCGCGCAGCAATGGGGTTGCACGAGCAGATCTTACGGCTCCTGAGAGCAGGCGTGCTGCTGCGTTCTGCACTAGCTTGAGTTTCCGGATCGTCGACAAGGGCAGGCCAATGTACAGCGCATTACAGTAATCAAGCCTCGAGATGACCGTGGCTTGGATCACCATGGCCAGGTTGCAACGGGAGAGATAGGGAGCCAGATGTTTTGCCTGTCGGAGATGGTAAAAAGCTGTCTTGCAGGCGCAGGCAACCTGCGCCTCCATAGACAGCTGGGGGTCCAGCTGGACCCCTAAGCTCTTTACTAGAGGCTGCGGGCATAACGCCACGCCGTCAGACGTTGGCAACTGGATCTCCCCCGGGCGGCCCAGCCACAAGATCTCCGTCTTCGCCAGGTTCACCTTCAACTTACTGGCTCGCAGCCATCCAGTCATGGCTTCCAGGCAGAGATGGAAATTATCGGGTACGGATTCCACCCCAGCGTCCATCCTCAGAATGAGCTGGGTGTCATCAGTGTACTGATGGCACTCCAGCCCAAAACTCCGCGCCAGTTGGGTGAGTGGTCACATGTAGATGTTAAATAACAGTGGGGAGAGGATGCCCCCCTGAGGAACTCCACAATGTAAGGGGGAGCCCTTGGAGACCACCCCTCCCCACTTCACTCACTGCCAGCGGTTTTGGAGGAAGGAGGACAGCCAATTGAGGGCTGTCCCCCTCACCCCCGCCACCGCCAGGTGGTGTGTCAAAAGTTGGTAATCGACAGTATCAAACGCTGCCGTGAGGTCCAATAACACGAGCAGCGCCGATCCGCCTCGATCCAAATGGCAACGGAGTGATCCAAGCGACGGAGTGATCCAACCTGGCCACGGTGATCCAAGTGACGGTCATCTCGAGACTGGACTACTGTAACGCCCTCTACGTTGGCCTTCCCTTGTTGACAATCCGGAAACTCAAGCTGGTGCAGAATGCCGCGGCTCGCTTGCTGGTGGGAGCACCAGTGAGGGAGCACATCACTCCCATCCTCAAGAAACTGCACTGGCTTCCCATCGAGTACTGGATTGCCTTCAAGGTGCTGGTTTTAACCTTTAAGGCCTTGTACGGTTTGGGGCCTGTGTACCTGAGGGACCGCCTTACCCCGTATGTTCCCCCGAGATCACTGCGCTCGGAAGAGCAAAATTTGTTGGTTGTTCCATCTCCCGCTCCTGCCATCTGTCCAGCACTAGACAGAGAGCTTTCTCTGCTGCGGCTCCAGTACTCTGGAATTCGCTCCCTGAGCACATTCGAGCGATCCCTGAACTCCTTCCCTTTCGAAGGGAATGTAAGACGGCTTTTTTCAGGCTAGCGTTTGGCTAAACCCAAATGTGATTGGCTCGTCCTGCCTCAGTTAAAGAATTGTAGACCCGTTCCACCTTGGTCACGTACCGTGTTTTTACTATGTGTTTTTACTGTATGTTTTATTATATGTTTGCAATTGTGACCCGCCCCGAGCCTGCAGGGAGGAGCGGAATATAAAATTGAAGAAATAAATAAATAATAAATAAATAAATGGAGACTAGGACGGTCTCCGTCCCATGGCCCGAACGGAAGCCGGACTGGAAGGGGTCTAGCCAGGTTATAATAATAGAGTTGGAAGAGATAGGCCAACTAGTCCAATCCCCAGTCATGAAGGAAAAGCACCCCCACCCTTGTTTGTACCCTGAATTCAACAGCATTGAATTGGTAAAGTGGTGTCAAACTGCATTAATTCTATAAGGCAATGATGCACCCTCCACTCAGTAACATTTTTTAAACCACCCATTTTTCACATACCAAGACTATTTCAGATTTTTCTTTCTCTCCTCTTGCTGCCATTTTTCAGTAATCTGTGTGTCACATTCAGAGTCACAGCAATATAAAATAAAACCCAAATTCTTCAAAATTACTCTTCATCCAAACATTGGATGAAGATAATTCAGTGTTGGAGAATAAGGAGAAATTAGTCACTGATTTTGAGCCAGTAGAGAATGTAAGTATTACAAAAAAGTACACACAGGCCTTCAAAGCGATGTTTTGTTCATAAAGGACAAGTAATTGCTTTCTTGGCATATCTGATTATAATTCCTATCTGGTCACTGTAACACTTTGTCACTACGTAAATATCAGGCCTTGATCAATTCGCCTACATTATAAATCTGTCAAGAATAGTTAGATGCTTATTGGTCAATGGAAATGTCAAAACAAGTTAATATGCTAGATTAATCATTGCTCAGTGGCAGCTTTCCTGAAAAGTTAAGGAGAAAATCATGCCACTTGCATGTGTACCAATTATTACATAACATCCTTACAACATGTGAGTCATTTTTCCTTGTCCTCAAAATATTTTAAAAGGCATGGATGATAGGCTAGTACCATGCCTAATGGTTCTTCACTCATTTCATTTTG
The DNA here is from genome assembly GCA_030556195.1 of Anolis apletophallus. Taxonomy (NCBI): domain Eukaryota; kingdom Metazoa; phylum Chordata; class Lepidosauria; order Squamata; family Anolidae; genus Anolis; species Anolis apletophallus. The sequence continues at coordinate 30,219,272 of JARBWK010000007.1, forward strand.
CCCTACTGATCTACCATTTCATGATATTACCCACTTTTGGTGAAAGATCATAATGGTGTATCTAATCCTAAATCAGGAATGGAAATGTCATTCAAAAATATTTTTAAAACTGTTGAAAATTTTGGACATATAAGAATCTTTACATTATAGAATTTATAATAGGCCAAATCTGCAAATTTTCTGCACAGAAAAAAACATTTGCTATCCAGAAAGCAGAATTTTCTGAGTGGAAACTACTAATTTGGTCCACAAAAGTCTGTTTTCTATACTAAAAATGCTTTTTTCCTGAGCATGCATGTTTGTACATGTATGTGTGCCGGTTAGGGCTGTGAAAAAAGTAGTTTTGATCTCTTATGTTGGAACTATTTTTTAAGATTTGTACATATGACAAGATATTAAGAAACATGAGCAGTGCCCACACAAAAAGCCTTAAGATTCAAAAAAGTGACCTATGACTTTTGGTAGAGTTATGTGAGTTTTGTAAGTGGACCCAGGTCTCCATTGCAGGCACTGCTTCTCCCACAAAAGGGCTTGGTTTGGTTCCCCTAAAGGGCTCTGAGACTCTTTCCCCATAGATGACAGTGAAGGGGGTCCAGGGTGGGTGGGAGAGCGGGACGTCTGACTGAATGGCTGGGTAAGGAATAAGCTCTCTCATTCAATTCAAAAGGTAAATATATAACTTTGTATTGAATTGTATTTAACAATAACTGGCAAAACATCGAAAAACAACAGCCATCACAGCTACCTTTCTAAACATCCTTTCCTCACAGATATTAAATCCCAACTGTCACTTTGTAACTGACATTCCTCAAGGTTCCATTTAGCAGTCTTGAGACAGCGCCATCTGGTGTCAAACATGTCACACTGCAGGTCATCTCAAACTGCGAAAATATATCTTGTGCTGACTCATGAATTGCTATTCAAAATGCAATAATCTGACATAAGCCCCTTCAGCACATGGCCAGCACAGAGAGGGACACACAGAGACAATCACCTTGAAGCTTTAATGCGGAAAGTGAGCAGAATTCTGGGAAATGTATTTTAAGGTGGGGCCTTTTGAATTATCTACCACAGGGGTCCTTTCCTTCTCAAACTACATTTTCCCAGGATTCTGCTTACTGCCTTGTGCCTCCTCCTCCATCCTGAAAATTTTGGTGGGAGTCTTCCAGTGAAATAGTATTGTTAAGTTTATATTGGTTAAAATTCCTCAAATATCAGTGGATGTGCAAATCTTACTTAAATTGGAATGGCCTTGGATGATGGTTTTGGGTTGCATTATTTTAAATAAGTGGTTTTAATGTTTGATATGTTTTAGTGATTGTTCTAATGTATATGTTTTGTTTTATTTGATGTATGTTCATGTTGGCATCGAATTACTGCCTATATGTGTAAGCCACTCTGAGTCCCCTAAGGTTAGAAAGATGAGGTATAAATATGGTAAAGAAATAAATAAATAAACTTGGGGGGAATGATACTCTGGTTATCATTGAAAATAGAAATTCAAGGAGATAGCTCTTATAGGGTTTTTTTAAAAAAAATCCATTAAAAATTATAATTTCAATAAATCATTGCATGTGTGAAATATTCTGAAACTTGGGAGGGGAGGGAAAGTAGCAATGGTAAATGTGTTCTACAGTTGTAGCAAGTTTCATCCTGATAGCGCTAAAAATGAGGGAGAAAGGAGTCCCAGAAGCTTTCCCATTTGCACAATCACATAACGAAAAAGTAACAAAAATCTTGTTATATCATTATAGTTATGAAACAGATCCATTACAATATTTTAGAAACACTTTAGAAATGATTTGCCACAGCCTTCCAATTTAGTAATGAAAATGGAAACATTTTTGCATTGATCGTACAGGCCTGATGTCCATGTTTGAATGTTGTGCAGAATAATCTATTCCTTCTGAACAGTTTTCATAAACAAGCTTTTTTATTGCAGCAGGAAGTTAATTACAAAAACCACTGCTTCCTTCGAGCATGAAAGGAAAATCCATAAAGACAATGAACAAAATTCTATCTACAACAAAGAGATGTATACTATAGGGCAGAGGTTCCCAACCTTTGGGCCTCCAGGCATTTTGGGCTTCAGCTCCCACAGTTGGTAAGCTGGCTGGGATTTCTGGGAGTTGAAGTCCAAAACATCTGGAGGCCTATAGGCTGGGAACCACTGCTATAGGCACTCAATGTGATATGTACTATAGTAGTGGTTCTCAACCTGTGGGTCCCCAGATGTTTTGGTCTTCAACTCCCAGAAATCCTAACAGCTGGTAAACTGCTTGGTATTTCTGGGAGTTGAAGGCCAAAACACCTGGGGATGACATGTTGAGAACCACTGCACTATAGGCACCATAGCCCCAGTGAAACATAGCTCCAAAACACATTAAGTGGCTATATACATATGTAATATACAGACCATTCACAATTGTGTAATACACAGTCATTGACATATGGTTCCATCATTTGATGGCCCAATTGGTGTAAAACTTCTTCCACTCTGTGCATTCAGCACAAGAATGGCATGACTGAAACAGGCTGTAGCTAAAACTTTACATCTTGGCTGTGAGTCAAAGTAAATAAGGCTAGAAATATATAGCTGTGGCCAGAAAGGGCAGTCATGGATCAATTTCCCTCTGCTACCTTCACAGAATTACCACATCCATTTTAGCTCTTTTTTACAACCATTAGCTATATAGGTTCACTAACCTGTTGTGATATTTCTCTAAGTTATCCATAGTAATCCTATATTATTAATACATCTAACACATATCTGTTCTGTTTAAATATCAGTGATTTTGACTATGAGTGTGTCCAATGTCCATGGATAAAATCTAACCTATGAATATACCAGGCAGCCATCAACTAGTCTTAAAAACTCAGCAATATGATCAAAATATTTTTCTGCCATAGAGGATGGTCATAAAAATTGTTGGGATGAAGTTTGTAAAGTGCTTTACTCACCTCCAAAGTATTATATAAATATAAAAATATTATTAGTAAAGTGATAAATACTATCCCAATTTAAAATACAACTGCACCACTAGTTTTTTAATTGTTAATTTTCCCAAAAAATTATTTTCACATTTATTTTTTTTGGTCTTATTCAAGCAATCAAAACATGAGCTTACTTGCATTTATTACTCTTTCCTTCACAAAATAGATGAACAGATTTACTATAGTTAAGTAAATCTCTTTTTTTAATAAAAAGAGGAGGACCTTATACTGTATATCCTTCCCCTTTCAGTGTAACAAATTAAAATTAAAATTATTGCTTTGGGTGATGATCTATTTTCTAAGGGAATGTCTGTTCATTTACTCAGCTAAGTTAATGTTGTTATTGATCATCATGTCTTATTTACTATTACAAGGGATTCATGTGTTAATTCCATCAACTTTGCTCTTGACACCAAGCCTACTAAATTATCAACTTTCACAAGTATACCAGCCATTATTTCATTTATTCACAGTAATCAATTTTATATAGGCTGTGCTTCTAGTTGGCTTATTGTTTCCTGGCAAGCTCTGATTTCAAAATGGATGCCTGATGTAGCTACAATTTATTGCTGCAAATGCAATATTGCTTTCCTTTTCACCACACTACTTCCTTGTGATTTTGTAGCTCAGCAAAACACATGTGTATTTTTGGCATAATTGTTAGCAACATTTTTGGCAACATTTATTGTGGACATGCTATTTCAATCATGTACTGCTTGTAAAGTGTATCATAATTTAAAGCAGAAATATTTAGAAAAGCCTTCAGAATTTATTTATTTATTTATTTAAAACTTTTGTACCCCGACCTTCTCACCTCCATCGAGGGACTCAGACTGGCATAACAGCAAAAAATTCAATGCTATACAATTTAAAAACAACTACAGCAACATATTAAAATACATAAAAACCCAGCATAAAAAAACAGTATATGCAGATACTAGATATACTTCAATACAAAACTGTTAGTATCTGAATTTATCACTACATGGTAGCATGATGTGGTGGTTTGAGTGCTGGGTTAGGACTCTGGGGATGAAGATTCAAACCCCTGCTCACCATAGAAACCCATTGGGTGACGTTGGGCAAGTCACGTTCTCTCATCCTCAATGGAAAGCATTGGCACTCTACCCACCCCACATACAAATCTTATCAAGACAACCCTGCAATAGGTTCACCTTAGGGTTGACATATTTTATAAAAGCCTTGACAGCCCATAGTAACAACAACAAAAAGTGCATGCATACTTTATATAATAATAATAACAACGACAACAACAACATTTCATAACTGTGTGGTTTTCTGGCATTGTAGATTTCTGCCGCTTCTGTGATTGTCCATTTGTATTTTGATTCTGTACCCACTTGTCGATGGTTGTCTAGAATCAGCATCCACCATGGTCCTTTTTCTCCTGGGCGATGACCGAGCCAGTGTAGTAATAATAATAATATAATAATAACTTTATTGTTATACCTCGCCAACCTTTTCCCCTTGGGGACTCGGGGCGGCTTACAAGGGACGAGCCCAAAGACAATAAAAACAACAAAAAACACAATTTAAAACATCAGTAAAAGCAATAACAATATAATTATATACAACATAAAAGAAATATGGCTAAAATGAGAGTTAGCTGAGGTACAACTTCAATAGGTGTGATACATTTTACAGGAGCATCAGAAAAGTGCGACATGTCAGTAGATTGGGCAGAAATTCATTTTGGTTTGTTTCTCCGTAATGCTAATGGGTTAGGTGCTCTTAGTTTCACTTCTCAGCTGAGACCTCTCTGACATGGTTGAACTTGCTGGTAGTTACACTACTGCCAGCACAGCTCTCAGCATCCTTGGAGCAGTTAAGCCCCCCCCCCCCCCCATCATGACAAGGTGGTACCCATGGGGGGGGGGTGCCATTCCAAAAGATCTCAGCCAGCATTTGGAAATAATAAACATTGACAAAATCACAATCTGTCAACTGCAAAAGGCCACCTTACTTGGATCTGTGAGCATTTTTCGAAAATACATCACACAGTCCTAGACACTTGGGAAGTGTTCGACTTGTGATTTTTTGATACGAAATCCAGCATATAGATCTTGTTTGCTGTGACAAACAACCACAACAACAACAGCAATTTATTTTTAGACCACCCTCTCTCCCTGGAAGGACTCAGGGGGGTTTACACGTAAAAAAAACAAACATTCAATGCCTCAAACTAGGTACAGACACATCAAATAATGCAGAATAATGTGGAATAACATCAGAAAACTTACAAGGAATTAAGCATCAAATTAAAATAAAATAAAAACAAAATCTATGTGCAAAGGTACTGTATGTTTATAGAAGTTTTTTTAAAGGAGAGGAGAGTGAGGGCCATTTTTATTTTTTAGGGAGGGAGTTCCAGAGATGGGGAGCAATCACAGAGAAGGCACCCTCTCTCGTTCCCACCACTCAAACTTGTGAAGGGGTGGGACTGTGAGGAGTGCCTCCTCTGCAGATCGCAGTGCACGTGATGGTGTAGCAACCCAGCCTCCATTCCAGCTGGGGGGCCAGGGGCCCGCCCCACAGGGACCTGCTCCAGGGGTGCCAATTGCTTTAGACCCACTTGCTATAGATTCAGGTGAGGAGGAGGATGGGGCTTTTGGGCCTGCATTTCCAACTGATAGTTTACAGTGGGATGACACCTGGCCTGAGGCTTATTCGGATGGTGAAGGTCAAGATGACCCAGATTCTGATAGTTATGAAAGAACTTCCAGAAAGCATTGAGGTAAATCCCATGTTCCAGGAAGCTCAGAATGATCCTGGTATTTTGGAGGTGTGGAGAGCTGAATTGGACTGGATCCAATTTGATCCACTATCCACATCTTCAATGGACCCACTGCTGCATCACTGCCAACAAGCAGCTACCTGGCAGGAGCTTACTAGAGACATCACATTTCCATTGATACCACACTTGATCAACCAGCCATGTGATCAGAAATGTTATGTCACTGGCAATACTCTGGTAGGGAGTTACTTGCTGACAGAGCCATCGCCACTGTGAGCAATGTGGACAATCATATTGGCACAACCCAGAGTACTTTAACCCACCTTATGTTGGTCAGATGCAACTGAGGAAGTAGTCTAGAAAAGCTCACACTTCCAACATCATTCTCTTAAGTGGTCTCCAAGGTGCTATAAGACCTCTTTGCATATTCATTTGTGCATGCTCATCATGTCCTATAAATTTTAAATGTATGATTATATCCTGATCCAAATCCAAATCTTCATCAGAAAGTTATAAAGCCATATTCAATTCAAGAGGATCAGTATCTATCTGGGGGTAACTGCTGTATGTTATATAGATTTTATTGTGAAGGCATCATGGGTGCAGCTTACTTCTCAGTTAAATTATCCTTATACTGTACAATTTCCAGGGAATGGAAGAGTTCAGGGTGAACTTCAGGTTTACATTGATATAATTCATTGTTATGACAAGACTGTTTATAAATCTAAAGAATTGTCAGTCTCCATTCCCACAAGATTATATCTTATATCAGCAGAATGACTAAACCATTGGATGCATTTAACTTAAATGAGATCCTGATTTATTATTTTGTTTTTAAATAGAAATTTCTCAATAGATCACTGAGTAACAAATACTTAAGATTCTAAGAATCCTATTAGAATCTGAGACTACTGTGATAGCTCCGACGATCAGTTTAAAGAATTTTGTGGCTTCAGAAATGTCTATTCATATAACCCATCATGTCAAAAGAAATCATGTTCATTCTAATCAATTTTATGCAGTACATTTACATCTGAAATGCTTCATTGCAGATATTGACATGATGCACCATTGTGATTATTTTTGCTAGAGTTTGTTTCAAGGATGCATAAAGCAAGCCCACTGATGTAGCTCAAAGGAATAACACATTGACTGAATCCAAGACTTGCTGTAGCAGCAGATAAGTGTATTGCATGAAGAATGTAATGTGATTGCTCTTCCTGAGAGGGAACCCTATTTAAGCCTATGGATTTTATTTAGAGTAAATATAAAGACTGGAAATGCTAGTTAAAATTACTGTAGTAAGAGACCACCTCTAAATATCTCTTATAGATATCACTTTTGCTCAAGTGTTGCCAATATTATATGAAGATCAGGCAGCCCCCTTAAGGAATTTGTAGCGCAAGTATTAAAAAAACCCTTTTTCGTTCTTCTTTTGACTATTATAGAGCTTTCTCGGTCACCTAATACTCATGTCAGCTTATCATCTGCAATTCAAAATCTGGACTTCTAGTTCAATGACAAATTCCCAACCTGTCATTTAAATGTATCAAATTCATTTTGAAATATACAATTGGGCCCCCATATTCACAAAACCTGTATTCACACATTTCACTATCCATCAGTCGGAAATATTACACACACACACACACACACACATACCCAAAAACGTACCAAAATTCATACCTTGAATTTGTCATTTTATATAAGGGACATCATTTTACTATGTCATTATATATATTGCAACTTGGGCATCTGGTGATTTTGGTATCTGTTGAACCAAACTTTAGCAGATACCAAGGGTCCACTGTGGGTTTATTTGGTTTTTATTTATTTTAAAAATACGTATTTTGATATTGTCATTAAAATGCATATTACTATATGAACAAAATTGAATGGAACCATTGGCAAAACATATGAAAGCAGCATAGACTGGAAATGGACTGATGTGATTGCTCCATAGATGTTGCATTTCACACCCGAGCGCTCCCGCACGTCCCATCCCAGTAATTAGTGGACTGGGGAGGGGGAGGTCCAGAAACTTACCCACCAACAAACAGGGCCGAAAACCCTCTTCAACCCAGCTGCGACCTATTACCTGCCATGACCGCCCTCAAACAGCAACCACTCCTTGGTCTTCATTCCTGCTCCTCAATGCGAGGTCAATTTGTAACAAGCTGGCCACGCTGCGAGATTTCATCACAGAGCAGGGCCGCAGATGTCATATGCATCACAGAGACCTGGACCCAGGACAGCGACTGTGTCCTTCTTCAGGAGCTAGCCCCCCCCCAGGCTTTCGAGCTTTCCACCAGCCAAGATCCACCGGCCGGGGCGGGGGAGTGGGCCTGGTCGTAAAAGACACTGTCGCTACCTCGGTCCTCCAGACATCAGCGACGACCGGCATAGAGTGCCTGGGAGCAATTCTAGGAACCGGGAAAAGACGGGGATTCTGGTGGTCTACCGAGCCCCTGGGGCCCTAAGGAGGCCATTTCTGCACTGCGCGACCTGATTGCGGATTGGGCGCTGAGATTCCCCCTGCTCATCGTGCTGGGTGACTTTAACATCCACCCGGACTCAGACCCTCTTACATCCAGTGCAAGGGAGCTCCTCCAACATATGGAGGCTTTGGATCTCCCCAGGACCAAAACTGGCCCTACACATCAGGCTGGCCACGCGTTAGACCTGATCTTCAGCCACGGCCTAACCTTAAAACATCGTGAATCCAGAGCAGTGCCTTGGTCGGACCACCTGACCGTGAGGGGCAGACATTGACACCCCTCTTACAGAAAGGTTGGAACAAAAGACCATCCTAGTCCGCCAAAGGAGTTCGATGACCCGAGGGCATTCATAGCTGCTTTGGATCCCCTGGAGGTCCCCGGAGGATCACTAGCGGACTTAGTTGCCAGGTGGAACAGCGTCCTCTCGAAGGCCATCGACCAGGTGGCACCGAGGCGCCCCTTCGTCCCCGGAAAACCTGCTCACGGTGGTTCACAACGAACCTAAAGCAGCTGAAACGCCGGAGGAGACAATTGGAGAGTGTTTGGAGACGGAAACCCAGCAGGGCAAATAGAGCAACCTACAGAGAACTGCATAGGCTGTACGAAACCTGCCGCCCATTCCAGAGGAAGGAAATGAGTGGACTCGACATCCAACCCAGACAAACGGGCTCTACTTCACCGAATTCAAACCCCTAACATCGGAAGAGGTGAAAAAGCTGGTGGCCGGGGCAAGGGCTACGACCTGCCCCATGGACCCGTGTCCTTCGCACTTAGTCAAGTCTTGCATAGACACCATACTGGACGCCCTGGTGGACCTGGTGAACCTCTCATTGGACACAGGCTCCTTCCCCGAGTCCCTGAAGGAGGCTAGAGTTAGCCCTCTTCTGAAAAGGCGAACCTCGACCCCAATGATCCGGCGAACTACCGCCCTGTCGCTAATCTGCCCTTTCTGGGAAGCTATTGGAGCGAGCAGTGGAAAACCAGCTGCGGGACTTCTTGGACCGATCTGGGGGCCTAGACCCGTTCAGTCAGGCTTCCGAGTGGGCCACGGCGTCGAATCCGTCCTAGTAGCAATCACAGATGACATCCACCGCCAGTTGGACGGAGGGGCTCGGCAGTCCTAGTCCTCCTTGACCTAACCGCGGCCTTGACACCGTTGATCATGATTTGCTACTTCGCCGCAGCGGCCTCTGGGATCAAGACAAGGCCCTGACCTGGCTAGGATCGTTTCTGCGGTCGCTCACAGCGGGTCGAGTGGCAGGGCCAGGTCTCCAGGAAATGTGGGCTGGAGTGTGGGGTTCCGCAGGGTGCCATCCTGTCCCCACCCTTTTTAACATCTACGTCCAGCCCCTGGCCAGTATCGCTAGAAGCTACGGTTTCAACTGTTATCAATATGCCGATGACACGCAGCTGCTGCTGAAGCTCGACCCAGGGGTGCTGTCGGTACCCGAAGCTTTAGCCGGGGGCTGAAGGCGGTCACAAGCTGGCTCAGAGCACACAGGCCAAAGATCAACCCAGCGAAAACGGAGATCCTCTGGCCCGGCCGACCCGACCCCCACTCTCCACTACCACCCTTTGAGGGCGAGCCCTTGTCCGTAGCCCGGCGGTAAAGAGCTTAGGAGTACTCTTGAGCGAGAAACTGACGATGGAGGCTCAGATCCAGGCCGCTGCTAAGGGTGCCTTCTTCCACCTCCGTAGGGGCCCGACGGTTGGCCCCCTATCTACCACCAGAGCGCTGAGGACGGTGATTCACGCCACTGTGGTCTCCGTCTTGACTACTGCAACGCCTTGTATGTGGGCCTACCGTTGGCCACGACTCGGAGGTTGAGACTCATCCAGAATGCAGCGGCCAGACTCATCTCCGGGGTATCGGCCAGGAGCCATATTTCACCAATTTTAAAGATCTTCACTGGTTACCCATTGAGCTTAGAGCGATCTACAAACTCATGGTGATAACCTTCAAAGCTCGGCAAAAAATGGGACCAGCCTACCTGGGCGATCAGCTGACGGACCAACGCTGCGAAAGACCCGCACGCGTAATAAACGGCGTCCGGTTAGCTGTCCCTGGGGTGAGAGAGGCCCGGCTGACAGAGACCCGTAGAAGAGCCTTCTCGGTGGCGGCCCCTACGATCTGGAACTCGCTCCCGCCTGCGCTCAGGGCCACACTGGCCCCGGCCAGATTTCTGGCTGGCCTGAAAACCTGGCTCTTCCGCCAGGCTTTCGGGGACTGAACTGGATGGATGGCAGTGCCTTTTTACGGCTCATATCTGCTGTTTTAATTGATGTATCTGTGTTTTTAAAGGATGTAAGTCGCCCGGAGCACCATTGGTGGAGGGCGACTCACAAGTAATAAAGTATTATTATTATTATTATTTACCATAGCCGTAAATTGCACATCGTTCTGGCAGTCTAGGCTTATGAGATTTCATCTCCTTCCTTTTTCTTGCATCCTGATTTTTAGATCAACACAGCCAAGAAGAGATCAGAATCCAGCCGATTACAAACAATCCACTATATTTAAGGAAACTACAGTGATCTATGGTATTTAAAAAGTCAAAAACTTCAAAAGACTATAGTTCCAGGTAGGATGTAGTAGACACATGTGGCCCTCAAGTTGACCTTATGTAGGTCTCTTGGCCTAACGTTAAGTCTTCAAGGAACCAGTTCAGGGTTCTATATACTAATCTGTCTCTCCCCGCAGCAGCCCATTAGATAAAGACACAAAGATAGACATATGTCTTTGACTCCAGGTCCATCCATCAGTGGTTTCAGACCCACCCATCATTGCATGCTGCCCTTGGCAGAAAATGTAACACTGAATGGGGGTTGGAAAAGTTACCATGCCCGATGTAAGAATGTATTTATATTTTATAAAACTCAATATGCAGGAACTACTATTGCCCAGGGCCTTGAGAAACAGGCAAAGGTAGAATCCATTAATTTTTAGCAGACATATCATATGGCGTCAGATGATGCATTAGGAAGATAAGATAGAGAGCAGCCAAGAATGATAAGAGGAAAAGCTCTATATTGCTTATATATTTCTCTGTCCTTTTGGGATCCAGAAAGTAGAAACATTCGTTCTTTCATTAAATTTGACCTTTAGAGCTCAGACCTTTCTCATTTTCAGGCAGAGGATGTATGGGTTTCAAGAGAGCACAAAATCTAGTTTCTATCATGAAGGTGCAAACTCTTATCTTTGAATGTGCCTTGAAACTTATTTAGCTGTGATCTGTCTTTCTTCTCTTTTCAGAAAAAGCCATTTCAAATCTCAGAGCAGTAAAAATACTGGTGGATTCAATTGTGGTAGGGTGTTTTTTTCCATTCTGATCTTTGTGAAGGATTACAGAGTTTATTTCATTAGCCGGCTACAGTTGGAATAGCATGTGGATTCCCACATGGAAACCTAAAACTCCTCTATTTTATCTTTCTTTGCCAGATGTATGCCAATTGTGCTTTCTGACTTGAAAACCTCTTTTTGCTGGATATTTCCTCCTCCCATCTGGAAGCTGTCAAGAAATAAATCAGGGAAAAGCCAACAAATACTAACTAGAGAAAGAGTACTTATACAAAGACGCTTTCTTCTTTAAAGTGACTTCAAAATGCTTGAACATCAGTCTGACCATACACAGACTTCTAGACCAAAAAAGAAAAAGAAATTCTTAACACCCACCTACAGGGAGAAGGACAAGAGAAAGTCGGGACATACAGATTTGTTTCAGTCAAAAATAGTTATAAAATCTTGCTCTTACTTAGAGGACATCACCCAGGAACGTTCTGTTACTGTAAGAGCCCATCCAGACAAGGTCCATAACATGGTAGCTCCGCGGTTTTACCAGAGGTGTCCAAACCTTGTCTCTGATAAAATCAAATTAATTCTAGACAAAGCAGGAAAACACTGTTCGTCCTGAATTAATTTGATACTCCATTAGACCCAGGTCTTCCTGAAAGACCCATCTAATGGAGTATGAGCCCTGTGGGGCCTGACCCCAGATAGTCCTGGAACTGCTGAGAAGTCAGTCTGCACAGCACAATTTGCTTCTTTAGGTCCCATGGGCCTGGAGAAGTGAAGAGATGTTGTAGCCTGACAAGAGCCAGAACAAGAATCAGAAGATGCTGAGGATGAAGGGTCTGAAAGTGGAGATTTGAAGACAGGTCAGCCTGACCTGGCCGATGCTGTGCATACCTTAGATCAGTGGTTCTCCAACCTGTGGGTCCCAGGTCTTTTGGCCTACAACTCCAGAAATCCCAACCAGTTTACTAGCTGTTAGTATTTCTGGGTGAAACAAAACAGGAGACCCACAGGTTGAGAACCACTACTAGATTGTTCTTAGCAACCATTGGTGAAAGTGAAACTTAACTTTCCCTGGAGAAATGGCCTTGGAAAGATGGGGAGGGCGAGCAGGACATGGACGTCACTAGGGAGTGTAGATTAGATCTCCGAAAGCAGGGCATGTATGGGAGATAAGGCTTTAAAATCCTGATGTCTCAGAAATGATGTCATGGGAACCTGAACGGGGCTTGGATGGTCTTAAATTAGGTGTTTAGTTCCCAGCATTTCAGAGGAGACAACATTGCTGTTGGGGAAACAGTCTCCTGTTCATGTTACCAAGTTTCCATGCTTCTTGTATTGTCAAAATTCTTGTTTCATGTTCCTGCCTTTGCCTATGTATCTTGGAAGAGTTTTGCTTGTAAGAGTTTCATGTGTTCATGTTCCTGAAATTACCTTGGATTATATCTACAGTATGTTTTGTATTTCTAGTTTCTATGATGTTTCTTTGGCATTTCTGAAAGACTTTTATTGAACTCTGGCTGCTTTTGTATATTACTGGTTATATCCCCATGGCTACTTTTGAATATAACACTTTCCCCCTTTTTATTATTCTTTAATCAGTAAACACTTTATTATTGAGCTAGTGGCCTCCGGTGTGGTGTTGGATGAAGAGGTACCATAGGACTAGGGTGCAGCAATAGGGAACCCATCCCCTCCCCAAATCCTCCTAAAACCTTTAAAATACCAAAAAACTTGTTGCCCGCCCATCCCCCGAAATAAAGAGACAACACAACATTCTTTTGGGATCAAATTGGGCAACTTTATTTAACTGTTACCTATTTATCTTTTCTTAACTCAAGGGATGTCAGGAATATGGTGTAACTAATATAAGTAATTTTCAGGCGAAACACCTGGATTGCCTGATTAACCAACCAGGACAACCTATTAAGGGAAATGAGTAAGAGGTCCATCCTCAAGATATTGAGATGAGACTCTTGCCATTCAGAGGCCATTACTTTACCTCACCCAACAACTTGAACTTTAAGGTGAGTACTTAATGGCCCTCACCCCTGAAGGGGGTGGCTAGGGTGTATGCCAACTATGGGATTTCTCTCGCTATTTTTCTGCTAGGCCTATTTATGGAAATCCACCGCCCCATCTAGCCCCTAAACAGTAAAGGGATAGGCAAAAAAAAACCCTCGCACACAAAACGTAGCATGAAAGGGGGGGGGGGATTTCATACCCAGCTCCAATGGCAAACAACGTCAATACTGTTAATGGGCGGGAGTGGTGGGCCAACGATCAGGCACAGAGTGGCCTGCAGGGGCTGGCCTTCCAGTAAAAGGCCATGCCCTTAGCTCTAGAAGTTTCCCAATGGAACCCACCTCTGCTCCATGGTTGGAGGGCAAATTCCTCATCCCAGCTTCACTGGGATGAAAAGGTGTTATGGCTGAATTGCTCCTCCCCTCCTTCCACTTCTAGGCATAGCATTGGGATATGCCAGGAAGCTCCAGAGACAAATAATGGTCGCCTGGTAATTTTTTGTTATTTTAAAGGTTTTAGGAGGAATTTGGGTGTTCCCATTGTAGCACAATTATTACTGTGCTATGATGGGGACAGCACATGAGAAAGCACACTTCTTTTGGCTGCCTGTGTGTAATTCAACATGGGGGAAAATGGAGAAAAAATCCCACCACATTTTCTTCCACAATAAATTGCTGTCTGGAAGCGGCTTTAGTTTTTCCTTATTTTTTAACCATTTTAAAAAGAGAGAGATGGTGGGCACTCAGTGGACATAAACATTTTGGTGGTTGACCTAGATTAGAAGGAGATGAAGTGGAACAAAGGTAGAAAGAATAAAATTTAGTAATAACTTTTTGAATTTTAAAATTTTTGAACATATTTTGTTGATTTTTAAAATTGCTAATTATTTTATTTCTCAGTTTTGAGAAAAGATGGGACATAAAGGAAAGGAGGAGAAATATTTCCTTTAAAGTGGAATGCATGGGTGGGTCCCCAATACTCATTACTTTTGATCACTATGTTTACAAAACTGTGTTGCAATACTCCTTTTTCAAAGAGATCAGATCTTCACATAGGGAATACAGAAAGGGAAACATACCCAATTGTGTTACAGACAGCATAAAATCATCTAACAAACTTGCGAGATAATTTAGACTACAACACTGCACAGGCTTAATCAAGAATATATTCCATCAAAAATCTGAGATATCCAAAGGGCTCTGTTAATGTAGATTGGGATGCTGTAGTGTAGATGTTATTGGATTCCCATCAACCTCAAACAGCATAGACAAGGGTAAGAGCTGCTATGAATTGCAGTCCAACAAAATCTAGAATACTTTCGTGTTGCTAACCCCTGTATTCACTGTTCTGATTTCATGAATGCAAACCGATCAAATTGTTTCTCACTGTAGCTAGGCTTTTAGCTCAACTTTAATAATAGCTCTGATTGACTGATTTACAAATGATATAGATATTTGCAAATGAGGCATTTCTCAGGAATTAAATAGTCAATAAATATTGTATCCACAGCCATCAAATCAAGAAAGAAATGTCATTTCCTTGGGGGGTTAATGATGTTCTATTTCGAGACTATGCTGCAGCTTTTATTTGACTATTATGAGTTCAGCTCTCCCCCCCCCATTCTTTCCCCCCTCTTTTATATGATAGCTTGGGAAGCTGTTTACAGCATGGCCCTGCAGTGACATCTACAGCCTGAGAAAAGTACAGTCAGAACAAAAAATGTAAGGCTAAGAAACTCAATTTGTTCTACCTGTGAAGGAAAAGCTGGAGGAGTCCTGGGGGGAGAGATTAATGAATTGATGGATTGTGTAATGATAAGGAAAAGGAAACTAATTTATTTCTTTACCTCAGTACAAATGCAACCAACAAACAGTTTTACCATTTAAGGGAGGCTGTCATGTGCATTGGTTTTTGTTCAGTTTTTTTTGCTACTGCCACTCTCTCTTTCTTTTTTTTGCACTTTGAAAAGGGGTATGAAAAAGAATGTGGGACCAGCCAGAAAAGGCATGAAGAGGAGGGTGGGATTAGCAGAGATGTGGACACTTTTCAAGACCAATCTTCCTCCCCCCCCCCCCCTTTGGAGGTCTAAAAGAAAGACCTCCAAGACTTCCAGAAATCTATACCCCTGTTCACATCTTGACAATTCAAGATTGTGACTTTCTTAACTGTGCCAAACTGCCTGTATTGCAGTCTTTCTGTATTCTACTGCCTTCGATCTTACATATTTTGTCCTGCAGCCTTCCATCTTATTGTACTTTGCCTGCTTACAATAGCTAGATTCTCAAAGAGATGGAAAGAATATTCAAAAATAGTTTGAGTGTGTGTGTGTGCACACGCGCGTGTTTAATATTGAGAAACCCTGATGAGAAAAAATCCCGGATTTCCAAAAATCTTCATAGTTTGGAACTGATTGCGTACAAAAAAATTGCACATATTGTTTTGTATACAAAGCATCATTTTCTGTGAAGGAAACAGCATTTTCTGTGAGGGTTTTTAAATGCAAAGTTTTTATTTATTTTAATTCCTGACGATAAAATGCTGAATACTTCTGCAATAGTGGGTTAGTTATGTGTAAAATTAACAAATGTTCAGTTTGCTTAGTAAACAGCATTTTCAGTGCTGTTTGTTGAAATATTATTTTCCATGCAGAAAAAGCTGTTTTCTGTGCAAAGTAACCTCAGGCACGTTTTTTGCAGAATATGTCTTGAATTACAAATGGCCTTTGAAAACAGTATGATTTTTGAATACTTTCTTGATGTGGGAAGAAAATTGCTGAAATTACTTGTTGCTACTTTTTAGAAGAAACAAAGTTATTAATTTCATCCCCAGATATCCAGATATGCTTTTAGATCATGGCAACCTTTATTTTACTTGCTCACTTGAGAAAGAATATTATTGCCTGGGGAGTAGCTGAAAGCCATAAAATCATATAGAATACTAGAGTTGGAAGAGCTGAAAGCATCCCCAACAGATGGCCATCCAGTCTCTGTTTAAAAGCCTTCCAAAGAAACACCCTCCACCACTCTCCGAGGCAGATATAAACTGCTTACTTAATGATCTGCTTCACAATCTTTCCTTTTATTGATGTAAGACTGATTGTTGGTAATTGTTTGGTTCCTTTTTTTCTCATCTTGGAGGTAGGGACAACATTTCCCCTGCCCCCCTCCCCTCCGGTCTGCTGGTACTTCTGTACTCCAAGAATTCTCCGAGATTATTGCCAGTGGTTCTGAAATTATTTCTGCTAGTTCCTTCCATACTCTTTGATGTAGATCATCTGGCCCTGGGGACTAGAGTACCAGGTTTTCCTGGAATATTTCTTTGTCTATTTTGGCTTGCATTTCTCCTATTGTCACATTCACTCCGTATTGCTCAGGTTGAACATCGATCGTCTTTTCAGAGAACTGAGGTAAGGAAGGTGTTCAGCAGTTCTGTCTTTTCCTTATCCCCTGTTAGCATTTCACCACCTTCCCCATGCGGAGGTCTTACTGTTTCCTTGTTATGTTTTTCTCTACTGACATAACCAAAGAACTCCTTTTATTGTTTATAATCTCCCTGGCAAGCTTGATCTCATTTTGTGCTTTATCCTCTTAGACCTTTCCCCTACATGTGTTGGTTATTTGTTTGAATTCCTCTTTAGTGATTTCCCCCCTTTTCCATTTCTTGAACATATCCCTTTTAAATCTTAGTTCAGTTGAAAGTTCTTTGGGCATTCATTATGTTTTTTTTTTAAAAAAAATCTCTTATTTTTTTCCATTTGTGCCTTCAGTATCTTGCTTTTAAGAAATTTCCATTCATCATTAGCTCCCTTATCTTTAAGCATTCCTATCCATGTGATCACATTCAGTATTTCCCTAAATTTCCTGCATGTCTGACTTCTCTTAGTTCCCCTTATTCCATATCACCAACCCCAGGAGCACATGGTCACTTCTACCTAAGGATCCCACCACTTCCATTCCATTTACCAGGACCTCAGTGTTGGTTAGGATCAGAATAGCTGAATGCCTTGTTGCTTCTTTCACTTTCTGGACAATAAAATTATCTGCAAGATAATTGAGGGATTTGTTGGAATTTGTATTCTTTTGTTTTCCAACAAAATGTTTTTGTACAATGAAAATGGTTTTTAAAGTTATTCAATAATAACAATAATAACAGCAACAACAACAACAACAACCCCCTCCCAGCAAAGGCGCCGAACAGATTTGGGTTTACCCAAAGAGACTTATGGAACCCACCAGGTTCATGAATGCTTTGAGGGATCTGGAGCCTGCCAGCGTCTCTGTCGAGGAGCTAGTTGACAACTGGAACATCACATTGTCTAATGCTCTAGACGAGATCACCCCTAGACACCCTCTCTGACCCCACAGAAATCGGTCGCCTTGGTTTACCGAGGAGCTCTGATCGATGAAGCAGGAGAAAAGATGGCTAGAGAGCGTGTGGAGGAGGCTCCGTGATGAAGGTTCACGATCAGCTTATAAGCTTTTAATGGATGCTTATGAGCATGTTATCAAGAAAGCAAAAAATTCCTATTACGCTTCCTTGATAGCGTCCGCAAGCTCACGCCCGGCACAATTATTTAGAATAATTCAGTCCATTCAGGCCCATACTGCTGAGGCTTTCCAGAGCTACTTCGTGGACAAGATTGCGACCCTCCGCCGGGACCTTCCTGCCACAATTGATACAGTTTGCAAACTTGAGAATCCGTGACCCTCCCCTGGGCGCACCTTTGACCGGTTCCAATCACTGGACGCAGAAGCTGTCGATAGGATTGTTACTGCAGCTTGGCCAACCACATGCTCCCTTGATCCGTGCCCTTCCTCTCTGGTGAAAGCCAGCCTGGAAGGGCTACATGACCCTCTGTTGAATATTATCAATACCTCCTAGGAACAAGGAGTGTTTCCAGAGGGATTAAAAGAGGCTGTGGTTTCTCCATTGCTGTAGAAACTGGGTTTAGATCCAGCGGTCCCTTCCAACTACCGCCTAGTGTCGAATCTACCGTACCTGTGCAAAGTAGTTGAAAGGGAGCAGTTGCAGACTTTCCTAGATGACACAGCTTGGCTTGACCCCTTCCAGTCCAGCTTCCGTTTGGGGCATGGGACAGAGACGGTCTTGGTCTCCATCACAGACCAGCTGCGTTGCCACCTGGACCAAGGCAGATCAGCACTGCTTGTGTTATTGGACCTCACAGCAGCATTTGATACTGTCGATTACGATCTTTTGACCCACCGCCTTGCAAGGGCTGGGGTGAGGGGGACCCCTCCGGAACTGAGCACAGCAAGTGAGGAGGGGCGAGATGGTCTCTGGGGGTTCCCCTTGATTTGTGGGGTTTCCCAGGGGGCCATCCTTTTCTCTCTATTATTTAACATCTACATGCGACCACTTGCCCAGCTGGTACGCAGCTTTGGGCTTGAGTGTCATCAGTACGCCGATGACACTCAGCTCATTCTGAGGATGGAAGGCCAGCCCGACTCTGTACCCGATAATTTCCATCTTTGCCTCGAAGCCATTACTGGATGGCTGCGAGCCAGTAGGTTGAAGGTGAATCCAGCGAAGATGGAGATCCTCTGGCTAGGTCACCCAGGCAGTAGGGAACTCCAGCTTCCAACCCTGGACGGTGTGGCTTTATGCCCATCATCATCAGTAAAAAGCCTTGGAGTCCATTTGGACACCCGGCTCTCTATGAAGACTCACGTCTCCATGATCAGCCGGGTTGCATTTTTCTCCCTCCGCCAGGCTCAGAAGTTGGCCCCCTACTTGTCCCGACGCGACCTGGCCTCGGTGATCCAAGCAACGATCATCTCAAGGTTAGACTACTGTAATGCTTTCTACATTGGCCTACCTCTGTCGGTGACCCGGAAACTTAAGCTGGTGCAGAACGCTGCAGCTCGGGTGCTCACAGGTACACCTGTGAGCCATCACATCACGCCTATTGTGTGGGAACTGCACTGGCTGCCTGTTGAATTCCAGATAACCTTCAAAGTATTGGTTTTGACCTTTAAGGCCTTATATGGTCTGGGGCCAATGTACCTGAGGGACCGCCTTACCCCATACTGTCCCATGAGATCACTGAGATCAGAAGACCAAGATTTTCTCCTTATCCCGAGTGCCAAAGTCTATCGCCTCACCTCGATGAGGAGATGGGCATTCTCCATTATGGCCCCTAAACTCTGGAACTCCTTACCGCCGGAGACAAGGTCACTCCGTGATCTCCTGGCCTTCCGGAAAGCCTGTAAGACCTGGCTGTTCCAGCAGGCCTTCACATGCTAAGCTGGCTTAACCATGTCTGACAACTAAGCCAATCTCTGTTGTAAATGTTTTACTGTTTTAATGTTTTAATCTTTAATGCTAAATGTTTTCTCCGCTATGTTCTTTGTTTGAATTGTGAGCCGTCCCGAGCCACCTGGGAGTGGCGGCCAAGAAATCGAATAAATAAATAAATAAAATGTTGTACTCTGCCTCCATCTTAGGACTCAAGGCTGCTTACACATTACATGAAGTGCTTAAAACAATGCTTAAAATAAACACATAGTACAATAAAAAGTAAAAACCAATAGCATATAAAACAATGATTTAAAATTCAGAATAATACCCAATGACTTATAGAGACAAGTGCCGTAAGACATAGCCAAACTGTAAACAAGACAAGGGAATGGGATAGTGCCATCTGTATTTAAGGAACAAGGGCATGGGATGAACTCTGTGTTAACCATCAGAAGCCTCTCTTTCCATTCATTATACATGCTAGGACTCATGGGAATTGTAAGTTACAAGTACATTCTTCTCAAGTCCAATTTAGTTCTGAGCATTCAAAACAGCTCAGCTGGACAGGTCCTCATGGATGCAATGTTAACCACAATGTGAGATTTCCTTGCAGCCTTCACTACCACAGAGTACGCCCTTGCATAGGCACATGCTCGTGTTCAGTCTGACTCATTGTGAGATGACTGCCACATGCCCTCTAGACTCCTCTTCATTTGCTTCATCGCTGCCAGCTCCTTGTTGAACCCAGGGGCTGGAATAGCTCTGCTACTTGAGTGGGGCCACTCTGGAGCGAGGTCTAGTAGTACTGTTGGACTGGGGACTGGGGAAACAAAGGCTGTTGTACTGAGGAATTGGAAATGAGGGACTCTTGAACTGAGGGGTAAAGGGTGGAAAGCTATGAGGCTGAGGAATAAGGAGATAAGATGGCAGGCTTTTTGACTGGAGGATAGGGGTTAGGAAGCTATTGGCCTGGGGGATAGGAAGGAGAGGGTTGTTGGACTGAGGGAGAGAGAGCTATTTGATTGGGGTGGGGAGGGTAGAAAACTAAAGGTTTGTGATGAGGTGTAGTGAGCTAATAGAATGAAGGGAATGTGACAAGGGGATCTATGTCGGGGGAGTAGGTAGAATGGGATCAAAAGACTGGGGAGTAGGGTATAGGAGGCTACCGGGCTGAGGAATAGGAGGAAGGCAGTTGCTACGTTGGATGGTAGGAGCTTGAAGTTCTTGCTGAACTAGTCAGTATTGTCTTTCTGGGCTCCCAACATGTTTTTCCAACAATTCTCTTAAAAATAATAGGACAGAATCTTGAATGTCATGGGAGAAGAGCTCTAATGACTGTTCCCTTGGAACTGGGATCTGGGAGACTGGTTGTTCATATTTACCTAGTGGGGCCACTAAACTTAGTTGAAGGGAGTTGGGCTCTACTATCAGTTGTGGGTCATTTTCCTTGGGACTTGAATGGCGAGGGAAGTATCCCTTGTTATCTGATCTCTGGGGGCGGGGCGGGGGCATAGAAGACATAGTTTTCTGGTCTAAGACCCTAATTTGTAGAACATAAGAACATAAGAAGAGCCATGCTGAATCGGGCCTCAGCCCATCTAGTCCAGCATTCTGTGTCACACAGTGGCCCACTAGTTGTACACAGGGATCTCTAGCAGAAAGGAGGGCAAAACCCTCACCTGCTCCCGACCCCCACAACCAGTACCCGGGGAAAATCCTGCCTGCCTCCATCAACACAGAGGTGGCACTTGGATGTCCATTTCAGTAGCTACTGTGTCCCTTGGTCTCCATGAATCTGTCTAATCCTGCCTTGAAGCTGTCCAGGCTGACCGCTGTCACAACCTCCTCTGGAAGTGAGTTCCATAACCCAATGACCCTCTGGGTGAAGAAATATTTCCCTTTATTAGTCCTAACTTTCCTACCTTGGAGCTTTAGGGAGTGCCCCTAGTCCTAGTGTTGTGTGACAGAGAAAATATTTTTCTTTGTTCACCTTTTCTATCCCATGCATGATTTTATACACTTCGATCAAGTCACCTCTTAGACGCCGTCTTTCAAGGCTGAAAAGACCAAGGCGTTGCAACCTGATTTCATAAGGGAGCTGCTCCATCCCTTGGATCATATTTGTTGCCCTTCTTTGTACCTTTTCCAGTTCCGTTATATCCTTTTTGAGGTGCGGTGACCAGAATTGTACACAGTACTCAGATGTGGCCTCACCATAGATTTGTAGAGAGGCAATACAACATTTGCCGACCTATTTTCGATTCCCTTCCTGATCATGCCAAGCATAGAATTTGCTTTTTCACTGCTGCAGCGCACTGGGTTGACATCTTCATTGAGCTGTCCACCAAAACCCCAAGATCCCTTTCCTGGTTTGTCTCAGAAAGCTTTGATCCCATCAGTTGATAAGTGTATTTGGGGTTCTTTGCCCCGATGTGCATGACTTTACACTTGTTTAGGTTAAAATGCATTTGCCACTTTGTTGCCCATTCACTCAATTTCGAGAGATCTTTCTGGAGCTCTTTACAGTCAGTTTCATTTTTAACTACCCTGAACAGTTTAGTGTCATCTGCAAACTTTGCTACCTCACAATTTACGTCTACATCCAGATCGTTTATGAATAAATTAAAAAGTAACGGTCCTAAAACTGAACCTTGGGGTACGCCACTTCTCACCTCTTTCCACCCAGAGAAGTGTCCATTTATTACCACCCTTTGTTTCCTACAGTTTAGCCAGGTTCCAATCCAGGACAAGACCTGTCCCCTGATTCCATGGCTAAAGAGCTTATTTAGGAGCCTTTGGTGAGGGACTTTGTCAAAAGCCTTTTGAAAGTCAAGGTAAACAATATCGACTGGGTCCCCTTTATCTATGTGTTTATTTACACCCTCAAAGAATTCTATCAAGTTAGTAAGACATGATTTGCCTTTGCAGAAACCATGTTGATTTTCCTTCAGCAATGCCTGTTCTTCTATGTGCTTAGTAATTTTTTCTTTAATAATGGTTTCCATCACTTTGCCTGGAACTGAGGTTAGACTAACTGGCCTATAATTTCCTGGATCACCCCTGGATCCTTTCTTGAAGATCGGAGTTACATTTGCCTCCCTCCAGTCCTCGGGTACAGTGCCTGATCTTAGAGAAAGGTTATATATTTTGGCTAGAATTTCAGCAATTTCACACTTGAGTTCCTTAAGAACTCTGGGGTGGATGCCATCTGGCCCTGGTGATTTGTTGACATTTAGTTTAGTAAGGCATGTGAGAACATCTTCCTTGTTTATCTCTATCTGGTTTAATTCATTTAATTCCCTCCCTGAAAAAACTGACTCAGCTGCAGGCATATGTTGTCTGTCCTCCTGTGTGAAAACGGAGGCAAAGAAGTCGTTTAGCCGCTCAGCAATCTCCTTGTCTTCACTTATCGTCCCTTTCTTACCATTTTTCGTCAAGTGGCCCAACTGCTTTTCTAGTTGGGTTCCTGCTTCTGATGTACTTAAAGAAGTTTTTGCTATTTTTTTAATGTTCTTAGCTATATGTGCCTCAAAATCTCTCTTGGCTTTCCTGACGGTTGCTTTGCATTTAGTTTGCCAGAGCTTGTGTTCCTTTCTGTTCTCCTCAGTAGGAAGAGCCTTCCATTTCTTAAATGAGTTTTTCTTCTTTCCAATCACATCTTTTACTTCATTTGTAAGCCATACAGATGTCCTCTTGGACTTTCCGGCCTCTTTCTTATTTTAGGAATGCATTTTAGTTCGGCTTGTTTTATAGTATTTTTAAACAGTTTCCAAGCATTTTGGAGGATTTGATTTTTTTACTGTTCCTTTTAGTTTGTTCTTTACTATTTTTCTCATTTTGGTGAAATTCCCTTTGTGAAAATTTAAGGTCTCTGTGTTAGTTTTCACTGACAGTTTGCTATCAAACTTAAGTTGAAGGTTATTGTGTTGTGGTCACTGGTACCTATGGGCTCAGTTACAAGGACATCTTGAACGAGATCTTGTTCATTTGTTAGCACCAAGTCCAGGATCCCCTTTCCCTGGTTGGTTCCATGACCATCTGCTCAAGGGAATAATCAGCTAGCATGTCGAGGAACCTTGTCTCTCTTTCATGCGTAGAACAAGAATTTAGCCAATCTATTCGGGGATAGTTGAAGTCCCCCATTATGACTAATTTATTGCTTTTTGAGGCCTGTTTAATTTCATTTTCCAGATAGCAGTCTGCCTCTGGAGTTTGGTTGGGAGGGCGATAGCAGATCTCTAATGCTAGATTAGTTTTTGTCCTGGGATTTTTACCCACAATGTTTCTGTAGGTGAGTTTGAATTTTCTTGAAATTCTAATTCATGAGATTCTAGCTCTTCATTTATGTACAAGGCCACACCGCCACCGTTTTTCCCTCTCCTGTCTTTCCTGTACAGTTTATAACCTGGAATTTTTGTGTCCCAATTGTTTTCCTCTGTCCACCAGGTTTCTGTTATGCCAATAATATCAATATTTTTTTCTTTTGCCAAACATTCCAACTCCCTATTTTTGTTCGAAGGCTTCTAGCGTTTGTGTACAGACATTTATATTTATTGCTCTGGTGCCCTTTCAACTTTGGCTGTTTATGAGAATTTGTAGAAGGCCTACCATGTCCTACCTCTTGACTACTTTCTATCTTTTCTGTTGACTCAGCCATTTGTGCGTAAATTTCATCCTCCATACTTGGCGTTTCACCCTCTCGAACCGGAAGCTGCTCAGCTCCTGTCGACTTTCCCCTAGGAATCAGTTTAAAAGCTGCTCTGAAGCCTTTTTAATATTATTTGCCAGCAGTCTGGTTCCATTTTCGTTCAAGTGTAACCCGTCCCTTTTGTACAGGTCTGGCTTTCCTGAAAATGTTCCCCAGTTCCTAACAAATCTAAATCCTTCCTCTCGACACCACTGCCTCATCCACGCATTGAAGCTCCTGAGCTCTGCCTGTCTGGCTGTCCCTGCGCGTGGAACAGGTAGCATTTCCGAGAATGCTACCTTTGAGGTCCTGGACCTTAATCTTCTACCTAGCAACCTGAATTTGGCTTCCAGGACCATCCGCTTAGCCTTCCCAATGTCATTGGTACCAACGTGTACCACGACCACTGGCTCCACCCCAGCACTATCCACCAGCCTATCTAGATGCCTCGTGATGTCCGCGACCTTTGCACCCGGCAGGCAATTTACCATGCGGTCATCACGTCCATCACAAACCCAGCTTTCTATGTTCCGGACAATCGAATCACCCACTACAAGAAGCCCCCCTCCTACCACCCGTCGAGAAGTATCTTCGGTGCACGAAGATATGGGCACAGCCTCTGAGGAAGGGGTCCCAACTAAGGGAGCCGATCCCTCTTCCTCAGACTGATGTTCTCCCTGCCCAAGACCCCCATTTTCCAAGGCAGCTGGAGGGCTGCTCGGCACGGAGTGGGATGCTCCTATTGCATCTCTGGAGATCTTATCCTCCAGCCTCACTTCCTCTCTGTGCTTCTCCAGGTCTGCTACCTTGGCTTCAAGGGAAGAAACACGTTCCCTGAGAGCCAGGAGCTCACTGCAGCGAACGCACACCCAAGACTTCTGCCCGGCAGGCAGATAGTCATACATGTGACACTCGATGCAAAACACTGGGAAACCCTCCTCCCGCTGCTGGCTGACTACCTCCATTTCTTATTAATATGGGGTTTTTTGTAGATTAACTGTTTGTTGTGGTCTTAATTTACTTAATTTAATTTTTTTTTTTTACAAGTCTTTGGATATTTCTTTTCCGACTTGTTACAAGTTTATGCTCTATCGCGCGCCGCTAGCGGCGGGCTGCTAACAAAGACCTAAAACAGAAACTAGGCTAACTCCTCCCACCTGGCAGGATGTGAGTCAGCTGGGAGCTGCTGTAGCAAGCCCCACCCCTTCCCTTGCTTAAGGCAACTTGGAAGGGAAAAACAACCGCTTCTTGCTGCTGCTAACAAAGACCTAAAACAGAAACTAGGCTAACTCCTCCCACCTGGCAGGATGTGAGTCAGCTGGGAGCTGCTGTAGCAAGCCCCACCCCTTCCCTTGCTTAAGGCAACTTGGAAGGGAAAAACAACCGCTTCTTGCTGCTGCTAACAAAGACCTAAAACAGAAACTAGGCTAACTCCTCCCACCTGGCAGGATGTGAGTCAGCTGGGAGCTGCTGTAGCAAGCCCCACCCCTTCCCTTGCTTAAGGCAACTTGGAAGGGAAAAACAACCGCTTCTTGCTGCTGCTAACAAAGACCTAAAACAGAAACTAGGCTAACTCCTCCCACCTGGCAGGATGTGAGTCAGCTGGGAGCTGCTGTAGCAAGCCCCACCCCTTCCCTTGCTTAAGGCAACTTGGAAGGTAAAGCAACCGCTTCTTGCTGCTGCTAACAAAGACCTAAAACAGAAACTAGGCTAACTCCTCCCACCTGGCAGGATGTGAGTCAGCTGGGAGCTGCTGTAGCAAGCCCCACCCCTTCCCTTGCTTAAGGCAACTTGGAAGGGAAAAACAACCGCTTCTTGCTGCTGCTAACAAAGACCTAAAACAGAAACTAGGCTAACTCCTCCCACCTGGCAGGATGTGAGTCAGCTGGGAGCTGCTGTAGCAAGCCCCACCCCTTCCCTTGCTTAAGGCAACTTGGAACAACCGCTTCTTGCTGCTGCTAACAAAGACCTAAAACAGAAACTAGGCTAACTCCTCCCACCTGGCAGGATGTGAGTCAGCTGGGAGCTGCTGTAGCAAGCCCCACCCCTTCCCTTGCTTAAGGCAACTTGGAAGGGAAAAACAACCGCTTCTTGCTGCTGCTAACAAAGACCTAAAACAGAAACTAGGCTAACTCCTCCCACCTGGCAGGATGTGAGTCAGCTGGGAGCTGCTGTAGCAAGCCCCACCCCTTCCCTTGCTTAAGGCAACTTGGAAGGGAAAACAACCGCTTCTTGCTGCTGCTAACAAAGACCTAAAACAGAAACTAGGCTAACTCCTCCCACCTGGCAGGATGTGAGTCAGCTGGGAGCTGCTGTAAACCCCCACCCCTTCCCTTGCTTAAGGCAACTTGGAAGGGAAAAACAACCGCTTCTTGCTGCTGCTAACAAAGACCTAAAACAGAAACTAGGCTAACTCCTCCCACCTGGCAGGATGTGAGTCAGCTGGGAGCTGCTGTAGCAAGCCCCACCCCTTCCCTTGCTTAAGGCAACTTGGAAGGGAAAAACAACCGCTTCTTGCTGCTGCTAACAAAGACCTAAAACAGAAACTAGGCTAACTCCTCCCACCTGGCAGGATGTGAGTCAGCTGGGAGCTGCTGTAGCAAGCCCCACCCCTTCCCTTGCTTAAGGCAACTTGGAAGGGAAAAACAACCGCTTCTTGCTGCTGCTAACAAAGACCTAAAACAGAAACTAGGCTAACTCCTCCCACCTGGCAGGATGTGAGTCAGCTGGGAGCTGCTGTAGCAAGCCCCACCCCTTCCCTTGCTTAAGGCAACTTGGAAGGGAAAAACAACCGCTTCTTGCTGCTGCTAACAAAGACCTAAAACAGAAACTAGGCTAACTCCTCCCACCTGGCAGGATGTGAGTCAGCTGGGAGCTGCTGTAGCAAGCCCCACCCCTTCCCTTGCTTAAGGCAACTTGGAAGGGAAAAACAACCGCTTCTTACTGCTGCTAACAAAGACCTAAAACAGAAACTAGGCTAACTCCTCCCACCTGGCAGGATGTGAGTCAGCTGGGAGCTGCTGTAGCAAGCCCCACCCCTTCCCTTGCTTAAGGCAACTTGGAAGGAAAAACAACCGCTTCTTGCTGCTGCTAACAAAGACCTAAAACAGTTATTACCAGCTATATTGTTCCAGTTAATATTGACTACCAGGAAACCTACAACTTAAATAAAAACAATGATACCAGCACACAGTTTCAAAAAATAAAATAAAAAGTTCAAACATAGCAATAATAAATTACTCCATAATAGGAGCCAAATTTAAAAACAATAAATCCTGTTAAATATCTGGGGAAATGATGGGAGGAAAAGCTTTCTAGCTAGTATTGATTGTTTTTTATTGTACCAGTTCATATATTCAGATACAAGTCAGAAGAAGCTGAATAATCAAATTTTGTACGTGGATGGATAAACCAATAATATTTCTTTTTGTCTGAATACCTAACATTTACTTACACCTAAATCAGAAGTTAATAACTTGGAAATTATTGTCCTGAATCCTTAATATCTGTTGCCTGATCCTTGTTATCTATTTTGTAGTTCTGTGGGGAATCATGGCTAATAAGTCATATTTTTCATTTAGCAAGAATACAGAACAACTTTTAGTCATTTATGTCAGAAGTGAGCAGGGGCTATACTAGCATATTTACTCATGATTGAACTACCTGAAATTTTAGGAAATGATGTACTCCAGTAGTTTATTGGGGATTGTTTTCTTTGTCAATATGTAGTAGCATTTACATAATTTTCTATGCATTGTAATCATAATTACTATTTCATACATTATTTCAGACTATATGTGAACTGTCAGAGTTTTGTAAATCATACTCCATATTTACCCAAAAGAGCTAACAGGCCAAATCTATTAGGATTAGATAGCTTATTTACCTGTGTTTTATTTTTATCTTAGGCCCCTTCTACAATGCCAGATAAACTCCAGATTATCTGCTTTGAACTGGATTATATAGCAGTGTAGACTCAGAAGCAGATTTAAGGCCTGGATTTCTAATACTTCCTTTTTATTTACACATATAAGCACATATCCAGTGAGTGATGGTCAAAGGACAAAAATACCACCCCCGATTATTTTGAAATCATGATGCCATAATTGTATAATATAAAAGGATTCCCAAGAGTTCATCTTTCCTTTCCCGGGATTGCTGACGTTTGAACCTGGCTGTATTGAACTGTATTCCTTTGAAGCTATAATCACTGCTTCGTTAAACTTAACTCTGGCCTATCCTAAACTATCTTACCTACCTCTTACCCATCTGTCTGCTACCATTGGATGCTAACATAGGCTTGTGTCTACACCCTTCTTATTATCCGTTGAGGCTCCTCTGGTCCTTGTATTGTAATGTTTGTGTCTGCAAACCAGACACAAAAATTTCTGGGAAATTTCAAACACCCTTAAACTAGTAAGAGAAATGGGGAAAAGCAACACTTATTGTTGCTGTTGGTATGGAATCATTGGGGCTGAAGAACAATTATGAAGACAAATGGTTAGGGTTAGGGTTAGGCTTCATTCTGCAATGAAGACAGAATGCAATAATCTGCTAAGAAATCTAGAAAAGGAAACTTCATGAACCAATGCCTAAGAGTCAGCATTGATTTCTCAATGTTCAGAGCTCCCTTTGAATTCCAAGGTATACAGATCTGTAGAACATTAGCATCTGTGATTGACAGACAATACAAGCAGTCCTCGAGTTACGAACAAGATAGGTTCTATAGCAGACACATGCATTCAGGGGATACCTTGTCCTGTGACTTGGTCTAGCTTTCGTTGAGGACCCCAATCTGTTTCTTGTAAGCCTCGCGAAATTAGGCGGGTTGTTTCAGTTCTTTGGTTTTGGGGCCCAAAAGTCGAACTATTATGATGGGGGTGGACTTCCCACCCACTGACTCCCCTTCTCGACATGTGTTCTTCTTACCTGTCACATGCTGTTTCTACTCTTAGAGTAAGAGGCACTTGGCTGTAGGCACTGGCAGGCATGAGCACTTTCCGGGCCTGAGTGCATGCCCTGCTACACACACTCCTTTTTCTAGAGTAAGAGGTCCTCAGCTGCAGCCACACTCCAGGCCTTGCTGCCTGACTGTATGCCCTACCCCCCCCCCCCCCACACACACATTCTTTCCAAGGCAAGGAGGCAAGTTCAGTTGCACATGAAAGTAGGCTTTTGTGTTGAGCAGATAGTGTGGGAAGGGGATTTCCTGTTTTGTGCTTCTGAAGAAATGGAAGACATGAAAAAACGGTAGGAACAGTAGGAGCGAATTTTGCACAAATGTCTGTTCTGTAGCTTTATTCTTAAGGTGAATTTGTACGTACATCAGAACAAGTACATTTTTAAAGTGTAAATCCAGTCAAAGTTATATTTAATTTTAATTTTGGATCGCATAAGAAAGAGTTAATACTCCTGTGATATTTGCTTTGCTGTCTGTGTCTCTGTTCATATGTTTTCACCTCACTTTCTATCCTTGTGAGAGTTTAATTTTGAAAAATTTGGCTTGATGTGGAAACAGGGATTGGAGAGAAAGCTTCAGTGGAGATACCTTTTTGCCACAATAACTCTTTCAGAAGTGGATTTTCCTTCCTAGGGGTACTTTTCTCTCACTTCCTGTTGTCTCACCCCCATTCTGAACTATGTATTGTATGTGTTGAATGCTTGTAACTCAGGAACTGCCTTTATAAAGTATCTGTATAGGCTACACCCAGGACAAACTGCTTTTCCATGGCCTGTCTCCATGCTCCATTTAAGGAGCGGTAACTTATGCAGGCTGTACTTCAGAATTTTCACCAAATGTTTCCAGTTCTATAAATGGCCAGTAAAGGATATAGGCAGGAAATAGAAATAGCTATGACGCCCCTTCCTCTTAGTCATACCATACTAAAAGGAATTACAGCACAAACCTAGTCACTAGGCATGGTTTCGAACCCAAAAATGGTGATTCTAAAATCAAATGGGGGGGGGGGGGATTTTTTTTATTAGTAAAAGAAAGACTTAGAAAAAAATTTCCAAAAATTCTAAAATGTAACTTAATTACTAACGAAATTTGTTAGTAGTTCGTATGCCAGAGCATGCGCATTCAGATGGTTTTGGCCTACAACTCCCAGAAATCCTAACAGCTGGTAAATTGGCTGGGATTTCTGGGAGTTGTAGGCCAAAACTTGAATAAATCACACTGAATTCTAGATGGGACTCTCAAAATAGGAAGGAGGGAGGGAGGGGGTATTCTATTCTTGGAAGCAGCAAAAGAAAAGGAGGAGGAGCCCCCCCCCCCTCGCTCCTCGCTGCCTCTCTCACCCCGATCCTGAGGGAGCGAGGGCCCAAGTTTGCCCAGGCTGAGAGGAAAAGGAAGAGGCCTGAGGCTGTGAGGAATGGTGGGAGTTGAAGTCCAAAACACCTACCTGGAGGGCTGAAGTTGGCCCCTGCGATGGGGCAAGGCAGAGCAACGGGGAAGAGAAGGGAGGGGGGAGAAGCATCTGAGAGAGCGCAGGGAGAGAGAGGAGGAAAAGTGTGTGTGTGTGTGTGTGAGAGAAGCTGGCCCCTGCGATGGGACAAGGCAGAGCAACGGGGAAGAGAAGGGAGGGGGGAGAAGCATCTGACAGAGCGCAGGGAGAGAGAGGAGGAGAAGTGTGTGTGTGTGTGTGAGAGAGAGAGAGAGAGAGAAGCTGGCCCCTGCGATGGGACAAGGCAGAGCAACTGGGAAGAGAAGGGAGGGGGGAGAAGCATCTGAGAGAGCGCAGGGAGAGAGAGGAGGAGAAGTGTGTGTGTGAGAGAGAGAGAGGTTGGCCCCTCTGATGGGACAAGGCAGAGCAACTGGGAAGAGAAGGAGGGGGGAGAAGCATCTGAGAGAGCGCAGGGAGAGAGAGGAGGAGAAGTGTGTGTGTGAGAGAGAGAGAGTTGGCCCCTGTGATGGGACAAGGCAGAGCAACGGGGAAGAGAAGGGAGGGGGGAGAAGCATCTGAGAGAGCGCAGGGAGAGAGAGGAGGAGAAGTGTGTGTGTGAGAGAGAGAGAGGTTGGCCCCTGTGATGGGACAAGGCAGAGCAACTGGGAAGAGAAGGGAGGGGGGGAGAAGCATCTGAGAGAGCGCAGGGAGAGAGGAGGAGAAGTGTGTGTGTGTGAGAGAGAGGTTGGCCCCTGCGATGGGACAAGGCAGAGCAACGGGGAAGAGAAGGGAGGGGGGAGAAGCATCTGAGAGAGCGCAGGGAGAGAGAGGAGAAGTGTGTGTGTGTGTGAGAGAGAGAGGTTGGCCCCTGCGATGGGACAAGGCAGAGCAACTGGGAAGAGAAGGGAGGGGGGAGAAGCATCTGGGAGAGTGCAGGGAGAGAGAGGAGGAGAAGTGTGTGTGTGAGAGAGAGAGGTTGGCCCCTGCGATGGGACAAGGCAGAGCAACTGGGAAGAGAAGGGAGGGGGGAGAAGCATCTGAGAGAGCGCAGGGAGAGAGAGGAGGAGAAGTGTGTGTGTGTGAGAGAGAGAGAGGTTGGCCCCTGCGATGGGACAAAGCAGAGCAACTGGGAAGAGAAGGGAGGGGGGAGAAGCATCTGAGAGAGCGCAGGGAGAGAGAGGAGGAGAAGTGTGTGTGTGTGTGAGAGAGAGAGAGTTGGCCCCTGCGATGGGACAAGGCAGAGCAACTGGGAAGAGAAGGGGGGGGGGGAGAAGCATCTGGGAGAGCGCAGGGAGAGAGAGGAGGAGAAGTGTGTGTGTGAGAGAGAGAGGTTGGCCCCTGCGATGGGACAAAGCAGAGCAACTGGGAAGAGAAGGGAGGGGGGAGAAGCATCTGAGAGAGCGCAGGGAGAGAGAGGAGGAGAAGTGTGTGTGAGAGAGATAGAGAGGTTGGCCCCTGCGATGGGACAAGGCAGAGCAACGGGGAAGAGAAGGGAGGGGAGAAGCATCTGAGAGAGCGCAGGGAGAGAGAGGAGGAGAAGTGTGTGTGTGTGTGAGAGAGAGGTTGGCCCCTGCGATGGGACAAGGCAGAGCAACTGGGAAGAGAAGGGAGGGGGGAGAAGCATCTGGGAGAGCGCAGGGAGAGAGAGGAGGAGAAGTGTGTGTGTGTGAGAGAGAGAGGTGGCCCCTGCGATGGGACAAGGCAGAGCAACTGGGAAGAGAAGGGAGGGGGGAGAAGCATCTGAGAGAGCGCAGGGAGAGAGAGAGGAGAAGTGTGTGTGTGAGAGAGAGAGAGTTGGCCCCTGCGATGGGACAAGGCAGAGCAACTGGGAAGAGAAGGGAGGGGGGAGAAGCATCTGAGAGAGCGCAGGGAGAGAGAGGAGGAGAAGTGTGTGTGTGTGTGTGAGAGAGAGTTGGCCCCTGCGATGGGACAAGGCAGAGCAACGGGGAAGAGAAGGGAGGGGGGGAGAAGCATCTGAGAGAGCGCAGGAGAGAGAGGAGGAGAAGTGTGTGTGTGTGTGTGAGAGAGAGGTTGGCCCCTGCGATGGGACAAGGCAGAGCAACTGGGAAGAGAAGGGAGGGGGGGAGAAGCATCTGAGAGAGCGCAGGGAGAGAGAGGAGGAGAAGTGTGTGTGTGAGAGAGAGAGAGGTTGGCCCCTGCGATGGGACAAGGCAGAGCAACTGGGAAGAGAAGGGGAGGGGGAGAAGCATCTGAGAGAGCGCAGGGAGAGAGAGGAGGAGAAGTGTGTGTGTGAGAGAGAGAGAGGTTGGCCCCTGCGATGGGACAAGGCAGAGCAACGGGGAAGAGAAGGGAGGGGGGAAGAAGCATCTGAGAGAGCGCAGGGAGAGAGAGGAGGAGAAGTGTGTGTGTGTGAGAGAGAGGTTGGCCCCTGCGATGGGACAAGGCAGAGCAACTGGGAAGAGAAGGGAGGGGGGAGAAGCATCTGGGAGAGCGCAGGGAGAGAGAGAGGAGGAGAAGCGTGTGCGAGAGAGAGAGAGGTTGGCCCCTGCGATGGCACAAGGCATAGCAACTTGGAAGAGAAGGGAGGGGGGGAGAAGCATCTGGGAGAGTGCAGGGAGAGAGAGAGGAGAAGTGTGTGTGTGAGAGAGAGAGGTTGGCCCCTGCGATGGGACAAAGCAGAGCAACTGGGAAGAGAAGGGAGGGGGGAAGAAGCATCTGAGAGAGCGCAGGGAGAGAGAGGAGGAGAAGTGTGTGTGTGGGAGAGAGAGAGGTTGGCCCCCAACGATGGGACAAGGCAGAGCAACTGGGAAGAGAAGGGAGGGGAGAAGCATCTGGGAGAGTGCAGGAGAGAGAGGAGGAGTGTGTGTGTGTGTGAGAGAGAGGTTGGCCCCTGCGATGGGACAAGGCATAGCAACTGGGAAGAGAAGGGAGGGGGGAGA
This sequence comes from Anolis apletophallus, assembly GCA_030556195.1. NCBI lineage: Eukaryota > Metazoa > Chordata > Lepidosauria > Squamata > Anolidae > Anolis > Anolis apletophallus. The sequence goes on from JARBWK010000007.1 coordinate 30,253,067, forward strand.
AGCATCTGAGAGAGCGCAGGGAGAGAGAGGAGGAGAAGTGTGTGTGAGAGAGAGAGGTTGGCCCCTGCGATGGGACAAAGCAGAGCAACTGGGAAGAGAAGGGAGGGGGGAGAAGCATCTGAGAGAGCGCAGGGAGAGAGAGGAGGAGAAGTGTGTGTGAGAGAGATAGAGAGGTTGGCCCCTGCGATGGGACAAGGCAGAGCAACGGGGAAGAGAAGGGAGGGGGGGAGAAGCATCTGAGAGAGCGCAGGGAGAGAGAGGAGGAGAAGTGTGTGTGTGTGTGAGAGAGAGAGAGAGGTTGGCCCCTGCGATGGGACAAGGCAGAGCAACTGGGAAGAGAAGGGAGGGGGGAGAAGCATCTGAGAGAGCGCAGGAGAGAGAGGAGGAGAAGTGTGTGTGTGTGAGAGAGAGAGGTTGGCCCCTGCGATGGGACAAGGCAGAGCAACGGGGAAGAGAAGGGGGGGAGAGAAGCCAGCAGGACAGAGGAGGACTACACTTTCCAGAAGGCATTGCCTAGCAGCAGCAGCGTCTTCCAGTTCCCCATAGAAATGCGGGAAAAAGAAGAAGCTGAATGAAGGCGGAAGGAAATGAGGGGAGAAGACAGGGAGAAGTGAGTAGTACAATAATTAAGAATTTATTACGATCATAACGCAAATTGTTGGCCTCAAGGACCGTAAAAGGAAGTCTACTTCCTGGTTAGCTGCCGTGATGCGTATAAACTAGAAAGTCCCATTACATACGAATCACTTACGATTTCTTTTGATTTTCATAACTTTTTTCTCATGCCTACTAGTCACGTCATTTACTAAAACACAAATCCAATTCCATTGACTGGGCCTTCTTTGAAAAGCAGAGAAAACATTTATCAGATAATATTTTAAGAGCAATAGGGCTCTCAGATAAATATGTATAAGACCTTGTCCCAAGTGAGTTGGTCCACATGTAAAACAAACAGTTATTCATTTATTATTGTAAATTCTTCAAGGAAGACTAATCAATATTTTAATATAAAATTGTTTTTATCCTTCATAATTGTGGTAAATCTGACTGTATGTCAAAATGAAATATGCACATAGTTAATATAATTCTAATGAGAATTTTATGTTGCCTGGAGCAATAAATACATTTTTAAGCTTTTCCTAAAAATATCAGTAGCTTAAGCCCTGACTGTTATATACATAAAATTCCACAAGAATGTGGTGACATCCAAACCAGTAACAAAGTTAACATGAAAAGGAATCCTTGAATAATCAAAATCCAACACTTTTGAAGTTATACTGCCCTCCAGGGACTGTTTTGGAATAATAATGATATTCTTATATTGAACATTTATAGGCCACTAAAAAAGTGCATCTCATGCAGAAATAAAATCCCAAAACAAACAATTGTATCTTTCTCATAAATTTCATTAATATTGCATAAATAATGTTTGCAAAATGTTTTCTGTGATTCAAAGCCCATATTTCCATGGCCATCAAATCTGATTTTTTAAAATCTGAAAAGGATATTGATTTTGATTATTCTGAAAGAAGAAATCTTCCACATAAATCTAATCAGTTTTATCTCTGTGAGTGTATATGATTTATAATTTTCTCTCATATGCAAGCTGCACTGGTCAGAACTTAAAATGTGAAGATCTTGCATCTGTTTCAGTTATGGCAATATATAAAATAAAATATCAAGATATGATCTCTAATTAATATTTCTGGTTTCTGACATTCCAACATCTAACACTGGTTAATTAAGTTTCAGCCCCAAAACTGCATAGACTATGAAGAAATTACACACAAATGTCTACCCTGACTTTTTATCAGAACTTCATGACCTGCATCTTGATACCAGATAAGAGCTCTTTATCATATCATATGAGATCTACACCTATATTCTTAATTCCTAATAGGACAGCTGGAGTGAGAAACCACGGATATTTCCAGGAGGCATGCACAGCGATTTTCATGTCAGCAGTATGTTGAATTTGTGCTGAGCTTTATTGCAGATTTCAAAGGAGCTGTCTATTTGGTGGGGGAGGTCAACAGCTTGGGTGCATCCTTTGAGATATGGATTGAAAGGTTGAGCAGAGCTAGGCTCTGCTTAGTAGTTCAAAGACAACAATTGCAGTCAGGACTATAGGAACCAGGGAAACGATGAAAATTGCTCCAGAGTTGCTGCCCTGCTGAATCCTGCTACTCATCGTGCAAAAATAGTGAAGATATGTATATACACCACTTCTAAGAGTGCTGCTTTCCCACTGCTAGCAACTCTAGGGAAATCACCTTTTTGGTGGAAATTATTGGAGAGGAATAATCCATTGACTGGAGACCTGCTTCTGAGATGACTTGCTTACTTAGGCAATCCTTCATTGTCTAAGTATGATGGCCTTCCAACTTCTTGGAAGATGTCTGTGCATGAGTTTTTTTTAATGTGTGGAGGTTGGTGCACAGCCGATCAACACACAGTTTTCAAAGAGTGAGGGTCCCAACCAGTGGCATGGTTAACACAATGACAGTAGCTTCTCAATCTGTTGCAGCCTTCTTCTACCTTCACAGCTGTGGTAACATGTACCATGTTATCTTCTGCCTGATCCAGCATTGAGGTCTTTGGATTGTGCTCAGCCTGGAACTTCCACTGTGTCCCCACATCCAGGAGTACATGACTCTGATGGCTATGCTTACAGGTTCATTGGAACCCTCACCACAACAAGGTGACTCTCCATGGAGGGAGATTATAGAGACCAGGGTATAACTATCTGCTCAATAATACAAACCCACTTGCTAGGGACAGTGCAGAAAAAGTCTTGGTAGAGATAGTTGAAGTCTGAGGTAACAATCTTTATATCTTAGAGCAGGGGACCTCAAACTTTTTAAGCAGAGGGAGGTTTTTAGACTAAAGTTTGAAAAAAAGGAATGCACATATCTTATTTGTAGTGCAAAAAGGAAGGAAGGAAGGAAGGAAGGAAGGAAGGAAGGAAGGAAGGAAGGAAGGAAGGAAGGAAGGAAGGACAACACAATTTTTAAAATGAAGAACAATTTTAACCAACATAAACTTACTAGTACTTCAATGGGAAGGGTGGATCTGCTTTTGACTGATGCGATAGTAAAGTTAATTAGGATTGTTGTTGTTGTGTCCCTTCAGGGTAGCCCTAAGTTTAAAGTTTAGTTTCGGGGCAAAAATGACTTTGGAGGGCCACTTCCAGCCTGCAAATCCTTATTTTGGGGATCCCTATCTTAGAGGGCTGAGAGCGAAAACAGAAGCCTGTTGATCCTTGCATGTTGGCATATAGAGGGAGGTGCATATTGAAGATGAGATGCAGATGTTGAAGAGTAGGACATGAGAAGGAATAATACTGGGGGAGGAAGAATGTCAGAACAGAAGAAAGATGGATTAAGACAATATGCATGTATATAACCCTCAGCTTCCTGGTCAGCACTGCATAAGGTATTGAGTAAAAGTTAAGAAAATTGTGTGTTAAGGAGGAAATGTTTTGTAAATATTTTAATATGAATTAAAAGCTAATTTTATGTACATTTTAAATTGTGGTGGAAACAAAATGGAATAGACATATGTGTAAATCTGTGGTAGTGAGCAAAGTCGAATGATTCCCACATCCTTCTTTCAAACATATACAGATGTTGCCTCGGTGTCTTCTTGCCACCAGGTGGTGCCCATATTATATAATATCAAACATTTGCTTTTATAAGCAGGACATTGAGACAACCAAAATGGGAAAAAGAGAAATACTCAGATCAAAATATAAAATCAAGTGGTTATATATTTTTTCTTTTTATTGTATTGTTATAATACATTTACACTTACTTTACATTGCTTTAGTTACAATACATTTTTCTTCCCCCCCCTGACCCTCCCCCTCCCCCCCGTTGACAAGTTAGTCCTTCATTTATTTGAGCCATCGTTGCATTCTGTCCAGTTTTTCCCCAATGTTCATCTTCTGGTTTAGCTTCCTGTATCCAGTTTTTGAAGGGTGACCATATTTCTTTGATTTTCTTCCGCTTTTCTGTCCATGGATTTTCATTTCTTATAATGTCCATAATTTCCAACTGAACTTGTTCCCACACAGATTCATACCATTTTTCAAGGGTCCATTTCTTTCTATCCACCCCCAGGCAATCACAGCATGTGCCCCACTAAACATCATCATAACTAATTTTGTTCTTGCGCTTTGATTTTACTATCCCTGCATATCCCTTTTAAGAGAATATCCATATTTAAATCATTTTTTATTTTTGTATATAGTTCAATCTTCTTAAAAATTTGATTCCAGAACCTTTGTATCTCCTTACACTCCCACCAGAGATGTGAGTACCAGGCTTCTCTACTCCCACAGTGCCAACATTTCGGGTTTAGACCCTGGATCATATGTGCCAATTGGATTGGTGTCCTGTACCATTTGTTATTACTTTCTGCTCTAGTTCCCTATATTTTCTATTTTTATTTTATTTAGTCCATTCCTTATCCTATCTATTCTTTCTTTCCCTAAGCCTCCTTCCTTTTCCCACCTATTTTCCATCCTTTTATACATAAATTCCTTATCTTCCAGCATTCTTCCATATATTTTGCCTAACCCCTTTTGCCTTCCACTGGATCTTTCTTTTAATATCCTATCTATTATATTTTCACCCGAATTGCTATCTTCCTTTTTTATTTGTTCCCAAATGCCTCTCAATGTTAGCCAAAATCTTTCTCCTCCTCAGTTTTTCAACAGACTCCATTCCATTAGTACATTCTTTTCGTTATATAAGTCTTTTATTTTACAATATCCCCACTGTTCTAGTTTCTTTATGACGCTCTTATCCTCTTTGTTTCTCAGACTCCCTATCGGAGCTTCCTTTGAGAAAAATGGCATCCATTTCTTTTTCCATTTCTCCCATATTTTTAAAGCTATTTTCCTCGGGGAAAATCAAGTGGTTATATTTAATACCAAACTTTTTTTTAAAAAAGTTTTCTTTTTTCCACTAATAAAAAGAAAGAAATGTTTGCGTACTTCTTTAATAGAACATATTCCTTCTCTATTCTAGCTTTATATTCCGATGTACAATTCTTTTGAAGGGGAAAAATCACTCTACATAGACTACAGATAGGGAAAATGTGCCATTTGGGCTCCACACAGACCTTAAAACTTTTTTAAAAGTTCTTAATACCCCACAAATACTGGTGTGACTCCTATAGTAAGACTACATAGCTTTAACGTGGTTATATTTATGACAAATCTTTGGGCATCAGCACAGAGAGTTCAGGCCCTGCCCCTGCAGCCTATACAACAATCACCCAACTTTCTGACGTATGACAGCCCTAAGGCAACCTATCATAGGTTTTTCTTGTCATAATTTGTTCAGAGGGGGCCTGCCCATGCACCCCGCTGAAGCGGAAAGAGTATAAACATATCCAATACCAGCCACTGGATGTCTATGGTTGAGGAGATATTTATACCCTGGTCTTTAGAGTCACAGTTCAATGGTCAGATCTGTACAACACACTATCTCTCACTTTTTGTTTCTACTAAGAATTAAAAGAAGCACTTGTATTAGTTTCAAATAAGGATTTTGTTGTTCTATTCCTTCAAGTGGTTTCCGATTTATGGCTATGCTAAGGCAAACCTATCATAGGGTTTTTGAAGCTGATTGTTGTAACTTGTACAATGTCAACCAATGAGTTTCCCTGGCTTAGTGGGGAAGAGAACACTCATACCACTTCACCATTTTATTTATTTATTTATTTATTATTGGGGCTTTTATGCCGCCGACTCCCGGGGGCTCACGGCTGCTCACAAGAGCCAATGCATACAACAAAAGGTTAAAAACGTAAACCGATTAAAACAGCAGTAATAGCATTAAAACAACAGCATTAAAACAATAACAGCAACAAATGCAGCAGCATGATGCAGAAGGACATACGGGCCTACTCACCGAAGGCCTGCCTAAACAGATATGTTTTGCAGGCCCGTCTAAATGGGAGTAGGTCCCTCAGGGCCCTGGTTTCGGCCGGGAGGGCGTTCCATAGCGTGGGGGCTATAACAGAGAACGCCCTCCGGTGGGTAGATGTCAAGTACGCCAACTTTATTGATGGTACTACCAAAAGGTTGGCATTCTCAGACCGTAGTGATCTCGACGGGCAATATGGAGTGAGACGGTCCCTCAGATACGCTGGCCCCAGGCCGTATAAGGCCTTAAAGGTAAGAACCAACACTTTGAAGGCGATCCGGTGCTCAATAGGCAGCCAGTGCAGATCCTGCAAGATTGGTGTTATACGGCATGTTAGTTCTATATAATTCAGCTGCTATGCCTCAAAGCAAAGCATAAAAGAATGTGTCACTGACCATGCCATATGCATGACAGTGTTGGTAATTGCCACAGTATCTCCTTGTTTTGATTATGTGGGCTACGCTGGGTGAGCAGGTAAAATAACCTTTTGATGAGTAAGGTGGTGAAAGTGATTGCTACTTCTAAGGATCTGAATAACTTCATTTCTAAATGAAGCATCCTGACCCAAAGTTTGCAAGGATCTCTGGAAAAAAAAGAAAAGTATTACTGCTCCTCTCTTAGTCACAGCAAGAGATAGGTGACTTATTATACTTGACAACCCCACCACATCTGTCCATTGCCTGGTCCAAAACCTAAATACAATATTTAACAATGGCTTCATGAACATATATAGCCTACACTATGATATTAGGCCTCAAGAAAGTCTCCCTGGGAGGAAGGATTTTCATTGCCCTGAGATGTGGGTGTGGGTGGGCAGGGGGAGGCGAGGAGACACCACTCATAAAAAAGGAATGGGAATCCTTCCTCAACAGGGGGAGAACACAAACAAAAAGAGGACAGCAGAGCCAGGCAGTGGTACTCTAAAATAAACCCAGACGCATCTCAGGACTGCCTGAGTGATAGAACTGGATCAGGAAGAATTTTTAGGAAGCAGCTATGGGGCAGGCATGGAGTCATAGAGCCAAAGACACTTTACCAGTGTCATGTGGTACAATCCTATGACATCTTCATGTCACTCATGTAAGAACCCCAGGGATTGGTGCTGGTCCTGCCAGGAGTACATAGATTACAAGTAGATATTATTTCTCCTAATCATTTCCCATAACCACTTTTCACCCAGTGATGAGTAATAAAAATGGAACTTTTCTGTCATTTCCGTTATTATGATCTTAATTTTGAAGATAAATTACATGACTGAAAATGCGTGTTTACTTCAACGCCATCTCTACAGTCAATTGATTTGTTCCTATGTAACACTCTAGTATATCTTGAGATACTATGTTGGCAAGAAGGCAAGAAAAAACTTTTTTAATGCCAAAAGTAAGCCCAGCTAGCCTTCAATAGCACTTTTTCCAAATAACTCCTTAGAAGTAACACTTTACTTAACTGAGGCACAAGTTGGGGAGAGGAAAGCCAGAGATGTGTATGCCACCAAACTTGATACCAATATGGTAATCCAGTCCCTACCAGAATGAGATAGTCTTGAGATTCTACTACCAGACAGTTTTATATGTTTTATATGGTTTCCTGTATGATTTTATAATCTCATTTTAAATGCTTTAATTATACACTGTATATACTGTGAAGGCATCAAATAGCTTCCGGTTGTAAGCCCCTTGAGTCACCTCTAAGTTTGAGAAAAGCAGGATAGAAATAGCATAAATAAATAAATAAATAAATAACGCAGTGGCCCTTTGGCAGCATGGAGGTTTAAACTCCTAAGATGACAAGTAATGACAACAAAGGGTTGAATATTTTTAAAAAACCAAAACAAGGTATTGTAGTTATGAATGCTTAATCATGAGTTGAGGATCTGTAACTGAACCATACTCCCAAACACTATGGTGTCCTGATAGTGGCAATATTGCCATGATCACGCCTTCCCAAACCAACTTTATCAGACGACAGGAAGACTGGGCAAAGGAGACTCATTCAATTGCCAAGTATGATGCCAGGTGTTGGAATTCAACAATATTCTACACAAGTGTTGTTGTTGTTGTTGCTCACTTTCTTTATGAGTAATGGAGTTCTCTTAATAATTATTACTTCAAATTTTAGCTACTTGTACACTTTGCTCTTGAGTGGTATCAGGCACTTTCACTGTTATGGGTTTCCTCTGCTAACAGAAGGAATATGTTGTTTGCATCCTTCTCCCACCAACTAGCAAGACTGAAGAGTCAAAGGCAGGACCCCTTCAACAGTCCTTATCATGGTCTCAGTGGTAACTGGGGTGTCATCTGAACAAACTTCCTTCAATCAATCTGGGTGCTGCTTGATAAAGTAGATGAGGACAGAAATCAGACAAAGCTATGCTACTTAGACATATGTAACTAATTCTGCAATGTAGAAATCTTGCACAATAAAATATATACCAAAAAAATTCTCCCAGAATGTCTGTAATCATCCAAATGGAGAAAAGGGAGGAATAAAAAACTATTTTCCAGTGGTTAAACTGTGCGCTGTAGGCCTTGAGAAGTCTCCATGTCACAGGACCATTTTTTAAGTTTCGGGAATCTACTTGTCACTATCACCTTTAATTTTCCTGTTATTAGTTTTCTGTGCCAAATTTCTCCCTCATTGGATAATTTGTTTTAAATAGATAAATAACAGAACCTCAACAATTTAACATGGCTGAATGCAAACAAACAAGGGCCTCCACTTCAGCAGC